>OX401416.1:26781631-27061238 GCA_947846245.1 Cerastoderma edule | reverse complement strand
CAAACTAAATTGTCAGAGAAAAAACAATTTATTTACATTTAGTGTTTAACCTACATTTTCATCCAATGAGAATGCGTCAATTTGAATTTTTTTGTTGGTTTATTTTCCATAAACTACTATTCGAGTGTTCTATCTGGGCTCTATGAGACTATTACTCTGGTATCACGCATGCGCATAAATGTGTAGTTTTAGGCTCCACCTCCAAATCAATGACACGTGTAAGCCTAGCCTACGGTAGCGATTGAAAGATCGCTGTGACGTCGCGGGGGAGAAATAAACACAGAAATAAATAAAAAGGAATTACAATTAACTGGGTATCCTAACATCGTTGAGAAAAAAAGAAACTGAACTATATTAACCTTTTACCCCATTAGGAATAATGTGACGGGTACAAATTGAAAGCATCAACAGACAAAAGAAGACAATTTCTTCTTTTGTCACAAGGGCTTCTCAAGTTTTCTGCTGTAGGTGAGGAATAAATTATGGAGTAACGGGTTAAACTCAAAACTACATTGCAATCTACATCACTGGGTAGTGCACTTTTCTTCTTCCAAATATGGTATGGCAGATTCTTGGCATGCAATTGACAGCCGCGGAAGGCGTGGTTTATGTCGAATTTCAAAATACTGAGCAGCAGTTTTATGCCATTCGCAGATCATACCCGTAGAGGCGTGGTTTGCCAGCGTCAAATAGAGCGCTCTATGGAAATGTAGGTTAAACACTAAATTGTTTAGAGGCTATATAGTGAAATTTAAACGACATAGAAACCCCGTCAGTCGCTATCGCTCCTTCCTTGGGGTTTCTATATCGTTTAAATTTCACTATCTAGCCTCTAACCTATATGTAATATATGTATAAAAATAGGTCTAAGTATAAAAACTGGAAAGTCATTCCAGATTTGACTAAGAATTGCCAAGAACAGGTCAAAAAGCACCTTTGAACCTCCGCTGTTATGATATGTTCAACTAATTAATATACTATAATATATTACATAGTACTGACACAGGATATCTATAGACTCCTATGATTTCAAAATGTATTTTTTTTTATTCTTTTCAAAACCATAAAATGGTGATAATCATGAAAATCATCTCATTAAGTCGATTCTTATGAGTACCCACAACATAAAATAAAATAAAGTTATTTATAAAAGAAACTGTAACCGAAAGACTTTTCATCTCATCTACATGTACAGCAATAATTCATACAGAGGCCAAAACAGTTGTTTCTCCCCTGTTCTTGGTTAAATAGACTTCAAGATTGTCAGTGTGCATCCGTTCAGTATCTGTCACAAGTGACATTTTAATACATGAACTTCATTAACTTTACAATCTCGATTCTAAACTTACTACTGTGGCTATCTTGGGTCAAGTGAAACAAGCAAACATAATACGAGGGTTCAATGCAAGGCTATAGTAAGTGCTTCATAAACATGAAACATTTACTATAGTATTGCATTGAACCCTCGAATAGTCTTTATGAAACTGTGTGAATTGTCTTCAAAGATCAGCCTTGATGATCCTAAATGTTTGACAAACAGAGCATGTCCCTTTTATTTTGTTTTAAGGTTTCACCCATTACCAAACAATAATGACATTTGATCAGTTTGTTGCAGACAACTCTGGAAAACATTGTAGGAAAAGGAGAAATTGCTCTTTATGAGCAATTTCTCCTTTTCCCACAATGTTTTCTGTCCTGTCAGAAGATTATTTTTCAATTTCATCATATTTCAAAATTTCGTCTGCAAACTCTGGTGTTTGGTAAATTTGGTGTTTGGTAAAGGTCAAGGCATTGCCAACACTTTCTCAGTTATGTTACAGCTGTGATGAACGTAGAAAAGTATAATATAAAATAGCCAATATAATCAATATGATCTTTGCAGACATTACACACAGATTACCTCAGACACATCTTTACTTGATGCACTTGACCAATCCTTCTTCTCAGATACAGATATATATGGATAACAAACAGTTGATTTAGACTAGAAATGGTAGTAGGGCATACCTGAATAAGTGCAAGCCATTTTTTGAAAACTTTAGATCAACTAAATAAATCAACATTGGTACACATTTTGAACTAGTTTTAAAAAAAAATCTTTGAACACATTTAATGTACATTGTAGTACTGTAAGACTGAAAATGATAAAGACTTTTCAGCTCTTTCGAATTTCTTACACCAATATTGAAGTATCAAACAACTTTTTAACATTTATCTTATATAATTATATGTAAGAATTCAATTAAACTTAAATGAGTTAATGAAGAAAGGAAAAAATATCTTCAAAAGCCAATTATAAAGTATCCTTGCTTTTACATATTTCAGAACTGTTGACCTACATACCCTTAGAATGTGACATTTTCCTTCTGAGACAAAAAAAGTTTTTCTACCCAATTTCCAAAAGAAAAATATCACTTATCATGCTAAGCACTGTGTGGTAAAAACATGGGTTGACCAAGTTAATAATATTACATTGCTTGAAATAATGAAACATGGACTAGAATAATTCACAAAGGTCTAGAGACAGCTACCTGTATTAATTATTCAAGTGATTTTGAGACATTTCACATTGATACTCATTTAAAACTCATCAATATTAATCAATTACCCCAATATGATATCTTAATACAGACAATAGTTAAAAAGAATATGCAGATTGAATATGCAATCAAAAGGATCAATCAACAATAAAGGGGTATTAACAAATAAACAGAAGGATAGAAAATGTCTTACCTGTTAAACATTATCTGGAACAATCAATTTATAGACAAAGAGTTTTTAGTGTAAAAATTCAAATGGATTTGTAAATCAAGTTGTATAATTGACAAGAAGATTGACAACTAAAATGTAATTTAGACACCAACATAAAGCATATACTATAACCTTGAGCTGAATACTCGATTATTCATAAAACAAAAATCACTTACTAGCATAAGTAAGGAAGCACTGTAGTTAAAAGAGAAATTGCTAAGCATAAATAATTTCTCCTTTCAGTCATAATGGTTTCTTACAAGTTTAATTGCAAGTGTGTTGAAATGTGTATAGGTGAAAAAAGTTTGAAAGTTTATGGAGAAAAAGCACCAGCTTAAGGGAATCAAATGAAATTTGACATTCAACAAATATGTATCACAATCATATACTCATATATACATGTCCTGAGAAAATCTAGCACAATTTTCTGTACCTGAGAAGGGATATAAATGTGGATTTTTAACCATTTTCCCCTGACAAAAATCTGCAACTATCTATTCAAAAACATATTTCGGTAAAATTGCACTTCACTAACAGGAAACCTGCAATAATAAATGAAACTGAAACACAAAAATAGATTTCTTAAAAAAATATGTTAAGACTACCGTTTTTACAGAAAACCCTGTAATAATAAATCAACCCAAGACAAAAAGTAGATTTATTAACCACTAAGGTAAAGCTACAGTTTACTAACAAAAAGCCTGAAATAACATCACAACTAAGATTGAAAAAAAAAGGATTCCCACCTACAAGAAGTTTTCTTATTTGCCTAAATGAAGTCAATTGCTACATAACAGCTTAAATGTTAATGGAAAATGGTTAAAAAGAAAAGAAAACAATTTCTTTTTGACTTTGTCAACCTGTCTAAGAATGGGAGATACCAGCCCTGCCCTCCAACTATTCTACCCTCATGACTCTTCACCTTATCAAAAGTCAAACCAAATCGATAACTCATTAAAATATGCAGGTCATATGCAACACATGGCATTAATCTGAGCGGCATTTCAATGCTGAAGAAGACTTTTAAAACCACTGTGACAAATGAATAAATTGCTCCTAAAAACATAGCTTTATTGTCTGAGGTTCTTCACTACTACCAGAGACTTCTGAAATCAATGAAGCAAAAGGATGAATTTTTGCTAGATTGATTTCAGAAGCCTTTGGCAACATTGAGGAACCCCTGACATTATTGTTAGGAGCAATTTATCCTTTTTCACAGAAGTTTCTACCTAAAATCCACAAAGCAAAATATTATCATCATATCACATTATTGTCTTCTGCTATTGCTTTCATTTTCGGCCACACTCAAATTTCTAAAAGATGGAATTTTATTTATAAGAAAAGAAACAAGAGGGCCATAATGGCCCTTTATCGCTCACCTGAGTTCTGTTTGAAAAAGAGGTATATTTAAGACAGAGTGGTTGGTATGTTTCAAACTCTTCTAAGTGTATAATTGCATTGAATACTCTAAGCCAATGCTCTAAGACAATCATTCTGACCAATTTTCATGATAATTTGGACCATAAATATAGCTGCTAGAGTGTTCACAAGTTTTTCAAGCATTTGACCTAGTGACCTGGTTTTCAATCCCACATGATCCAGTTTCAAACCCAACCAAGATTTCATTGGGACAATTATTCTGACCAACTTTCATGACAATTTGACCATAAATATAGCTGCTAGAGTGTTCACAAGGTTTTTCAAATATTTGACCTAGTGACCTAGTCTTAGACCTCACATGATCCAGTTTCGACCTTTGCTAAGATTTCATTGAGCCAATCATTCTGGCCAACTTTCATCAAAATTGGACCATAAATGTGGCCTCTAGAGTGTTCACAAGCTTTTTAAATTATTTGACCTAGTGACCTAGTTTTTGGCCCACCATGACCCACTTTCAAACATGGCCAAGATTTCATTTTGGCAATCCTTCTGACCAACTTTCATCAAAATTGGACCATAAATATAGCTGCTAGAGTGTTCACAAGGTTTTTCAAATATTTGACCTAGTGACCTAGTTTTTGACCTCACATGACCCGGTTTCAAACTTGGCCAAGATTTCAATTGAGACAATCATTCTGACCAACTTTCATCAAATTTGGACCATAAATGTGGCCTCTAGAGTGTTCACAAGCTTTTTAAATTATTTGACCTAGTGACCTAGTTTTTTACCCCACATGACCGAGTCTTGAACTTGGCCAAGATTTCATTGAGACAATCATTCTGACCAACTTTGATAAAAATTGGACCATAATTGTGGTCTCTAGAGTGTTCACAAGCTTTTTAAATTATATGACCTAGTGACCTAGTTATTGACCCCACATGACCCAGTTTCAAACTTGGCCAACATTTTTATTGAGACAATCATTCAGACCAACTTTCATCAAAATTGGACCATAAATGTGGCCTCTAGAGTGTTCACAAGCTTTTTAAATTATTTGACCTAGTGACCTAGTTTTTGACCCCACGTGAACCAGTTTCAAACTTGGCCAAGATTTCATTAAGACCATCATTCTGATGAACTTTCATCAAAATTGGAACATAAATGTGGCCTCTAGAGTGTTCACAAACTTTTTAAATTATTTGACCTAGTGACCTAGTTTTTGACCCCACATGACCCAGTTTCGAACTTGGCCAAGATTTTATTGAGACAATCATTCTGACCAATTTTGATAAAAATTGGACCATAATTGTGGTCTCTAGGGTGTTCACAAGCTTTTTTAATTATTTGACCTAGTGACCTAGTTATTGACCCCACATGACCCAGTTTCGAACTTGGCCAAGATTTTATTGAGACAATCATTCTGACCAACTTTCATCAAAATTGGACCATAAATGTGGCCTCTAGAGTGTTCACAAACTTCTTAAATTATTTGACCTAGTGACCTAGTTTTTGACCCCAAATGACCCAGTTTCGAACTTGGCCAAGATTTTATTGAGACAATCATTCTGACCAACTTTCATCAAAATTGGACCAAAAATGTGGCCTCTAGAGTGTTCACAAACTTTTTAAATTATTTGACCTAGTGACCTAGTTTTTGACCCCACATGACCCAGTTTCGAACTTGGCCAAGATTTTATTGAGACAATCATTCTGACCAATTTTGATAAAAATTGGATCATAAATGTAGCCTCTAGAGTGTTCACAAGCAATTGTTGACACACACGGACACACGCACGGACGACGGACATCTCGGTATCACAAAAGCTCACCTTGAGCACTACGTGCTCAGGTGAGCTAAAAAGGTCATAAAAAAGATTAGATATGTAAGCGATTTGCATTTTTTCACAGTGATTTCTACCTAAAATCAGAAAGAAAACAATGTATTCAAAATACATTATTGTCTTTTGCTATTGCTTTCATTTCTGACCACACACAAATTTATAAATGGTGGAATTATATTATAAGAGAAGAAAAAAGGTCACAAAAGAAAGGTGAGAGAGACATGTGTCGAGTCACAAGGCAGATACAAGGAGGGGAACCAGGCTGTATGATCTATCCCACTCGATTAGACAGTGACCCCCTGTCAGCTGGAACCCATTCCGGCCGTACACCCGTAACAGTGGTTGTCCACGGCGATCTCCTTCTTCATCATGTCGTCACATGACTCAATGTCGAAAATGGTTTTTGATGCTAAAACGAAAACAAAATAAAACAGATCAGCTGCTTGATATCAAATTGTAAAGGGGTGTTTTTCCATTTCTATAAAAAAGAGACCATTGTGAAAAAAAGAGAATTTGCTGTTCACAAACAGTTTCTCTTAATGTCAGAATTTCACCAAACAATAAAGCAGTTTTACCTTCAATTCTTTTATTTAGCTTAAATAAATATGATTAAATGATCCTGAAACAAAAACTGTGCCATATTCTGATAGTTTCAATAGATTTTTAAATAAAGCCTACACAGAGAGTGTGTTTGATTTACTAATTCCTTCATATGGTTTGTTTGCTTGTTTGTATGGGGGTTGAATGCAGTATTAATATTATTTAAGTTATACTACAGCTTTCCAGAATTCACAGGCTAAGGCTCAGAGGTGTCTTGACAAAGAACTCTCCTGTAAAACCAAACCTAATAGTGGGGCTTTATTCCGAGACCCGAATATTCTACGACTGCCCCCTTAACCACTGAGCCATGCAGGACGTTTTTTCATACATGAATTTATGTCAGAAAACATACTATAAAATATTAAGTTTGTAAGAAAAAATAAGTTCCTTTGTTTTCTTGGGTTGAAATCATTGTGATAAATGGAAAACATGCTCAAATATCTAATAATTCCAATTTTTACCATGATGCTTTCTTAAATAATCTTCTGCATAAGAACCAGAAAAGGAATGTATGAAGTAATCAATCCGTCTAACTTATTACCACAACCCCTTTATAAGATATTAGGGAGTGATGATTTCCTCAGTCATCGACCAATGGATTGGATCATTAAAGTGAATCGATACAAAGAAAAGAGTGAGTCAGAATGTAAAACCTACCTTTATTTTTGCTGTTTGAGATCTGTATATCTAACTGTTGATTAAAATCGCAGTCGTACAGTCGTCCGTCCCAATGGATGCTGAGAAGGTTTCGACACATCAAGTTGTCGAGGGTTTCCACATTGTAGTTACGGATCAGCAGCTCCATATAGTCGTGAAGCTCATTCCTGAAAAGGTGCGTTTGTTTGTATGAAACAATAACTGTCCAACCATTTACTGCAGCAAGCTGCTACCTTCATGAAAGCGTAAGTTGCTTTCATTAGCACATTATATAACCTTTTCTAGATAACTAAAGAAACTTGTGTAAGTTGTACATAACAAAATTTGTTTTGATTAGCACATTTTGTAACCTATTCTAGGTCACTTAAAATCAATGAAATCTGTTTTAAGATGCATCAACAGCTAAGGTAATTAAGGGTAACATAAACACGTTGTATTAATAATTAAATTGCTCATGATGCTCAAAATTTACTTCCAAAATTGTTGTATGCTATTGTGATCAATTTGAACCAATCAAAAATAACACAATTAGGTTTAAAAGAAAAGTAATATATTGAAGATTCAATGCGAAACTATAGTAGGTGCTCCACTAATATGAAGCTCTCGCAATAGTATTGAAATGAACCTTTCATATATATTTATCCTATATGAGTATCGTATGTACCTTCTGTAGAGGAAATCTGCAAATCTTTTGATTGGCATGTTGGTAATGGTGAACAGTTGGTTAAACTCTATACCAAAAAGAGTCATCAGTTCTTCCCTGTACTTCTGCTCTAGCGGGCCTTGTGGTGGGGGTAAAAAGGCACCTGGAGAACAAATATTCAAATCATCAATTAAATTACACCATATGTGCTGTTGGTTAGGCCATGTTGTGTGATGTGGTAACACAAAAATCTTAGCATGATAGGATCTCTTAGGGTTTCACATTCTAAAAGATTTGTGATATTCAGGAGAAACAATTGTGACAGAAGAAGTTGCTCAGAGATTAATGGTTTTGAATAAATAAACATTAAAAATTGATATAAACAACTAGTACCATTAAACCAACCTTACATTGCTGAAATCACACAATATTTTTTAATAATGGGAAGTGAGCCTTTGCACTTGTCAGTGCTTCTATGGGGAAGGAGTTCTGTCTAGTGCACCATGCTAGCATTATGTGACAAGAATGTAAAACGTTTCCAAAGACCGACATGGCAATGGTGCCTAAAAATACCACCTCTTAGTTCTAATTCAGATTGTTGTTTACAGTAAAAACAAGAGGGCCATAATGGCCCTTTATCGCTCACCTGAGTTCTGTTTGAAAAAGAGGTATATTTAAGACAGAGTGGTTGGTATGTTTCAAACTCTTCTAAGTGCTAATTGCATTGAATACTCTAAGCCAATGCTCTTGCTTGTTAACATTTTTTTATGTGTATTGTATTTGTCTTCTTGAGTTAATGTTCACCAAGACAAAGAGAATTAAGATGAAGGAAATTTAGGTTTTGTGAAAGCAGGGACAGTAACAATTGGTTGGGCAAATTAAAATAATAACAATTGGAAAATGTATCTCAAAGTCGTTTATTGGTTTTCAACAGTAAATAAATTTGGAAAATTTTAAGACAGTCAAGCTTATGGTAAATAATCCAATCATTCTGGCCAACTTTCATCAAAATTGGACCATAAATGTGGCCTCTAGAGTGTTCACAAGCTTTTTAAATTATTTGACCTAGTGACCTAGTTTTTGACCCCACATGACCCACTTTCAAACATGGCCAAGATTTCATTTTGGCAATCCTTCTGACCAACTTTCATCAAAATTGGACCATAAATATAGCTGCTAGAGTGTTCACAAGGTTTTTCAAATATTTGACCTAGTGACCTAGTTTTTGACCTCACATGACCCGGTTTCAAACTTGGCCAAGATTTCAATTGGGACAATCATTCTGACCAACTTTCATCAAATTTGGACCATAAATGTGGCCTCTAGAGTGTTCACAAGCTTTTTAGATTATTTGACCTAGTGACCTAGTTTTTTACCCCACATGACCGAGTCTTGAACTTGGCCAAGATTTCATTGAGACAATCATTCTGACCAACTTTGATAAAATTGGACCATAATTGTGGTCTCTAGAGTGTTCACAAGCTTTTTAAATTATATGACCTAGTGACCTAGTTATTGACCCCACATGACCCAGTTTCAAACTTGGCCAACATTTTTATTGAGACAATCATTCTGACCAGCTTTCATCAAAATTGGACCATAAATGTGGCCTCTAGAGTGTTCACAAGCTTTTTAAATTATTTGACCTGGTGACCTAGTTTTTGACCCCACGTGAACCAGTTTCAAACTTGGCCAAGATTTCATTAAGACCATCATTCTGATGAACTTTCATCAAAATTGGAACATAAATGTGGCCTCTAGAGTGTTCACAAACTTTTTAAATTATTTGACCTAGTGACCTAGTTTTTGACCCCACATGGCCCAGTTTCGAACTTGGCCAAGATTTTATTGAGACAATCATTCTGACCAATTTTGATAAAAATTGGACCATAATGGTGGTCTCTAGAGTGTTCACAAGCTTTTTAAATTATTTGACCTAGTGACCTAGTTATTGACCCCACATGACCCAGTTTCGAACTTGGCCAAGGTTTTATTGAGACAATCATTCTGACCAACTTTCATCAAAATTGGACCATAAATGTGGCCTCTAGAGTGTTCACAAACTTCTTAAATTATTTGACCTAGTGACCTAGTTTTTGACCCCAAATGACCCAGTTTCGAACTTGGCCAAGATTTTATTGAGACAATCATTCTGACCAACTTTCATCAAAATTGGACCAAAAATGTGGCCTCTAGAGTGTTCACAAACTTTTTAAATTATTTGACCTAGTGACCTAGTTTTTGACCCCACATGACCCAGTTTCGAACTTGGCCAAGATTTTATTGAGAAAATCATTCTGACCAATTTTGATAAAAATTGGATCATAAATGTAGCCTCTAGAGTGTTCACAAGCAATTGTTGACACACGCACGGACACACGGACGCACGGACGCATGGACGCACGGACGACGGACATCTCGGTATCACAAAAGCTCACCTTGAGCACTACGTGCTCAGGTGAGCTAAAAAATAAATAAATAAACAACCTTTAGACAGTTTGCATTATATGCAATATAAATATTCTACACAATTTCTGTATGGTTATAAACAGGTTGCTAATAATTTAGTCTTTTGTTACTTTAGAAATATATGATGTTATTTCAATGGTAGGAGATAATTTATTTAAAAAATTTCAAATCATATTCTGAAAAATAGTTCTTTTAATTTATTCCAATGCTTTCTGTTATCAAAATGAAACATAATGTGCAATTTCTTCTGTTATCACAATGTTGTCCTCTATTATCACGAGATGAGTCCTATAATATAAAGTTCTATGCCCTAACCATGGAGGCCCCTGTCTTTGAAGTAATGGATAAAATCAGCAGACTGGTTCCATACTCACCCAATGGATTATACACCAGATCCAGGACCAGCCCTGATCCAGGTTTCCCGTATCCAAGTTCGTTCAACATGATGAGAGCTTGTATACTCCTGTCAAACACACCTTTACCTCGCTGTAGATTCACATTTTTGGCACTGTAGCACGGAAGGGAGGCAATCACATGTAAGCCCTGGTCTGCGAAAAACTGCGCTGTGTCTTCTTGACCTGTGTGAAAGTTAACCAATTCATGATATAGTTTGTTTGCTTATATGGGGATTAAATGCCATGTCAACAGATTTAACCCTTATAGTGCTGGAACAGACTTCATGCTTATGCAAAAAGGTTAGAGCCAGGCCAGCCGCCAAGTAAATTGGGGGTTGGCCCTTTATCTAACCTTTTTGCTACAGTGAATATCTTTCCTCATCAGAATTAAGCAGATATTTAATGTTTGGAAAGCAGACGACACAAAAAACTATTTTAAGAAAACTACCCAGCATTCTAAGCGTTAAATTATGTAACATGTTTCCTGGATTCACCAGTAATAGACTAGGCTCTGAAGTGTCTCTAACACTTCACTCCTGAGGTACTAGAAGGGCGCAAACCCGTGACATCAGAACTCTGAGACCAACCCCATACCCACTGAACTACACAGGACCCCTCAATTCTACTTTTAATATATAGATCTAGCATTCATACAAAAGGAGAAATTGGATGACAGTATCAAAGACATATTTTATGCATGTGCTTTGAAACTACCAAAGTAATGGGTTGGATAGCTCAAACTTTAAATGTTCACTCACCAGGTTCCAAAAGTGCAGTAAGATTACTTCTAACGATCACATCTTTGTCCAGGGCACGACCCCCAGCAGCAAGGTACCGAAATTCTGTACACAATTCAGGGGCACCACCTGTCAAAATGATAATGACATGGGAAAAATAACATTTTAAACCATTAGTTGTATGTACGCACTGGAATGGCTTTTAGCCCTTTCTCTCAACAGGAGTTTTATTAATATTTGTAGAAGGAGAGTGATTTGCAAAAGTAGGCGGGTCTAAACCAGTCTACAAAATAATCTTTCAAAGGTGACGAAAGTTTTTCCGTATCAACACAGTTGGAAGACAGAAAGAACATTTAAATTTTTTATTTATTTTACATTGATTGGGACAGAAGGTTAAAGCTTACTAAATTAATTTTAGATGACTTCTTCCTAGATATCTAACCAGTACTCAAGCTGAATAAATGTTTATGGACCAGTCCCTCCAATTTTCACCTTTCCGCTTACAGGGATCAAACCCGGGACCCTCGGTACATGAGGCCAGCACTTTACCAATGCACCACTGAGAAATAACATTGGCCTGAAGAAGGTGTTTATCCTCATCCTTGTAAAGACCAAGAGCAGAGATATCAAAACCAGGATTTCAGTATTTAAGATTAGATTAGTTTTTCCTGTAAGTTGTTAAACACTGTGTTAACAGCTTTCCTGTATCCACCAGTACTGGGTTAGGGTTCTGAAGAGTCTTGTGAAAGGACACTCCCATGAAACCAGAGGTATCAGTGGGGCACGAACCTGGGACCCCAAAGTTCAAGGCTTACAACATTACCACTGGGCCACTCAGATTCAAGCAGGGTTATCTAACCCTTGATCCCAATATTTCAGATTAGATTTATGAACTATCAAACAAAATTACCTGTCAAATCCAGTATCTTAACAGATGGACTGTTACCCAAAACATGGAGGCAGCGTTCTGCCGTGTTTCTGTTCATAAATTCTGTTTTCTTGGGTGAAGATTCAACATGGCAATGATTACACGCCTGGTTACAATACAGACCGATGTTGATCTGTAACTGTTCTATGGAACGCTTCTTGAGTGACTCGTCTTCCACTGTGGCAAAAAGATTGAAAAGAGAAAACTATTTTACAGCTGCAATTGGCATTATGTACACTGTGACCTGTTGATGCAAATAAACCATATGTACAAGATGGAGGACAGTAGTCCAGGGGTAGAGCGTCAGCAAGGATCAATATGAGGATCGAAAGTTCAAATCCCGTGAACCCACATTCAGCACGAGTACTGGTAATTTTTCAGTAAGCAGAATCAAGAGTAATATATCAAAGTTGTGAGAACTTGTTTCACAATCGATGGTAAATAAATAAGTTGATGTTGCAAGAAGTTTGAGTGTATTGCACAGTCTGATTCCAGTAAACTTGGCCAGTCCTTGAAATTTCTACTGTTACAGAGAATCAGAAAACTCATCAGAATTGTTTTATCAAAGTACATGTTCCAAACAATATAAGATTCATTGTATATGGTCATACACCTGTTACTTTTGAGATCTTGAATTCCCATTGACTCCAATGTTAAATCAGGCATTTTCAAGACTCTGCTGAGTGAAGAATAGTGTTTTTTACGCATAGCTATATACAGAAACATCAAGTTTGGCCATTTAACTCTCAGAAATTGTAATAAAATGGACACCTCATTTGTCTCATTTTTTTTCTACGGAGCAAAGTGTATTAGTACCGTCCGAAAATCAGTGCACTAGCTGTCAAATCTAGCCGAGGTACCGGCATTTGTGTTCATACATCCCAAACAAATAGTCCTGCAATGAGCAATCAAAACAAACTTTGGGAGCATTGCAGGACTATAATCTATACAGGAAACACATCAGTGTTTTACCAGCTCATCTCTTACTAGCGAAACTATGCACCAGAAGTCGAAACTCAAAATTTCTAAATGGGACTACTTTTGGGTACTAAGACCCGGAAGTACTCCGTAAGAGGTGCAAGACCATATCTTTTGGAACATTGAATAAGTAAGACTACTTGGCAGGGCATATTTTCCATACATTGGGAAGAGGCCCAGACCTGTTGAGTTTGGGAAGTTTATTGATGAAGTTGCTGTATTGGGAAACCAAAAAGCTGGTGTGATTCGAAATTTTTGGAAAACTGCATGGTTTTATAGAAATTTCCAAATGGGAAGGTGCCTTTAATGGGCTATTGTTATATAGCATGGAAAAGCCCTGCTTGTATCTGGACATCTGCTGTAACAAAAATCAATCATGGACTCTAGGAAAACTGCTTTTCATTGCAGTAAATTTGATAGACCAAATCACCATTTGTTCATCCTGTCTTATATAATGCCTTACATTTTAATTGAGGTAAAACCAGGAAAGCTCACCCTTGACACCACTTTCTTTCAACTTGTACTTCCAGAAATCGTTGAAGCTGGGTACCCCAAGCTTATCCAGGGCACGCTGTCTTTTAAGTTTCTCCTCCCGTGTAAGTGTGGCTTGCCCAAGTTTACGGAGGTTTTTGGCGGTGATTTGGAAATCCTCTGATTCCTCCATTTCTTTAAGAGTGTCAGGTATCAAAGAATCCTGAAATTACAATGGTATTTTTTTTTATGTATGAACAAGCACAAAGCTTCACATCAGGGTCAAGGCAAACTCAGAGGTTTGTACTTTAGGAGTAATAAATATTAGAATTTGATATGTAAAATCAATGTCACTTCACCAAATACTATTTTCAATTTCTTTACTTACAAGTGGATGAAATCCTGTGTTTTCCTTCAACAATGTTAAATGACCCTTCACATCTTATAGCCCATAAGGAGGCTAAAAAAGGAGATAAAAAGATGACCCCTGTTGGCCTTAGTTCATACAACTCACCCTAGTTCTGGATTTGAGGCCCTCCAGTCCACTCCATCGTTGGCGCAGCTCGGCTTGTTTCTCCTTATTGATAGTACCAGGAGGAGCATCTGGTCTCTTCAACTTGTGTTCATGGACGTTGATATCCGTGTTATAGTCAGGAAGGTCACTCAACTGTCGGGTCGTAACAAATAGTCTCTGCACCTGACCAAGGTGTAACCGTCGCGTGATTGGCATACACGCAAACATGTTAGCTGTTAGATGTCATTCTTCCGTGCAAGTTCAGATAAATGACTAGTAACCTGAAAAGAATTTAACTTTTTATAGCTTTATTTCCTCTCTTATAATTTCATTGAACCACAAAATAAATAAAGGAAATTGATATGTAAGTCATGAATATGACAATTATTCATGAGTTTTCTGGTCTTTGTCTTCATCATGTCAATATTACTCCCAAAGTAAAGGAATATTAAATTCTTTTTATATAATACTTTACCTGAAAGTTAAAGCATTACAAAGACCTAAGCTTGTGTTTGTGTTTTAGATTTATGACAAGTAACTGTATCCCAATAAACAACCAAATAATATAGAATAAAATACCAAAAGGAAAAAGAAATTGTCTATATTTATCATTAATCCATGTTTAGATAGCTCATATGTTATACTCATATCAAGACCATTTTAGGCAGGTAATTCATTGTCAATCAAACAGTCTGACAATTTATTAATATTTTGGGTTTTACATCGCATCAACAATATTCTTAGTTTAATGAAAATGCCCAACTCTTAATGATGGAGGAAGACCCTGAAATACAACTGCTCACATTTGATGGTCAAGCTTAGCAGAACCATCAACATTCTGAAAGTCAGTCTGGGGACTGCCTCTTATGAAAACTGTTCAGCAGTGGTGAGGTGGTCAGTGTCGGGGACAAGAGACAGGCTAACCCAGGTTTTAACCCAAAA
Organism: Cerastoderma edule; assembly: GCA_947846245.1. Taxonomy (NCBI): domain Eukaryota; kingdom Metazoa; phylum Mollusca; class Bivalvia; order Cardiida; family Cardiidae; genus Cerastoderma; species Cerastoderma edule. The sequence goes on along the minus strand of OX401416.1, from coordinate 27,045,931 downwards.
GTCAATTACTTATTTCACTGTGAATTGTCCACACGCAAGACACATTTCCTATTCTTGTACTGGTGAGTGATCCAGGAAATACTCAAAAATGAGTGCTGTACATTAATAGGAAGAAGAAAATCCAAATGCCATAATATGGGATTATGTTCTTCAACTTCTTGTTCAAACAAAATTGAATGGTCTGCAAAGATCATGCATCATGTTGTTTTAAAAGATAATATCACATCAAAAACTTCTGTATTGGAAACATAAGATGTTCCTAAATGGTAAAAACCTTCAATGGACTGCTGTCATATAAATCTGGGATCAATAGAGGTCAAAAAACAGTTTAGAGATAAGCTTCATAAACGTCAAACCATCATAAAAATTGCTGTACTTGGTTTGAAATGACCAGATGCTTTATTCATGTATATTCGCCCGTCAAAATTTTAGACAAAGGCCACTTTAATCTTTATCAAAAAAGAAAACGAAAATATAAACTTAGATATATGCTTTTTGTAAGACCAGCATGTTTAAACATAAAATGTAAAGTATGGTGTAAAAACTGGTCGCATTACTTATTCAGGTTTTAAAATCAAACGCGATGACCATAAATCGGAGTTATTTTTTTATAAACATCTTTGTTGAAAAGAAAAGGTAAGCTTAGCTTTGTGTAAGTATTTATTTCTTTAACCTCACTCTGATGATGTCGATATTGTTAATTTAGTTCAAGTTTTTAATTTGGTGGTAGTATTCATATCGAAATTGCATGCAAAATGTAAAACTAGCTAACAAGAAAAAAGAATTAAGTTCAAGTGTCTATGTTTCCGGATACTATTTATTTTTCGGATATTAAGTTTATTTAAAGCTTTAGGCTTTACCAAACGCCAAATTTTCGACTGTCCCAAATTGAAAGAGTTTGAAGACGATATTTTGAAATGTCAGGACATTAAAAAATAATCTTCTGATAGGGAAGAAAACATGTGAAAAGGAGAAATTTCTCCTTTGCCCACAATGATTTTCAGAGACATCTGCAATAAAAATGTCATTATTGTTTGGGAAGGTATTAAAGAAAAGTTTAAAAAAATGAATTTGCTCTCTGAAAATAGGGTAAAAGTATGTATCTTTGATATTCAAAAATGTTTTAAAAACCAACGATATTTTTTTTCATTTGCACATTGTTCAAACAAGTAGATTACCTTTCAGGATCTGTTAATCTTTGTTTGATAGCCACAGGGGGGACAGGTTCAAAAGAGTCTCTGCATTAGCCTACCTCCCACCTATAATGGAATGCACTGAAGATTCTTCTGTTTAATATTTGGAAACCGCTCTGAAAAAAAGGTTAATTATGCTCCCCCATGAGCAATTCACCCTTTTTCACAAAAAGAAAGAAAGTGGGATTTTCCTGAGCTATTCTTTTTTATGGACTGTATCTTTCATTTAGGACCAGTCATATTTTCCATATTGGGAATAGGTTAAAGTAACAAGTTGGAACAACTTTCATTTACAGAATATGTGGTGATGAAGAGAGTACATAACACATTCAACTAAATATCAGCAACCTTCCTTAAGATGTAAAGATGTAGATTGTCTATAACCAACACTACCAGGTACCAACAATGAAGGGTAAAGGGAAAGTGCAGGACAAGGACTGTCCGCTGCTTTTTCCTGATCTGGATCCAGTGGACCATGTAAAGAATTGTCCAAAATACACTTCAAGTAAGTCATTCTTATTAATAAAAGCAACCTTAGATGACTTTGTACTTTATGCATCTCAATACACACAAACAGTTTACACTTTTAAATATTTTCTTTGTTTTTAAACGAGTTTCTTAAAGATTGATTTTTTTTGAAAAACAAAAAGATTCTTTAATCCTTTCCTCCTTATATACTTTGATGCAGAGGTACAGCAGAATTCTTGGAAAAGCACCGTGCTGAGAGCAGAAATTTTGAGGTTTTTTCCCACTAGAGAGAGTTATTTTTCATATACAATGATTATCCTTTGCTCTGTCTTTCAAGTTTGATTTGTCACTTTGAGTTTGACCCTTACATGAGGGAATGATTTATGATTGGAAGATGTCTTCTGCTGGAAGTAAGATGCAAATCTTAGTCTTTTGTTCAATTTATCTCATAAAATGCTCATTCATACCTAAAGGGCCTCAATGGCATAGAGGTTACAGTATAAAAGTTAAACTATCTGCATGGGTACAAATTTCTATGAAAGATGATTATTAGATAGATCCTAGTTGACTTACAGTATACCATGGTTTGTTACCTTGTTTGTTATTTTTATGTGTTCAGAAGATTATTTTGATAACCCATGGATGTAATTTGAATTTGCTTCCCAGATGATAAAACATAGGTCTTTAATTGGGCTGTACCCTATATTTCATATGATCCTGGTTTCTGGTTTGAGCAACAATTTGAATGTCGAATTTCTTTGTCATCGAGTATAAATAGTGGTCAGACATCAGGTGAGGTCAGGGTTTTGAATTATTTAAAATCTGTTGATTGAAATTCATATTTAATCTGTTTCAGTATTGTCCCGGGGTGAAACAGAGGTTATCGGTCTAGAAGAGCTTGACACAGTTCAAGCAGATCTTGAGACGCTGCTTGCTTCTGCTGGAAAGCGGTTGAAAATTCTGGAAAATGAGATGCAAGTCTTGACCAATTGGCAGGAGAAGTCTGGAGAAATTAAACCAGTTGGGAAAGTGAAGTCAGGCAAAGTGGTATGTATATTTATAACGTTTTTGTAATGGACACATTTTGATGCCGTTTGTGATGGGTATTTGGGGGATCTGTTTGTAAGGGATATGTGTAAAATTAATTCTATTAATAACAAAACTTCAAAAGTAATTGCATGAATAATGAACTTGGTTTTAACAAATCTTTGTGACAAAAGAAAGGTGACAATTTAACATGATACATTTACATTACTCTTTAAGTGATTAAGTATCTTTAAAATCCAATTTAAATTAAACAGCTTTATTTTCAGTTAACATAGTAGATTAAAATTAAACATAAATTTATGCTTTGGTGCATGTCTAGTGAGTAATGGCAAGATTTGAATTTAATGCCATCAAGGATCAATTACAGCGATCAGTTATTTCACCGTGGAGTGTCCTTTGGGATGACATTTTTCCCATCCAAGCACTGTTAGGTAAAACACGATAGACAGGGTCGTGTTTAAGCCTGTAAAGTGCCACAGCACTGGATTTCAAAATAAGGACTCCTCCAACGCATTAATTGATCCAACTGCTCTTAAAGTCATGCTCCTAACGTTGCTTGATATATTTTATGTGGTTTAGAAATGATACTTTTTTTGTCGTTTAATTTCAAAATCTCTCTCTGCAGCAACCAGAGACCCCAGGAAAGCGTGGAAAAGGAGCTGACGAGAAGCCCAGCAAGAAGTTCAAAGACTCCAGTAGTAAAGGATCAATTACACCAATAGCAGCAAAGATTAAAAATAAATTATCACAGGTACAAGATACTCAAAAAGTAAGGCTCTGTCGACAGGTATAAATCGATGTTGTCGCCTAGAGTAGGAGATGTACGGTTTGAAAAGGTCCTGCGTGGCCTAGAGGTTCAGCTCGGGGTTTTAGAACCTTAGGGTCTAGGGTTGGTGGGCCAGTGAATATGGTCGGTGTGTTACAAATGAAGGGTCTTGTGGTTAAGGTCAGGTTATAGAACCAAAGAGTCCTGGGTTCATGGCCAAGTGATTAAGGTTAGGGTTTTTAAAATCAGATGGTCCTTGGTTGGTGGCCCAGTGATTAAGGTTTTAGAAATCTGGTTTCCTGGTGTGTGCTCCACTTGTATCTCTGATGTTGTGGGAGTGACCTGTGGCAAGACACTAAAGTGCCCCAGCCTATAACTGGGGTATCCACAAAAGCTCTAACATGATTAAAGAGTTGTTGATATGGCATTAAAACCAATACAAACAAACAAAACTGTTTGAAACAAAAGGACAACAGTTTTGACTGCGGCTAAAGACAATCAATATTTTATTAATTGAAAAGCAGTTGCTTTTTGAGGAGCAAGTGTTGGTTTTTGTCCCACCATTTTTAATGTTTTCTGCCAGATTTTTTTTATGTTGTAAGGAATTGTTGTGGAATGCTTTTTTTGTACATTTCGCATCAAATTCTTTTTTCAAGTGAGGATGCTTTTCCTATTTGTCACAAATCCTTTAGGCCAAAGAGGTCTGTAGTAATAATGTTTATTTGACTAAAGGTTCATAATAATAAGATATTATTTGTACCTTAAAAGGAAAAAAGAAACTTTCTTTTTAACCTGCTGTTTAATGATTCTTATTGACATGTTGATACAGATTTGCAAACTTGTGCAATTTGTTGATTTGGAAAGAATAAGCCATGCCTGATATGTTTTGAAGTGATTAAAATTAAGAGTTATATTTAACTGGTTTGCGTCATAAAACTTCTTTACAAAATGCAAACAAGAACTTCCTAACATCGAAGGTCTTGGTTGTAGTGTTGTCCTCATTCATTAACTTCATGTTTTTATTAATTTTAAGTAGAAATGTAGGGAAAGCTTTCTTTATCTCTCTCATTATCTTCATGTAGAAAAGCAGGCAGTGGCTTGTAAAGAATAGTGTTCGCTATTGGTGAGGAAATACTAGGAGCAAACTGATACTGAAATACCATTGAAAATGCCTTTAAGAGCATACTGATACTGAAATACCATTGAAAATGCCTTTAAGAGCATACTGATACTGAAATACCATTGAAAATGCCTTTAAGAGCATACTGATACAGAAATACCATTGAAAATGCCTTTAAGAGCATACTGATACTGAAATACCATTGAAAATGCCTTAAAGAGCATACTGATACTGAAATACCATTGAAAATGCCTTTAAGAGCATACTGATACTGAAATACCATTGAAAATGCCTTTAAGAGCATACTGATACTGAAATACCATTGAAAATGCCTTTAAGAGCATACTGATACTGAAATACCATTGAAAATGCCTTTAAGAGCATACTGATACTGAAATACCATTGAAAATGCCTTAAAGAGCATACTGATACTGAAATACCATTGAAAATGCCTTAAAGAGCATACTGATACTGAAATACCATTGAAAATGCCTTTAAGAGCATACTGATACTGAAATACCATTGAAAATGCCTTAAAGAGCATACTGATACTGAAATACCATTGAAAATGCCTTTAAGAGCATACTGATACTGAAATACCATTGAAAATGCCTTTAAGAGCATACTGATACTGAAATACCATTGAAAATGCCTTTAAGAGCATACTGATACTGAAATACCATTGAAAATGCCTTTAAGAGCATACTGATACTGAAATACCATTGAAAATGCCTTAAAGAGCATACTGATACTGAAATACCATTGAAAATGCCTTAAAGAGCATACTGATACTGAAATACCATTGAAAATGCCTTAAGAGCATACTGATACTGAAATACCATTGAAAATGCCTTTAAGAGCATACTGATACTGAAATACCATTGAAAATGCCTTTAAGAGCATACTGATACTGAAATACCATTGAAAATGCCTTTAAGAGCATACTGATACTGAAATACCATTGAAAATGCCTTTAAGAGCATACTGATACTGAAATACCATTGAAAATGCCTTAAAGAGCATACTGATACTGAAATACCATTGAAAATGCCTTAAAGAGCATACTGATACTGAAATACCATTGAAAATGCCTTTAAGAGCATACTGATACTGAAATACCATTGAAAATGCCTTTAAGAGCATACTGATACTGAAATACCATTGAAAATGCCTTTAAGAGCATACTGATACTGAAATACCATTGAAAATGCCTTAAAGACATAATCTCTTGATATGGCTCAGTTAAGAGAATTGGACCATTTATAACGATTATTACATAATTATCAATTATTCAGTTATCAGACTTCTGCTTTTAAATCTTTTCTTCACAAAAATGGAGTCAAAAACCATTCATTTCCAAGATAAACGCTTGTGTACATATATATATATATATATATATAAGTGAATTAGAGTATTAACATTCATCTTCTAATTGCTAGATCCGTGTTCCTGATTATGACCTAGTTGATCCACCCCCGGTTGATGTTTCCAAACTTCCAAAGAATAACGCGGTGAACAAATTCTGGTTGTCTGTGGAGCCGTACTGCGCGGACATTACCAACGAGGACATGAAGTTTCTGGAGGAATTACTCAGATCTCACGAGGATGACTCAGAATATTTTAAAGTTCCGCCACTTGGAATGCATTATACGGAGAAATGGGCGGAAGAGGACATGCTGGATGAGTTAAGGGAAGGTTGGTCATATATATTTATGAAGTTAATTTCCTATACAACTTAATCCTCTTTTAAAGCTACTTGTTCACTGATGTGAGAAAGTTTGGACATCAAGACTGTTTTATATCAAATTTTCAATCAGTTAGGTGTCTGTAATAGACCCATTTGTATATTGATCGACTCAAACTTAGAAATGTTGCAATCATATTGTGATGATAAAACCCATTTATAAGTGGTTCACTAATTAAGATGGCGGTCTTAGAACTCAAAGTATAGGGTTCAAGCCCCACCAGTACCTCTTGTTTCATGAGAGTGTCCTTTGGCAAGACTCTTCAGGGCCTTAGTCTAGTACTGGTGAATGAGGAATAGCTGTATATAATGAAAACAGATTGGCATAACATTGAACCCAACATAAACCATTATCTCAGAGCCAGTGGGAAGAGGCACCATTTTCAATAGAACAGTAGAGCTAAGTCAGGCTTGGTAAAACAATCTATAATGCTATTAGTAGGCATGGATACTACCCACATTTTATTTATGAATATTTTATTGATTAGAGAGTATTAAGGGAACGATTTAGCTTGTATCCTTCCTTCAGGATTATAATCAGCCCAAATTTAAAGCATACACATAAATAAGGTTTGCAAAGATGACAGTTTCGGGAGGATTTTGAGTTGACAATTTTCTTGAGAATCTTAGCACCCTAATCTGACACCAAGCCGGTACTGACCAAGACATGGTGCAGTTTCTTTAGAATTGATTTCATGATAAAATAAATATAGGTCAAAACAAATGTGTGTTTCTTTTTTAAAAGGGTCCAAGATTGGAGAGAGACGTAAAAGTGCAAATGGAATCTCAGATACAAATGGAGCGACTACTTTGCTAAAGAAAGTAGATTCTGGGTAGGTTAAAAGTCTATATGATGAGTCTCCATTAAAGTGTTTTAAGTTATTCTTTTATTTTTTTCTCCTGAATGAATAACAGAATGAGGATGGTTCTACTCAGCTTGACCAGTCCCTATGGGCAGTTTGGTAGGGGTCTTTCTCCATCATTATATACTGAGCATTGCAACATAACTGAATTAATGTTGATGTAAAACCAATATAAATTGATTTGTTATTTGTACACAGTTTACATAAGAGCCGCCATTAAAGTATTTTCATTTATATCTATTATTCTTTCCCAGTTTACATGATGAGTCCCCGTTTGGACCACTCACCCAGAGACTGATGTCTGCCCTCATAGAAGAGAACATCATGACACCAATAGATGATGATATGGAGGAAGCCATGCCTATCGGAGGTGGATCTTTTCATCTGATGTTGTGTTTCCAAATTTAATATCCGTTTGGCTTTTTAACCCAGGGGCCTCTGTAGCCTAGTGGTTAGAGTACATAACTTGAAATTACATGGCTCCGTCTCCTCGTAGGTTCCAATCCTGGCATTTAAATTTTTATGAGAGGCAGTCTCCCATCTGACTTACAGAGTGTATATGGTTCTATGTGGCTTGACCAGCTCTTTTGGGCAGTTGAGTATAGGATCTTCTTCCATCATTATGAGTCCGGCATGGCAAAGTTACTGAAATAATGTTGATGAGACAAATTGATGTAAAATTCATATGGATTAATCTTCTTTAACCCCTCACTAATGTTTGTGAGTGGACTGAATTTGAAGTACAATTTGATGAGAAATAATTTGAAAAAATCCAACTTCTTTATGATATTGGATAGAATGTTTAAGTCAATGACTAAGATGATGCAATGTGCCCAAGGGTCCTGGGTTTGAACCCTAACAGTACCTCTGGTTTTGTGGGAGTCCCCTTTTGCAAGTCACTTTTGAACCAAAGCCTATAACTGGTAAATACTGTATATAAAGGAAAACCATAAGATAATTGAAAAAAAATGGTGAAACAGCATTTAACCCCATGTATTTATATTGATATTTGAAACAGTTGGGCATTTAAGTGTTTTTTTCTTCTTTTTTAATATTTGCGTTCAACGATCCTCAAATCTTGTCTTGATTATCTTTACAGATATCAAAAACTAAAACTTATCTTTTTGCAGATATAAGATATTTATCTTTTTCAAATATTTAAACTGTCTTCTATTTTAAACCTTTATTATAGAAAGCCTAGATGAGTCTGCTGCCATCTCCCCGAAAGCGTTGGCGAAACAGTTGAATCTGGGAAACCCCATACATCTGGAGAAGAGGATTAAACGAGAGCTTGAAGAACAGGGTTAGAGATCAATCCTGTATCCCATAATACCTTGTATCGATAACATAACTATAGAAGTGTTTAGAAACTACTGTGTCAAAACTATAAATGGTTCTTAATGTGCAAATAATCCTTTTGTCACAGTTGTTTCTTTCTGGCCAGTATCTTTAAGAAAATCTTTTTTGTAATGCTAATTTTGACGTCTGCAATTTCAATTTTTATTTGTTGCAAATTTGCACATGAACGTAATGGTAATGGCTTAAAACTATTAGGATTGGATAATGATACCTCATTTTGAGGTTTTTGCTATCTATTTAGAACAATTGCTCCTAATGAGCAATTTCTCTTTTTGTAACAGTTATTTCCATACACTATGATGAATTAATGTCATTGAGCAAAGAACATCAGGAGTCCAGGTAAAAGGGATACTTTCATGTTATAACTTCTTTATTACTTTTGATAACAATGAATCTTAAAACAAAGATGAAGAAAAGGTTTAAGGGCTTGGTAATAAAGACTTGTTAGTCTTTTACTTAACCCTCGAACTATTGTTTTTTTTTTGTTTTTTTTTATATGGGTTCTACATCACATCAACATTATTTCAGTTATGTAGCGATGCCCGACTCTTAATGATGGAGGAAGACCCCATACTCAACTGCCCATAGGGGCTGGTTAAGGTGGGTAGAACCATCGAACTATTGTAGACTACTACTATTAAGGTTCACCAAATAAAACCCTTTTTCTCTTTCAGGTATTTTAGATTGTGAGGACACGGAGGAAGATGATGAAAACGATGAGATTCTTAAAGAACTGCGAGCGAAACAAGCTGAGTTGAAAGCCCTGTGCAATCACAATGTCATGTCCACAAAGAAGTTGTATAAACTAGCGAAAGAGGAGATGGGTAGGCAAGAGATGAAGAGAAAATTGGCTGCTGCAGATTCAGAGGTGAGTTTAACCCATTGCCAAATAATAACGACATATGACCAGTTTGTTGCAGATGACTCTGGAAACATTGTGGGAAAAGGAGAAATTGCTCTTAACGAGCAATTTCTCTTTTTCCCACAATGTTTTCTGCCCATCAGAAGCTTGTATTTCAATTTCATCATTTTTTGAAATGTCGTCTGCAAACTCATTCAATTTGGGACTGTCGAAAATTTGGCCTTTGGTAAAGGGTTAAAGGGATGATATTGGTTGTGCTTTCTTTTTGAAACAATGAGTTATTTGATCAAAATTGGAAGGTTTTGATTGGCTGAAATATTCCTGTTATAAAAGTCAGGTTACCACAGTTGGGTTATTTAGTGTTGTATGAAAATATGTCTTTTAATGCAATTTTAGATTGCTTCTTAGAAGCTGCATGCAAATGGTATAGAGTTTCACCTTTGGAGCATAACAAACACGCTCATGTGAATCATCTCCTTGTATAAGACCTTATAGTGCTGGAACCAACTTCATGCTTATGCAAATAGGTTTGCTTCAGGCCAGCCACCAATTAAATTTGCAGCTAGCCTGTGATCTAACCTTGTTGCTACTCTGAGTATCTTTCTTCATCAAAATTACCCAGATATTTAAGGTTTTTGAAAGCGGACAACACAAAAATCTATTCTTGGATAATTACCCAGCATTCTAAGGGTAATAAGAGTTTACCTTTTTCCCCTAGGTAATGGAATCCTACAGAAAATTACAGCTCACCAAACAGAAGAAGAAGATCCCATCCAAGAAAGAGAAGGAAGCAGTGATAAAAGCCTTGAAGGAACGCGAACAACTTGTGAAGGTCCTGGATGTATGAGACAATCATTCATTGTTTTAGTCTTTAAATTTATATGTACAGTCAACCCTGTCTTATGGGAGCACTTTTGAACAATGTGTTTTGTCCTGCATGGCTGAGTGGTTTAGGTTGCAGACTTAGAATTCGGGGGTCCAGAATTCGAGCCGGACCAATAACTCTGGTTGTGTCGGAGTGACCTCTTGCAAGTCACTAGCCCTAGCCTAGTACTGGTGGATCCAGGAAAGCTGTAATGTAACTGGAGAATTTTTGATATGGCATTTAAGACCTTACTCTAAACTTGAGCTTTTTGAAAGACTGGCATCCTTAAAAAGCTGTAAGTTGTCCTAAACCCTACAAGTCTGTCTCCTTTTACTTTGATCGCTTAAGAAAAGATTGACATTACAAGTATTTTAATATATTTTTAGCAGATGACTGAAGAAACATTCGTGATAAAAAGGAGAAATTGCTCATGACAGGCAATTTCTCCTTTTGTCACAAATTCTTCTATCCAATAGCACAAAGATAATGATCTTTTTCAGACTAATGATTTTTCCTATTATAGCAGTCACTGAGTCCAAATGTCAATTCTTTTCTCTGATAGTATTTTGGGCGGTTTATTAAGTCAAATTGATATTGTGTCACTCAATACTGGACAATTGCCCTCATGTTGAAAAGAAGTCCCCTATTTTGAGGGAAAACTGTTCAATTCTGGTGGGGAAGGTATCTTAGAAGCACAGAACTCGAGGGTCATTGCAAGACTAAAGTAAGTGCTTCATGTTAGTGAAGCACTTACTATAGTCATGCATTGAACACTTGAGATAGTTGCAGTGACATCCATGATTTAACTTGGATACATTTAAAACAAAAATTCTCGTACTCCTATTTTAATCTATAGTGCAATAGTAGGACTGACTTGTTATTGTTCAGATTTGGTGGTAATATACCTGGATAGTTGCACTAGCTGCAGTTATTTAACTTGAATACTGTTGGAAAATGCTTATACTCCTTTCATGCTCACTCAACTACAATAGCAGGACTGACTTGTTAGTGAAAGGATTTTATAATGATACGCACATGGCACTGATCTTTGCACTGACTACAGTAATATAATTGAAATAAATACAGAACGAAACGCTAATGTTCTTTTCATGATCACTCAACTGCAATAGAAGGACTGACTGAAAAGATGATAAGCACAGGGCATTGATCTTTGCACTGACTAGTGATATAACGAGGGTCCGGCATGGCCCAGTGGTTAAGTTGCGTTTAGAACTTGGGGGGTTCTGGGTTTGAGCCCTACCAGCACCTCTGGTTTCTTGGGAGTGACCTTTGGCAAGTAACTCCAGAGCCCAAGCCTAGTACTGGTGGAAACAGTTGCATAAATGAAAAATTGCTGATACAGCACTAAACACCATACTGAAAAGTGCTAGAACTAAATACAGAATGAATATACTCTCGTATAGAGCAACAGAAAGACTGACGTTTTATTGTTCTAAATTGGTAGTGGCACCCCAGGCACTTGGATAAGTATACTCTTTGTCATGACATTACCAAAATAATGTTGAAAATAGTCAAGAAAAATATCAATTTAAACTTGCTTTTGAGAATCATAGAATCTGAAATAACCATGATTCTAGACCATTCATTGTACAACCATGAACAATTATGTAAATAGATGTCATTTTCCCCATTTATCATATCACCTTCAACTCTTTTGCCATTCACTTTGATCATCCATCTTTTATGTAGTTCCAATTCATATTGTAAAATAAAACATTTTTTAAACTCATTTGCTCTTTCATCTTTTTCTATTGAATGTTATACCCTTAGAATGCTGGGTAATTTTCTAAAAATAGTTTTTGTGTTGTCTGCTTTTCAAAACCTTTAGTATCTGCTTAATTTTTATGAGGAAAGATACTCAGGGTAGCAAACAGGTTATATCACAGGCCAGCCGCCAATTTACTTGGCTGTTTACCTGTTTGCATAAGCATGAAGTCAGTTCCAGCACTATAAGGGTCAGCCTCTACACCAAAAATTGTATTACATGGTATTCATACATTTATAGAACCAGTTGATGGCATTCAATGAGAATCGGGTACAAAAATAATTCTTTGGTATACACAAATAAAAGAATGTGTGAACTTTTCTCATTTGTATAATTTTGTTTTATTATAAGAATAATGTACATTAAAAGTAACATATATCAAAACAGTACAATATGGTATTGAGTTTGACCTAATACCATTTAACACATAGTCCAAATATAGAAAAAGGGCTCTTGCAGCAAGTGTCATGAATAAATTAGTTTATTTCAAAATGATAAATTACTTTTGTCACAAACTTTTTCTCATTTCTTCACATTGATTTGTTCCTTAACAAATCACCATTCAGATACTTGAATTACTCTTTCATAAAATTTTGTTGTGATGAATCTGAATTGAAACTAACAGCAGAACACAAAATTAAGTATGAGAAGTTTAATTGTGAGAAATGGCTTATCATGAGATATATTTTTGAAGTTATGTTCAAACAAGTACATATATTGGTGAAAGCTATGTTGAAATAAGTATTGGTAGAAAAATGTTTTCCTTGAAAGTGTTGCAGAAAAGAATGCTTTTGAACATAGATTAAATTACTAAACCCTTTACCAAACAATAACGACATTTGACCTGTTTGTTGCAGACGTAACGAGCAATTTCTCCTTTTCCCACAATGTTTTCTGCCCTATCAAAAGATTATGTTTCAATTTATAGTTAGAAAACTCTTTCAATTTGGAACAGTCGATAATTTGGCGTTTGGTAAAGGGTTAATGTTAAAACTCAGCAGTTGTTGAGTCCAATTGAGACGTTCATCTTTCCGGTGGAACCTGGTCAATGCTGTTCACCCATGCCCTCATTGTATTTGTGCTCAGGCCAAATTGAGAGCAAAAGCAGACGACAATTATTAAGTATGATAAGAAGTTTTATCTCCGTGATGTTGGATGATGACTATTGTGATAATTTCTTCTTTTGTTACAATTTATTTTAGTCATTTGCTACATATAGCTACAAAATTTATCTTAACACAATGGAAAGTGTCAAGTTGGCTTATGAATATGCATTATCTTTGTACCTGCGGGAGGTTGGTAATTTATGCATACGCACATTCTTTAACCATGAAAGAAAGTGTTAATTGATGCAAATGCATTACCTGCATGCACGATGGAAAATGTTAATCTATGCATATGCATTATCACCGAACATGAAGGAAAAATGAACTTATCTTTATACCGTTTTCGTACAGGATACAGGCCTAAGCCTGTGACTCCTACGGCTTTCCTGGATTCACCAGTACTAGGCTTGGGTTCTGAAGTAACTTGCCAAAGGCCATTCCCACGAAACCAGGTGTGTGGGTGCGGCTCGAATCCGGAACCCCCGAGTTCTCAGTCCATATGAAACATGAGGGATAGTGGTAACTTACGCATATGCATTATCTTGAAACATGAAGGACAGGGTTACCTACAAATGAATTATGCATTATCTGTACAAATAAGGAAAACTTATCTTTATGCAATGTTCCTCACTCATGAGAAAAAAGCCATATGTCTATGTATTATCTCCTCACATAATTGAAAGTGTTTCGATCTAAATATACATTATCTTCCCGCATAAATAGCAAATAAACTGCCGGTCTTCCATTAGTCCGAATGAGTCGGACGTAGATATTTCATTCTACAGTTACAGCTCGTATCATCCGAGTTAGCCGTTTATATACCACCATCACCAAATGCCCATGGCCCGTTGTGCCTTTCATTAGACTGGTCCGTGTATAATACTATATTCCGAGTTTCCAGGTCTGGACAAGCTTTCAATACTCTATGAGACCTTCCTGTTTTAATCGCTCCTTCAATCTGAAGTATTCGCTCAGTCGACATTCGGCGTATTCCTGAAAAAGAAGGAACTTTGTTTAACCGATTGTTCTATTACCCCATTATACTTAGCTGCTACGGAATATATGGGATTATGCCAGAATACTTGAGAAATCATTTTGACAAAAGGATGAGCAATTTATCCTTTTGTCACAATGGTTTCTAACGAAAATGTTGGAAGGTTTATCTTGCAGTTTTGGTCGTCTTTATTGTTGCTTTCAATTAGAATGAGTAAAACATGTCGGTTATAGAGTATAGGTGATTGAATAACGCAATCCATTTATCAATAGCTTTTCTTTTGAAACATGGCACTGTGTGATAAAGTGCTCCGTGGTTAAGGTGGCGGACTCAGAACTATGGGGTCTCAGGTTTGAGTCCCATCGGTACCTCTGGTTTCATGGAAGTGACCTTTGGCCAGTCACCTCAGAGCCTTAGCATAGTAATGGTTAATCCAGGAGAGCCGTTATATAACTAAAAAGTTGTTGATACGGCACTGGCGGAAAGGACCCCTATGGGACCTGTGTGAGAAACCACCCTTAACATATATGTTTACAGTACTATTAACAAGCAATTCTGTCACAGGACATATCATCTCTTGTGTTACAATGATCTTTCAATCTATCCATAAAAAGCAAATAATTGTACATAAAGTTTATAAAGGTCTATTAAGCGCTTTGGTAGTATAACAAGCAATTTGCAGCTTTTCGACGTGGAGTTGTCCGGCTGCAGATGCGCTTAGAGACGACACCAATCTCTCAAATACAATTCATGTGTTTTTTAGGCTTTTAAACACAAGGGCCTATGTCGTTTGACATACCTATATTATCAATATATACACCTTTACTTATATATTGATAATATAGGTATGTCAAACGACATAGTTCCCTGTTCTTTTAAAGCGCAACAAAATGATTTCATTTACATTGCATACAGCACCCGGCTTATAATCAATACGTCGAGATGAATTGTCTCGATAACAGATAATCAGTATCATCATAAGGATAGGATAAGAAAAACACAAAAGAAAGTCAAGACATTCGTTTCTTATCTTGACCTATAATATATTAATATAGAGTTAAAGGGAAAAAAAACTACCATAAATCCGAAGCTTATCGTGGACATTTCGTTTTGCAGTATGCTCCACAGTCCCCACATAAAATGGGAGGCGAGTCCGAACACACTGGCCTCTCGGTACATGTCTGTTAGCACGCTATCACTCACTTCCTCTCCCTTTGTCGTCAGGTACTTGGTGAAAAATTGGTACTGAAAAATATTTAGTTTAAACATATTTTATTCATCATTCTATATATATTTGTACAAAGATTTACATTTGTAATGAACGAAATGATTCGAACGAAAGCTAAGCTTATAGAGATCGTCTTCTCTGAAAATATTTGATTAATTGATTTGGATCGATTGGGAGTTAAGGAAGAATACCCATGATCTGTCAATTTGAAACATATTCTTTCACCGGATTAGATCGGTCGTAATCGGCATACATCGGTCTAAACCAAATAGTTCCGACCCGACCCGACATTCTCATGTGCGACAAACGCATACAGTGAGTTCTCGTTTATCCGAACACGTCCGTTCCCAACAAAATGTCCGGATTACCGATTCATCCGGACTAATGAAGTAGCGCATGTTCTTATACACATTAAGACATAAACGGTCTGTATGCACTTGTATACTTATAACACTTTAGCAAACGCCAAATTGTCGACCGTCCCAAAAATAATCTTCTGATATGGCAGAAAACATTGTGGGAAAAGGAGAAATTGCTCGTCACGAGCAATTTCTCCTTTTCCCACAATGTTTTTAAAAGTTGTCTGCAACAAACTGGTCAAATAATTCCGTTCCCTTACAATTTCGTTCGGATTGCGAGACATTCGGATAATCGGGGTCCGGATAAACGAGGCTTCACTGTATATATCAAGTTCACAATTGATCCATTCTTTTAAGAATGATCAAATGATACAAAAGGATGTTTGTTGGCTTCACACATTTACAATCGCCATCCATCACAATGTGTCTTAATAAATGTTGAAAAATGGCGAGAGGAAAAAATAGAATGAAACTTTACAAAATACATTGCAAATCTTGAGTTTACGTACCTCGACGATTGAATACATTTCCCGATTTGGGGCAATGACAGATCTAAATTCAAACAAACAGCAGACGGCAAAATATAATGCACAATACATCGTTAATAAAAGTAGATTAACATATTCTGAATGGGTTTGGCAGAAACGGTTTTGGATTGAGAACATGGCGAAAAAGGGACCAAATTATCATTAGGAACAATTCATCCTTTGTCACAAAGGTTTCGGGAGTATTCTGTAGCATTTTTATGCCAAAACGAGGTTAAATGGTCTTAATCCTTTACCAAACAATAACGACATCTGACCAGTTTGTTGCAGAAGACTCTGGAAAACATTGAGCAATTTATCCTTTTCTCACAATGTTTTCAGCCCTATCAGAAGATTATTTTTCAATTTCATCACATTTTGAAATGTCCTCTACAAACTATTTCAATTTGGAACAGTTGAGAATTTTGCGTTTGGTAAAGGGTTAAGGTTCAACAATAAGGCTCTACTAACCTGTTGTTGTCTAGTGGGATAATTCTCGGGTTTAAAACTAAAGTAAGGCTCCTCGGAGACCGTGTAGTCCAAGCACCATTCCATGAAGTGATTCCCAAGGTCAAACCCTCTGTGAAAATATAGAGACGTGAATACATTGTCTTGCACATTTAATTGCATTAATTGGGGTTTACATCACGACAACGATTATATCACGTTTCTCACCTATCAGTTAGAATCAATTATCCAGGAGGGTTGATGATGTTAAAGAACAGCTTGTAAATACAAAAGTGAACAAAAACCTTGTAAATGTTACAGGTTTAATTTTGAATAAGAGACTGTTCTCTGGTGTTCTAGGAAATACACTGTTTCTCCTTTTTCTGGTACTGGACCTCTTTTCTTATTCCGGAAAATACTAATCGATGGGCGATAATCCAATGATTAACTTTGGAGGACATTCGTTCAGGGTAGAGTGTCGGTCTAGTGACAGAAGGGTTATGGGTTCGATTCTCGTGAGTTGTGGAGTTCTATTTGCGACTTTATTTTAATTCACACTTCGTGAGTACTGATTATGCATCTAAGAATCAGAATTGATATTAATGAAAGCTGCATGAACTTGCTTTACAATCCATGGTCAATCCGGGCCGAACCATCAGCAATTCGTACGTTAACCAGTAGACTATCTGACATGAAAATTCCAATGGTGTCAACGGAACTTGAACCCACGTAGAGAGGGGTCATGAGAGTTCAAGTTTTGTACTCTAACAAGTAGGCAACGGAGGCCCCTGATTTCAAACTATTTGTCCGTTAAGCTTTGCCACAGAGACCATTTAGTCTTTACATTAAGATTGGACAAAATCTCATAAAAAGATTTGGGTCAAATGCAAAACAAGGTTGATAAACCAACTCATTTTAACTGGTTTGCAAATGCAACCTATAGAAACCACTATTGATAAAATTTTACGATTATTAATATATCGGTATGCATCTCTAGATAAAAGTGATGAAATGCTTAGAATGAGCAATATATCATTTTTTTCACAATGGTTTCTACACAATATCGCACAGAACATATATTTCTTTTCACGCCACTTCATGTCTTCTGCTGTTGGTTTCAATTATGACCATTCTCAAATTCCAATATGGCGTAATGGGTTTATTTACCTGTAGCTATAACTGCAATACTCCCAGTCTATCATCGTCAACCTCTGGTCCGGGTTCGAGCATTCCGGTCTGAACAAAATGTTACCTGGAAACAAAGAAGGAAAGTATGTTGCAAATGTACTCACAAATCATTTAAATCTGGCTTACAGGCAGACGTTATCCGTACCATATAACTGTCCCGAAGCATAGAATGTTAGGAGGCCTGCGAAGTTTGTCGAGGTGACCCAAATCAATATCTTACGGTAGAATACCCATAATCCGCCAGTGTGAATTTTATTCTTTCGTTGGTGAACTTCGGTCGTTCTCGGTAAACATCGGTCGGTTTAATACGAATAGTTCCGCCGACCCCGACTGATTTATAACGAGAACGACCAAAGCACTTACGGGAGAATAGAATTCGGAATGGCAGATTAGGGGTATTCTACCTTAACACATGAACATTATTAATCAGTGGTGAGAGGACAAATACATCAGTTCACAATGGCTTCAATGGGGGAACCAGGAGACACTGATTGCGAGAAGCATCATATGCTTTTTATCCTTTTACAGACCATCATATAACAACAAAACTAACATATTATTATTACTTATTATCTGGCGTCAGCAGTTTCTTCCAACCATATACATGTATACATACTCCAGAAAGGGTCACATGTATGAGGTTAAATACCTTTCTTAATTAGAAACGCAACTTGAATATCATATGTGGCAATTCATGATTAAACCGTTCTAAATAGATTATGTTAATGATATTAGTGAGGCACATTGTTTAATGCATTCAATTGCATTGGTCAGGTATAAGAAAAACTTGTTTTCAACATGTTTGACCCTTTAATTGTTTTGTTGAATGTACATGCGGGAATGTATATAACAACGATAGTACTAAACAAACAAATGTATCAGCTTGGAGTCTAAATCATTTATGACATCAAGTGACCTAAATGTCATTGGTACTAAGAAACATAGATATTTTAGTCACATGTTGCCCTGATACATGTAGGTATTGGAATTCGAACCCACATGAATAGGGGGCTTGTGGCTAGAAATCCAGTTCTCTAATGCTCTTAAAGGAACCACCTCATAGATTGAGATTTTAACAGGACTATCTCACATGTTGAGATTTTAACTTTTTATAATGAATTGTCTTTTACCGATACAACGATCTTAGATTTCTAAAGTAACATGAGACTAGATTTTTGACAGTTTCTCAACCCCGTTAATAATCGAACAGAAAATAAATAGATTATAAGTATTGCATACATGTGTATTGTAAACCGTTCAAACGGGTTCATTTCGTAAACTACAAGCCAAACTTAGACAAAAGTGATTTTTTAGAGTCAATCTTCACGTGAGTCTTCGAAAACGTTTAACCGCTTTTGTCACGTGACTTTAGCATGGTGCACGGGAAAGAATTCTTGCGTATTTGTACCGGCTTTCCCATAGAAGCACTGTATGGCGCGAATACTTACTATACACTATTTAACGAAATCAAGGGATTTCAGCAATTTTAAGGTAAAGATATTAAAGGTGGGCTTTATCAAATTTTTAAAGTTTATTACTTCCAGGGCACAAATCTCAGAGTTAGTCCCTTTAACCAATTACCAAACAATAACGGCATTTGACCACTTTGTTGCAGACGACTTTAGAAAACATTTTGGTTAAAGGAGAAATTGCTCGTGACGAGCAATTCTTCCTTTTCCCACAATGTTTTCTGCCCTATCAGAATATTATTTTCCAATTTAATCACGTTTTGAAATGTCATCTGCAAACTCTTTCAATTTGGGACAGTCGAAAATTTGGCGTTTGGTAAAGGGTTTAAACTCAAACACACTATATAAAACATTGTCAACGACCTATCATCATGATGTACTTGCATG
This sequence comes from Cerastoderma edule, assembly GCA_947846245.1. Classification (NCBI taxonomy): domain Eukaryota; kingdom Metazoa; phylum Mollusca; class Bivalvia; order Cardiida; family Cardiidae; genus Cerastoderma; species Cerastoderma edule. Next base: position 27,026,156 of record OX401416.1, on the reverse strand, counting down.
TGTTTGACCTCAGCGAGAATAGGTAACTAAGGTCCTCTATTTTACTCAATAGTAATTCGTAAAATCTGTTCTAGTTAAAACCTAAATTTTGCATGTATGTTTGGATTTTCACAGAGTCCATTCCAATTTTCCCTTTTGTTGACGATCTCCTTTGAGCCGGGATTCGCAATATAACTTTTCAAACTATTGTTGAAGCGATGTAAAACACAACAAAACATGCAACACTAATTAGTGTAAGACAAATAAAACTGACCTTCCTGAAGGTCGTTATGGGAGAACACTGTGGGGGAAGGGACACTCCTCAATATCTTCCTGAAATAGAAAATCGAAGAAATTACTGAATCAGTAAAAACATATCACGCTCACATTATCATTTATGGATTATATATCATATTACATAAAAGGAACACAAAGGGCATCGATCGACGTACAAAGTGTGAAAGCCTTTTACAAAAATTGGCACTTATCTTTTGACTTATGTGAACCTAAAAACGTTTAAACGCCAATTCAGCAAGAAATTCATCCTTTAACACACGCTTACATTGTGGCCAAAGAAACTCTTGTGACATGTTTATATCATTATATATGGATAATATATCATATTACATAAAGGGTACATGTATAAAGGACATAGAGTGACCTACAAAGTGTGAAAGCCTTTTTAAAAACCTGGCACTTATCGTTTGACTTATATGAACCTAAATACGTATGAACGCAAAGTCAGCAGAAAATCCATCTAAAGCGATCAAAGAAACACCTGTGACAAAAGGAGAAATTGCTCATCATGAGCAATTTCTCCTTTTATCACACTGGTTTCTATTCTATTTAAACAACATAAGGAAATTTCATTTTTAAGATTTTCGATTTGCAACTGGGAATGGTTAAATGTGACACGAATATATATAATGGAAACACTGTACGGGTGATTAACTCTCTTTGAACATCACTAAAATGTTAATAAGCATATTGAATGGAGAACATTACATCTTTGATAGTAAAATAGGTACCGCTATCAAATCATATTAACCCGGTCATTAACCCTTAGAATGCTGGGTAATTCTCTTAAAAATGCTTTTGTGTCGTCTGCTTCCAAAACCTCAAATATCTGCTTTATTTTGTTGAGAAAAGATACTCAGAGTAGCAAATAGGCTAGTTCACAGGCCAGCAGCCAATTAACTTGGTGTCTGGCATGGATCTTACATGTTTGCAAAAGCATGAAGTCGGTTCCAGAACTATATCGATTAAAATAAAACACTTTAGACATCTCTTGCAGACGACAGACCCTGGTAGCATTGTGTCAATAACAGGATTGCTTTTTGTGAGCAGCTACATCTAATCTATATTCTGATTTATTAATTCGGGATATTTTCGTAGAGAATACCAACTTGAGTATAATCCTCATTGTGCATGCTTGTTGCTTGCAACAGGGAAAGGGTCACAACCTTCACATTTAGAAAATTTATATAAATACTATATGAATGATTAAATTATAATTCATTAAATACTCTATAAATGAAGTCATGAATGGAATGGAATCTATGTCAAAGGATTCTACGATTATAGTTTGCATACATTACTAGTAATTTTTATTTCTTCAACGATCGAAGATTTATTAATAAAGAGGTAATACAATGGAATCAAATATGGAGTAGCTTCTAAAAGAAAGATCGCTCACTTAACGACCAAGGCAAGTAAAACCAAAACTAACCCATTCACAGAACATAGGTTCCAATGAATCGCTTTTTTGGCAACTAAGGTAAAAGGACCAAACCTAACCAAGGTCAATTATTTCCGCGGAGCGCTCATTCGACCCCCAAGGAAATTAAACCGACTTTAACCCGAATTAATGATTGATCCCGTTTCTCTCACTCGAGAAAAGTAATCCAAACCAACCCAGGCTAACATCAAGTCAATGATTATTCCAGATTGTTCATTTAACCAATTAGGCAAATAAACCAAACCCATTCCAACCCGAAACCAATGGTTGTCGCCCCGTTCTCTCACTAGACCGTTTAGGCAAATAAACCAAACCCATTCCAGTCCGAAACCAATGGCTGTCGCCCCGTTCTCTCACTAGACCGTTTAGGCAAATAAACCAAACCCATTCCAACCCGAAACCAATGGTTGCTCCAGATAATTCTCCATCAGATTTATTTTGAATTTTTCTCAATTGACCATGGGCAATGTTAAATCACTACAATTCTATATACGCAACGTAAAAACCTTTACAAACAAACGAATTTAGTTGTAATGGTAACCTCTTTACTAAAGGCACAATGGAATGAGACCTTTGCAACCAATCGGTCCAAAGCCCTCTGTGGCTTAACAAGGAGTATACCTCAAATCAAACAAACGAACTATTGTTGTTATCATCTTGAACTATAACAGAGAAAGATACATCCGTTAGATTTAATTTGCATTATAATTTTTTCTTAAACATCTACCACAGATATGCCGATTTAAGGCAGAATACCCATAATCCGCCATTTTTGAATTTCTTTCCTTCGTCTGATTTCTTCGGTCGTTTTCGGTATACATCCGTCAGGGCCGAAACTTTTCGCTTTACACCGAATACCGAATATTTCCGTCTCTGACCAATGTATAGCGAAAACGACTGAAGTAATCGGACAAATTCAAAATGGTGGATTGTGGGTATTCTACCTTAACGTATCTGCAGCAGGCGTTTCAAGAAAACTGATAAAACATTTTCTCAATGAAGCGCGCTTTACAAGTAAGACGATGTAAGGAAATCATATTTCCATTATTACAGTTACATATGGAACGCCACAGCTGTCTTATGTTCAACACTGATATGATGTTTGCTTCATTCCTGTGTTGTTGTGTCGAGTAATCATTATGTTTAGTTTATAATAAAGCATGTCCGGTTAATCAATAATGTTGTTGAGTCTAACTATTCATTGTCCAGATAAACATTGGTTTGTTCGGTTGAAAGCACATGATGTTGGGTTGACTTATCATTATGTTGGGTTCACAAATCATTATGTTGGGTTGACAAATCATTATGTTGGGTTAACAAATCATTATGTTGGGTTGGATTAACATGTTGTTGGGTTGGATTAACATGTTGTTGGGTTGGATTAACATGTTGTTGGGTTGGATTAACATGTTGTTGGGTTGGATTAACATGTTGTTGGGTTGGATTAACATGTTGTTGGGTTGAATTAACATGTTGTTGGGTTGGATTAACATGTTGTTGGGTTTGATTAACATGTTGTTGGGTTGGATTAACATGTTGTTGGGTTGAATTAACATGTTGTTGGGTTAACTTATCATGTTGTTGGGTTGAATTAACATGTTGTTGGGTTAACTTATCATTATGTTGGGTTGACTTAACATGTTGTTGGGTTGACTTAACATGTTGTTGGGTTCACTTAATCCTTGTTGGGTTGAGCTGCTACTCGGGGAGTCTTGTACAAATTATTCAGGCGGTATTTCATGATGATTGAGTACCAAACCTTGATGGTAATTGGGTCTTGATCTGAGTTCTGCCAACAGAACTGGTAGCCATTACTGCTCTTCGGAAATCAGGAAACATTATCAGCCAGTACATCAGCATCCCACCAGGGGTTGTCATGGCGAGCATTCCTCCATTGAAACCAATCATCATTACGGGCAACTGCATGGCCAACACTACTCGGAAACCTTGGCTTGATCGTCTGCTTGTAAATCCGGCTCTTGTCGATAGTCCGGAACTTGGTGTTCATGGCGATTTTGATTGATGACTCATTCATGATCCCAGAGTTATCCATATCATATCTTTTCCACTGGAAAAGGCGGGAATCATTCGTGTTGAAGGATTGTCCAGGGTTGCTAACATAGTAGTGCATCATAACACTGTTCATTTTCACCTGTTCAAACTCAAGGCCAGCGTTCTTAATAAACTGCTTAAGGCCAGGTTCTTTTGCAAGTTCAGCTAAATCAAATTGGTACTTGTAAGTAAGTGTAGTATTTCCAGCGATATTAAGAAGAATATCAGGAGAAGTCCTAAAAAAGCGGAGCTGTACCCTTTTATATTGACGCATAACCGGTGACCTCTTTTTAAATCGCCTGGTGAACCTTCTTCTACGGAAAGTACGTCTTTTTCGACGGAACATAATCCTTCTTCTTTTGGCAGCATACGGTTTCCGACCTCCTGTATAACGGCGTTTAATCCCTCTTCTAAAATTGGCGTAAGACATGGCGAAAAATCAGTCTGATCGGAGCTCATCAAAACACGATTTATGCACTATTTTTAACTAATGGAGCGTGACGACGTTCTAAAAAATATTCTCGCGCGAAATTATATCTTCCGATGTGTTCCGAATGAACATAATGAAAATCAACCCAACAACATGATAACGCAACATGATAATGTGACTCAACAACAGCATGTGTTAACCGGACGTAATGTCAACATGAACAGAACAGAATGATTTTGCAGCATAACAAGTCAACGTACTAACTTAACAACATATGAGTTTAATCTAACATCATGTGCTTTCAACCGATCAAAACAATGTTTAACTGGACAATGTAATAGTTAGACTCAACAACATTATCGATCAACTGAACATGCTAAATTATGAACTAAACACAATGATCAATCAACCCAACAACACCGTTTATTAAGTGGATATATAGTATTATTAACATACAATAATGCTCAAATAACCCAACAACACAAAATTGAAGCAAATACCATGCTAATGTGACTCAACAACAGCATGTGTTAACCGGACGTAATGTCAACATGAACAGAACATAATGATTTTGCAGCATAACAAGTCAACGTACTAACTTAACAACATATTAGTTTAACCCAACATCATGTGCTTTCAACCGAACAAACCAATGTTTATCTGGACAATGAATAGTTAGACTCAACAACATTATTGATTAACCGAACATGCGTTATTATAAACTAAACATATTGATCACTCGACACAACAACACAGGAATGAAGCAAACATCATATCAGTGTTGAACATAAGACAGCTGTGGCGTTCCATAGTTACACACGAAGGATGTTTACGTGGTGGCAGATGTTTCACTATGGGAATCTTTTGATAATCGGTGTATAGCCAAACGAATAACGAACTTTCGTTCGTCTGTTTCTCGTGAGAGGTTGTTTCCCGGCTAATGCCTATAGTTCTACCAATCTATAAAGAGAGACGTGATGTCACGAGCTAGCATATTTTGTAACAATTGTAACTACCAAGCTCACGGAAATACCCGAGTAGTTACGATTGTGGTTCTACATTGATTGAACAGCCATTATTGACAGTTGAATGTTATCCTTTTCCATAGTGTTTGAAACAAACGTGGTGATATAATTAAGATACTATTGAAGCGATGTAAAAGCCCAAATACCTCCTCAAATGAACAGTTTGTTGACGAGGTTGAAGGAAAATCTGACATTAACAACTCCCATTGATGCAAGTTAGACGTAACAAATGAAAAGTCCGTCTCATACGCAGAGTTTTCGTTTGTTCGTCATGAATGTTGAAGCGTCGCGGGAAACAATTTACTCGGGTAGAGATTGATGTAAAGCATAAGATGCTTATTTACTCAAACCCCAATATTGAACTTTTTGGTTTTAGCCAGTTGATTGCAAAAGCAAACGACAGCAGAAAATATGAAACAACATTTTCTTCTTGACTTAGGGTAGAAATCGTCGTGGCAAAAGATGAAATTGCAAGATATATCCTTGTAAACTACACGAATATGTCCAAGAGTGCACCGTTCCTTATAATGATATTAAGAATTCAGTTATATCTCACACGGTCTGTCTGATAAGAGGTTGAGAGGGATTTCAAACTTAGCTCCGCGTTTGGTCGAATTGTGTGCAACTATTCAGCAACATTAAAGGTTGAATACCCATAATCCGCCATTTTGAAACTTATTCTTTCGTCGGATTACTTCGGTCGTTCTCGATATATATCGGTAGGGGCCGGAACTACTCGCATTAAACAGTGTAGTTCCGGTCTTGACCGATGTCTGCCGAGAATGGCCGAAGTAATCCGACAAAGGAATGAGTTTCAAAATAACGTATAATGTGTATTTTACCATAATTTCGAATTTTTACAATCAGCCAGAAGACTACGTTTCATGAAATTCTGATTCTGTCTGTATCGGGATTCGAACCCATGCAAAGAAGGTCTACATACTGAGTACATATCAGCAGAAGACGACGATAAAATATTCATGTCAAAATTTAGTATTTCTCGTAATGAGGTATTTTTAGGGAGAGTTATGCATCATTCTTAATTCAAATATGTGATCTTTTCTCTTTTCGATTTTTGACTTCTTTCAGTTGTTGAGAACAATTCATATAAGAAAAACATACATATCATTGGTTTACAGATTTTCTGCATGAGACAATTATGATACTCGTTATACCATTTAGAAGATTGTATAAATGTAAGTTATTACTATATTATAAAATGATTTGTGATTGCTCAGTTGAATATTTTTCTGCCTAGCGCCTAAATGGGTTGAGTTGTAAGCAATGGTTCCACTGTTTCTAAAGAAACACGTCTTGAAGAAAATATATTGTTTGTTTGTTTGTGTTTTTACGCACGTCATCTGTGTTTCAGATATATTGCAATGCCAGATTAAAAGAAGATGGGCATTTCCATAAACTTACATGTTAAATAGGGCTGCTAAAGACACTATACATACAAATAAATAAATAAATTAATTAATACAAGGTTTGGTACTTACTTTAATGAAACTAACTCTTCGCTGAGGCCGTAACTTCTGAACACATTCACAAACTTGAGATCTTTCTTGTTACTGGTCTTTTTAAAACATATGTCGGCATCTTTAACCCATCTAGAATAATAAAAAAAGATTGTTATAAGTATTTAATGGACCATTACACAAATTATCCCCTAAATTAAGATTTATGCTAATTAAGGGTTTTTGAACAGTTCATAAAGGAAAGTTATATCTAACAAAATTATGTATGACTCCCATACAAGGGCCCACGCGTATGTTAATGTGTATTATTATGTATGGTGTTTAACGCCGTGTCAACAACTTTACAGTTATGTAACGGCTTTCCTGAATCCACCAGTGCTAGGCTAGGGCTCTGAAGTGACTTGCCAAAGGCCCCTTCCACGATACAACAGGTATCGAAGGGGCTCGAACACAGGACACCCGAGCCCTCCTTTAACCATTGAGCCACGCAGAACCGCATGTTCACGAAGATGTATAGATGTGATTTTTTTCTGGCTTACATCTTCAATGCTTCTCTAAACCCTTGAGTTTGGGTGCTAATTAAAAGCCCCTCGAAGAGACGATTCTAATGAATATCGTAAAATAGGATTTGTCGAATTTGTTTCATTTTTAGACATCCTTATTGATCTACGCCTTCTCTTTTTTTTATCTACCATATAATTCACCTTTTTAATGAATTCATCAAACAAGTCTTCAATAATTGAACTTTTTCAAAGGACACAAGTTAAACATGTTGAACGTACGAGTATAAATCAATCAAACAATTAATTAATGTCAGTCATAAATAGTGTTTAGTTCACCAAGCTGGTTTGTGTTCAAAATTAATTTGACATCCCCTGTTTATTTTTATGATGAACTATGTGCAATGCAATTAAAATCTGTTCATTCTGTTCCTTTACATTAATTAGCATCCCTATGGAGATAAATGTGGAGAATTGCCCTAACTTACTTATCTAATGTATCAAACAGGAATCTCGGCTCCTTACAAAGGGGCATGTCTAAGGCGTGGAAAATGGCCATCTTGCCGGCTATAATGTCCGATATTCCTGGATCGGACAACTCTCTTGTCTCAAGGCACCGAGTCTGAAAGGTAGTAGTGTATCAATTAGCAACAGAAAACAAAGCAAACCCAGTCAGATACTACTTTAACAAGGGCATTCCTTAAAATCAGTTTAGAAAATTGCCGCCCAAATGTAATCCTCATGGATTGTGTGATGTCAAGTCGCGTTAGAGGTTGATTTTGACTTTCGTCAAAGGCAGTCTCTAGACTGACTTCAAGGGTTCAGTGCAATACTATAGTAAGTGCTTCATGTTTATGAAGCACTTACTATAGTCTTGCGCTGAACCCTCGACTTGTGGTTCTTCCCGTCTTCATCAATCATTGTGAGTAGTTAAGCTTTTGGTCTTCCTCCTTCAATTTTGAGCCAGACATCGCAATAAAACTGTAATACTGCTGTCGCTTCGTAAAACTCATTTAAAATCAAACACATTTCATAAATAGTTCTAAGTGCACGGATTGATTCATCTTTCATTACCGAATCAAAGCATTGAGAGTCGTACAGAATGAAATACCTATGTTTATTGGGTATTTCTATATAGAATATATCATACAAGCGGTCTGTAAATTAATCGTTGTAACAGATGGAGAAAATGCACGCTGTTACACTTTATTGTCTATTTGTATTTTATGTATGTTGTAGATGATGTACTTTGTCTAAATTCTTGTCTGTTCAAAGTATATATAAAAGTCTGCCCTGTTCTGTTCTGTTGTCCAACCACAATATTCATCAATTTTTACGCATTCAACTGAGATCACCTGGGGCCCGTTTCACAAAGCAACGTACGCAAGAAATTAACGCAAGTTTTTGCGTACGCAAGGATTTGACTGGAAAGACCGTTTCACCAACCAATATAATGAAAAGATGTGCGTATGTCAAAACTGATAAACATCGATAGTATCCTTAATCAAAAACACAATATTGTCATGTAACACGTCATTGGAAGCGTCTGCTAAGCCCAATAATGTTGAATAACCGCGAATGTTGTTTGAGGTTACGCAAATCTAAAGCGTAAATTTGTTTATTACCGAGTTCTAGGCCTTTAAATGAAATATGTATGGCTTACTAGGGGACGAAGAAAGTACTCATAAGAACATATTAACATTGATTGCCATTTCAAAATAGCGTTGTTAAAATGCTTCGGTTAACAATGACATAAAAAATCGCTGACGCAGCATCGGTGAGGACTAATTGATATTTGAAATGCTTCTCTCACACTCGCTAGTTACACGCAATTTTATGTTGTATATGACAACCCAGAGCTTTAAGGTGGTTGTTCACAGACTGGAAAATGTTGAATGCCAAAATAATTTTTTGTTGAAACAATACAGATTTTGTAGTGTTGTTTGATATACATTCAGAAGTAGCTTTTGAAAGCATGATTTATTCAAGAAGCGCCAATTTATCTAAGTATGTACATTTTATGCGCTTGGGATTGAAAAACATGTTTATGCACTGTATACATACTTTAAAGAATAAATAACAACGACGCTCTCATAATGCGTATGATATATTAGTACAGCTTTTATTCAGATTTAATGAAATTCATCTTAAACTTCCAAATTTCATAATATCTGTGAACGGGCACCTTTAATGCGGTTGGAATAACTGCATGAAGCCTCATTAACAACTCATCTAACCCTTATAGTGTTGGAACCAACTTAATGGTTAAGCAAACAGGTTAGATCACAGGCCAGCCGCCAAGTAATTTGGCGGCTGGCCTGTGATTTAACCTGTTTGCTTCTCAGAATATCCATCCTCATTAAAATTAAGCAGATGTGTAAGGTTTGAAAGACCGTGGACACTAAAGTCTGTTTGTGCTCTAACATGTTTGCTTCTCTGAATATTCTTCCTCATTAACATCAAGCAGATATTTAAGGTTTTGAAATGCCGGGAACACAAACTATGTTCTAGACAATTACCCAGCATTCTTAGGGTTAACATGTCCATACGGTCACCTCGCACAAACTTTGACAATATAATACCGAATACGAATACTTCATTGAGACGTAAACTTATTAAGTTTCTTGTCATAATAATAATAATATAATGAATATAATACAGTCAAACTTGTGTTAAGAGGCCAGCCTATGGGACAGAGTAAATTGGCTGTTTAAGACAGGTTGGCTGCTTAACACAAATTGATGTACACTATAAATCTAACAACGGGACTTTCTGTAGTGGTTGTTTAAGGCAGGTTGGCTGCTTAAAAGGGTGGCTGCTTAAAACAAGTTAGACTGTACCTACCGGAATATATTCTTCTATACGGCCTCGGGAATTCATCCCGAATAATTTCGGACCCAGACCTTTCTCGGACATTAGGGCGAATATCACAGAGTTTTGTACGAGAAAGCTGCTTGATTTGGCGATATCTCCATACACGCGTAGTAACACCTTTCTCGGCTGGTTATCCGGCACTACAGTGTCGTCCGCCAGCGAACAGATGTATAAATAGTTCGTGAGTCCGCCACTGAAAATAGAAATATTGGAAATGTAACATTAGGATACTGAATCACAGAACGAAAAGGTAGTTATTCGCATTGCTTTAAGCGTTCGTAACAACCTATTACGATTTTTAATGTTGCCCAAATAACAAGAAGTTAACAAATCCCATGGATGTAAGCGGTCATTTGAAGTGTAATTAAAGTAATTACCTCATTTTTCCCCTATGACTGACCAAAACTAAAAGCATTGGTAGACGATACTCACCAACTCCGAAATGTAATGTTTTCTTCGTGGCAAGTTAATTGATTGATTTAACGGCAACTCGTCTATGTTGCAGTTGCATTCCGGTTATTGAGACAACATTTTGACTCTTGTATCAAAGTGGAAAGTACTTGGTTTGATCAAGGATATTGTCAAATATGACAGAAAAACTTATGAACGTAGAAGTAAAAGCCAATTTACAACTGCAGGTTTATTATTAAGGGTACAGAATAAACAAACCAACGGCAGTTTCTTTGACTAAGAATTAGAGAATGTTGACATTAAAGAGTGCTCCCCTCTAAACCGCCCTCTGTGACTTAATGTTTGGTCATGATCGTATGTTCACTTGAACTTTGAACGATCACTCATAACTTAGTCAGTGCTTGTGTGTTAATGATTATAAGATTGCACCAACTTGTGAAGCTTACTTAAGACACTGCGGGCACTTGTATATGACTTGATTGAAAGAGAAATATGAATGAGATTTGCGACACATCCTTGTTTGATATCTTGTTTCCGGTCTGACTTCATGTAACATTGATAAACATCATGGGGGAAATTCGAATCTGCACATACGTAAAACATGAATACATATAAAGCAAAGGAAAAAAAGACAGTGCATATGAATTATAGTCTATCATTTCCCCTTGCAATGTACGAACCGCGTTTTATAAAATCCCTCCCTAATTCCTATGCTGGTGCTGGTTTATATAAGGATCAATATATTCGCAAAAACAGTGCTTAACCCTTGACCAAACGCTAATTTTCGACTGTCCCAAATTGAAAGAGTTTGCAGACGATATTTCAAAATGTGATGAAATAGAAATAGTAATCTTCTGATAGGGCAGAAAACGTTGTGGGAAAAGGAGAAATTGCTCGTTAAGAGCAATTTCTCCGTTTCCCACAATGATTTGCAGATTCGTCTGCAACAAAGAGGTTTATTGTTTGTTAAATGGTTAATATGTTAATACACGAGTCATAGAGATGGCAATGACCTGTTACGAAATCCCATAAGATGGAACGTGTAATGACCTTTTGTAAGTAATACATTACCAATTAGTGGTATAATTAACGTGGTTACCATAACTTTGTTAAGCATCTCATCGTTTCGTCATATCCAATGATTCAATTTCGCTACGAAAGGGTCGTTGATAAAGTATCATATCACCTCAGAGATGCTTGCTCACAGATGAGACAATTTGAAAGTCAAAATAAAATGTCGCTGAAACAATTCAGTTTGTGTATTTCTGTATGATATGCACTTGAAAGTAGCAATTGCTTTAGGATGCTTTAATGTATCTACATATGTATAGTCTGTATGCGATAAATCTCAAAAAGGTTTCATTTGATAACCTTATTTACCTTTGTAATTCACAGAACTTAATCTGTAAAATAGTCCTTAACCCATTACCAAACAATAACGACATTTAACCACTTTGTTGCAGACGACTCTGGAAAACTTTGTGGAAAAAGGAGAAATTGCTCATAACGAGCAATTTCTCCTTTTCCCACAATGTTTTCTGCCCTATCAGAAGATTTCTTTTTCAATTTCATCACGTTTTGAAATGTCTTCTGCAAACTCTTTCAATTTCGGACAGTGGAAAATTGTGTGCTTGGTAAATGGTTAAACCCTCACTCAATTATACCTCACCCTGGCACAAATGAAATCAGAAGCGGGACTCGAACCCGGAACCTCCGAGTTTTATTACCGCCGCCTTACTAGGCCACACAGGGCGCTTCTTTGACCTCTAAAGACATATCTTTATGTGTGTAGGTAAAACTGTTTGATCGTTTGCTAGATAGCTTCAGGAACCATATGCTGTATTAAAAAGAAGAATGTATATTCCCAAACTCCTCACAGTAATCTCCCCTTGCTACGCTGCATCGATCACTGCCACCACAAGATTTTTCATCCAGATTTGAATGAAATTAAAACGGTGCTGTTTTGTTAAGAGATTACCGGATATATTAGTTAATTTAGTAACAATACCTTGTTGTATTGATTTCTGACCAGTTAAGTTGAAATAAAATTTGGTTTTGTTTATAAATAAAGCAAAAATGGATTACAATTGTTTAGTTTCGCCGCCATCTTTTAACGCCATTTTCGTTTCTAAGTAGGTGGTCATGTGACATTTGTGATGGCAGTGATCAACCCCATAAAGGGAGATCACTGTGAGGAGTTTGGTATATTCCATCATACCAAATTGAAAGAATGTGCAGAGGATAATTCCTATTAGGATAGAAAGGGCGAACATCGTGGTTGTTGTGAAGTTGTTATGAGGCAAAGAACTAAGACCTGTTTTTTAGGTCTTTGTTGTTGGGTTACATAGAAACGGCTTCGTTCCCGTGACCCCACCAAACAAATGCATAAAGGATGCACTATCTAAACACTAACGTAAACATGTTTGCGCGAACCGCAGTATAAACACTTCAATTGCATAACAAACGTCAAGCATCGTGACACCTAAAGTTCAGAATAGGGCGGGCAGGTTAACATTTCTTATCCAAATAGACGACGATCTTATTTGATATCATCAGATGACATCAAAAAGTACATAGCTTACACGATGAGCACAATCCTTATTTGTTCACAGTGTAGCCAACCTAATTCTAGTTAACACCGGTCGTACGCATTTTAAAATAAAACGAACATAAAGATATTGCTCTCTGATTACCATTGATTTTCTTGACGTCTGCGGTATTCTATAAATAGAGGGTGATGAGATCAACACATGAACCATCGTTACAATTTCTGACCAGGCATGAAATGCAATTAATTAACCTTGTGTGGTCGGTTGTGGTCAGCTGTCTATAGATGTGTTCGTTGTTTACATGTATATAAAGCGCAGCTGTTTGTTTGCACTTGGCAGAAGATAACGCTGTGTAACGAAGTATCGAATAACAAGTGGTACGAATTTTGTCATTTGTGCCTTGTGGCCGTGGAAGGCTGTGAGTAAGAGACTCGAGCCATCTGAATTCATCGGGGTTATTCAATGAAAATACTGTATATCTCAGATCACGGAAATATCCGAGTAGTTACGGTTGAGTCTCGCACAGAGTCATACGTTCAGTCAATCTCCTTTGCAGATTTATCATTCGTTCCTCGCATGTAATAGTGGGTGCTTAGTAAGAACTTTAATAAGGTGAAGATTGGCGTGCAGTCGCATTCAAATTAATTCCGTTGTAAAACTGGAAACTTTTAAAATCAGATAGACACTTTTGTATCGCAGTATGACATTTAATGAAAATTGATAGTGAACGCAAAATTATGCCCTAATATGACTCGATAAACTTGCCAATATGAATTATGGACCAGATGCCACTACAACCAAATAAAGATCTTTGTCAGTCATTGTCATACAGACTATAAAAGATTACCAACAATGGCAGTAGATAAGCAATGATTCCCCACGGGCAATGAGGATTACAATGCAACTGGGGAGTAAGTTCAAGGTCAACACAGGGGCAGTACTAACCCGGTACCGGGGAGGCATGGAAATAAACTAACGGTGCGAAATGTTGGCCTATGTTTGTTAACATCGTCTGCTGATACGTTTAAGCATCAAATCAAAATAAACTTGTGGAAACTAATGGATTTGGATTGGTCTAAGAACTCCCAGACGTTTAAAATGCGAGCTCAGTTTACTACCACCGTCTGCGTATACCCTTAAGTTAGACAAATCCAAAATAAATCATGCGGGAATCGTCGACATAATTCGTGAAGGGGGTTTGCTTACAGGCAGGATTGTGCCGAGAAATCGATACCAATATGAATTCCACAAGTTTCAGCACTCTGTAAGGACAGACGCCGTTCCGATCGATAGTCTGCGTGTTATCAGCTCACAGAGTCTCGTCTGTTGCACACATATATATACACACACATCTGCATGAATTAGACCGTTGAATCATATTGGTTTTTGTAATTGGTCGAAATTCAAAGAAATTGCAGACGACATATTTGTATAATCAAAAATGACAATTTCCTGGTAATATAGGGTCTACAGAAGAATTTGCTGCTAGTTTCGTATGCCTTGTGGTTTACATTTCTTTACCTATTATATCAATGGCTTTAGTGGTTGTTAGTTCAAAGAAACATATGTATAATCAGGCATGATAAATTCCCGATGAAATTGGACCAAAGAAGAAAAAAAAATTGCTGTATCGTTTGACATGATGTATGATTTTATGATTTTACCCATAACACCGTTTTGGATTTTGTAGTAGGTCAAAATTCAAAGAAATCGCAGACGACATACATGTTAAATAAAAAGAGTCAATTTTCTCCCCGATGATATTGGGCCAAAAGAAGAATTTTCTCCTCATCTCGAATCTGGTTAGTCGGAATGATCCACGTGTATATATTTTATTCCACAAATACAGCTTGGATCATCCGAGTAAGTATGTGGTATGATTTATAAGACTTTACCCATTACATCATAATAGGTTTTGTGGTTGGCCAAATTTCAAAACAAGCCAGATATGTTTTCCAACTCATCTAACTTCCGGGTGTGAATTCGGATTTATTTACCGTCCGTTTGTTTTTCACTCCGTTTCGTTGTATTTTTTCATTTCATTTACCTTCCGGGTAAAAGTTCAATAAGCAAGAGATGCCTTCATAACAGTAAACGCTTGGATTCGAACCCACCGCTTGAGGGAGGTCGTCATTGTATACAAGCTCTCATGAGTTCTCTCGTGAAAACCAAATAGTGTCACCGGGATTCGAACCCACGCAATTCTGGGTAGCGTTTTACTTAATAGCTTAGACTTAGTATCTACCTGCATGCATAACAACATTATCTCATCTTAGCGAATTCAATCTCGATGACTGCTATCTGCATACATGACCAGAACTAGCGCCTATTTATGAGCTAGTCCCTGCATTTTTACCTTACCTCGCCTATTTAGGGGATCAAACCCGGGACACCCTGTTCCAGAGGTCGATGTCGTACCACTGAACCACTGTCACCCAGAATATGCTTGTTTGGGTTGTCGGTGTGTCAAACTTGATTGTCCGTATTTCCCAGTTTGTCCAAAAGCCTTT
Organism: Cerastoderma edule; assembly: GCA_947846245.1. Classification (NCBI taxonomy): domain Eukaryota; kingdom Metazoa; phylum Mollusca; class Bivalvia; order Cardiida; family Cardiidae; genus Cerastoderma; species Cerastoderma edule. The sequence continues at coordinate 27,010,610 of OX401416.1, read as the reverse complement.
ACGGACAAGGTAATATTACCCAAACGTACGATATAACCATTATACGGAAAACTGCAGACGGACAAGTTAATCAAAACCAGACTTAACCAGTCCTGGGTGTGTGTGCATGCGTTTGGGTGAGTGTACATGCAATGCGAAAAGGAAAATGGCATAAACATGTTTACATGTTTGTTTTGGTTGCAATGTTGCGTATCATACTGTATGGCGATAAACTGAGGATTTAATCGGTCAAATATTGCACCTGTCACCCGCTATAATATCAATCTTTAAAACCGCAGATAGTAACCCGATTCCTCGCTTTAATCCTTTACTATATTTTGGCTCATGTATCGAGTGCAAAATTTAACAGAATCATTAGCAGACGACAAAACATAGCTTAGAAAATGCCTTAACTTGCTACAACTTGCAGCCGACATTTTTACTTGGTGCAGACGACTTTTTAAAAGATTTGTAAAGATGTGAGAAACCTTTCAGGTCTGCTGTTGTGATCTGTGAAATTGAAAAGGCAAGAGGAGACATTTCATGCTTTTTGAAAATCGTCTGCTGCAAGACGCAACATATTTGGCGTAGGTAGTAATGTGTTAATGGTATCTGACAGATAACATTTTGAGAAAATATTATATTTCTCGTCTCGAGCAATTTTCCCTTTTTTCACAATAGTTTCTTATTCCTTCTGCTGCTACAACTGTGTTAGCATGCGTTCATATATAGACAAACGGTTTAACCATTTACCAAACGCCGAATGTTTGATTGTCCCAAATTGAATAAGTTTGCAGACGACATTTCAAAATGTGATGAAATTAAACAATAATCTTCTGATATGGCGGAAAACATTGTGGGAAAAGGAGAAGTGGCTCGCTAAGAGCAATTTCTCCTTTCCCCACAATGTTTTACAGAATCGTCTGCATCAAACTGGCCATGTGTCGTTATCATTTGGTAATGGGTTAAGTAAATAAATCAATAATATAACCTTGTAAACACCCTGTTAGAAACCAGACACCTAGCTTCCTACAGGACTTGTGTACCTAGCCATGGGCATTGGCACCTAACCTATTTAAATTCACGAGATTATTGTCCGAAAAGGCACCCAATCCGGTTTAAACTGGTTCCTTGGTATTAACACAATGGAACCCTTTTTCGGAAATCCTTTTCGTTCCTGTGATTTCTTTACGTTTTCGACGAGAAAGCGCGAAATGTTTACAACTGTATCTTTTAAAAGACACAAAGCACATCACCACTTTACGCCACATAATTGCGACTTGCAGCAGACCACTTTCAAAAAGCATTGTGGCAAAAAGGAGAAATTGTTTGCGTGCCACAATGCTTTTTCATTCTATTCATATTTAACAACAGCAGAACTGAACGTTTTTTTCACATTTTTACAAAGCCCTTCTTAAGTCGTCTGCTTGAAGTTAAATAAAAAAAGTCGTCTGCAGATGGTAATGAGTTATTAATAAGACGTCTGCAATATAAGCGTTTTTTCACAAACTTTACAGACAACTAGTCATGGCACACGCAAAACGAGCATATCCTTTTGTATGCTGGCCTTTTTCTGCTAGATTCTTAAAAGAGGAAACTGGAATTGATTCCGGTTTATACTGGTTATTAGATACACATCGTAAAAACCAGTGTTTTTGTGGGATTATATTTCAGTAATGTCACAGAAAATAGGAAACAGGCGTAGGAGCTGGGGGGGGGGGGGGGGGCCCCATATCCAGACTGGGGGGTCAGAGTATACTTTGGAACCCCCCCCCCCCATATTCACAATGGCAAATGAAGATATTTGAAAAGAAAAATGAAAGAAACGAAATTCAACAGCAGAATAAAGATAAATGTGTATTTTTGTGCTTTATCAAATACCACTTCGCCTTTTGTTACGAACAATTACCAAGATCTTTTTGACGTCATCATCGCAAATGGCAATCTGAACACATCGGGTTTAGCCAATGAAAACTCAGCTCACAAAAATCCCCGGGAAGTGTTGATTGACGAAAACCGTGGTGTAAAACGTGTTCTAAGGAGTCAGACTCAATCTTGTCTTCAATTGCTAGAAAAAAGCTTGAAAAATAATTTAATTCTTTCACTCATAAATCATATTAATCCGTGGCTGTGACAGCCTGGTCGCTGCCACTTTTCGTCAAGATCAATACATTTGATAACCGCGTGAGTTCGAGACCTGGCATATCCTTTTTTTTTCTTTTTTTTTTCTTTTTTTTCATTTTCATACGCTTTCTTTTAATTCTTATTATGTTATAGAATTTGTAAATGCATGAATAGTCATGAAAAAGTTTAGGAACATTTATTCTTAGACCGTTCCTCATCTGAAGTTGCCCCCCCCCCCATGTTGAAAACGCCCCTACGCCTATGGGAAAACATAGTTTCTCTATAGACCTTGGCAGGGGTTGTCTGCAATATAAAACGCTAAAGCACACCGTTAAACGAAGAAACAATTTCTTCTTTTTTCCTTTTCTAATTAGGCACAATGTTTTCAACTTGCGTTTAGTGTTGTTCCATCTAAAAGTCCCATTTATTTCATTTCGTAATTATACATATAAACATGTTCTACATCAAATTGCAACTTACAATCTGTCTCATTCACAACATACAAGTATGTTTTGAATCAAGTTTTAAATCAAAAGATACGGCGCATTACTCGGCCAAGTAGAAAAAGGGTATACTATCATAAGGACAATTATTTTGTTTAAAAGCTTTCGTCAATTCAATATTCTTATTCTTTAGCCATAATGGCGTATATGACCCTCGTTGATCTGAACGTTATAAACAGAACAGAAGAGAACAACGTTCATTATAACCTAAATATGTATATATAAGGTCATTGTTCTTAAACATGCAATTTACTGCATAACTAAACAGTGTCTTTTCGTTTATAATATCAAGCTAAACAATAAACATTGACCTGAAAAAGAAAACAACAACCAATTTACTTCTATCAGAAAACCAGGCTAAATACCTATGTAGTTGTAAGTGTTTGGTCGGTGTGTTTGATTGTAGTTTGAACACCACATATATCGCAGAGGCATTTCACGTACAGTGCACTTATTCGTGTATCCATTTCAAGGAAATTATGCCGGCCTGTTTGATTGCTGTTATAACAGTGTAAATATCGCAGATGTATAAATGTATTATCACTTATACATACATCCATTTCAAGAACACTGACATGTGTATCATATTGTAAGTGTCGCCTGCTTGTATATCATTTCTATCATGTTTAAATGATAAGAGGATTTTAATTGGTTGAGAGAACACACGGAGGTTTAGATGGAAATCGTAACTACCTTGCTAACTTATCTATATCTCCTATATATCCTATATTGTTGGTACACATAAGAATCGTCTTGTCCAGAAAGGAGTCGTATTTACATTGCTAACTCGTATATTTATTCTCCAAATACTAAATTGTTGGTATTCATTACAATCGTCTGATCGAGACGATTGTAATGAAAACCAACGATATAGGGTTTACGACTTATATTTTTCTTTTCAAATTCTACTTACAAATGACTCTAAAGCACCCCGTTGTCTTGACTTTTAACCCCTTCCATACGTTTTATGAAGTGGTTTTGTTAATGATCCAGATGGAATGCTTTTAGTGTTAAGAGGATGCTGTTTGATTAACCCTTTCACAAATAACAAATTTTCGACTGTCCAAAATTGAAAGAGTTTGCAGACGACATTTCAAAATTTGATAAAATTGGAAAATGATATTCTGATAGAGTAGAAAACATTGTGCGAAAAGGAGAAATTGCTCGTCACGAGCAATTTCTCCTTTTCCCACTGTGTTTTCCAGAGTCGTCTGCAACAAAGTGGTGAAATGTCGGTATTGTTTGGTAAAGGGTTAAGAGAACACACAGGGGTCCAGATGTAAGTGCTATTTACATTCCTAACTCATTTATTTCTTCTTTGAATCCTATATTGCTGGTACTCATTAAAATCGTCACGTAAGATAAGAGTCGGATTACCCTTAATTAATAAGTTATCTATTTCTCTTCTAAATGCTTTATTGTTGTTACTCATTAGAACCGTCCCGTCCAGATAAGAGTCTTATTTGCATTGCTAACTCATCTATTTCTTCTTTGGATCCTATATTGTTCGTACTCATTAGATTATCTCGTCCAATCAGGAGCAATATTTACATTGCTGACTCATTTATTTCTTCTCTAAATCCTGTATTGTTGGTACTAATGATAATCGTCTCGTAAGTTAAGACTCAGATTTACCTTGCTAACATAACTAGTCTCTTCTAAATCCTATGTTGTTGGTACGGATTAGAATTGTCTGATAAGATAAGAGACGTATTTACATTGCTGACTCGTTTATTTCTTATCTAAATCCTGTATTGTTGGTACACATTAGAACCGTCCCGTCCAGATAAGAGTCGTATTTACATTGCTTACTCATCTATTTCTTCTTTAAATCCTGTATTGTTGGTACTAAAGATAACCGTCTCGTAAGATAAGACTCGGATTTACCTTGCTAACATAACTATTCTCTTCTAAATCCTATATTGTTGAATTGTCTGATAAGAAAAAAGACGTATTTTCATTGCTGATTCGTATATTTCTTCTCTAAATCGAGTTATTGTTGGTACTGATAAGAATCGCCTCGTCCAGACAAGAGTCGTAATAACATTACTAACTTATCTATTTCTTCTCAAATGCCTATGTGGTTGGTACGCATAAGATTCGTCTAGTCCAGATAAGAGTCGTATTTACATTGCTTACTCGTTTATTTCTTCTTTAAATCCTATATTGTTGGTACACATTAGAATCGCCTCGTAAGTTTAAAGTCGTATTAACAAAATTAATTATCTATTTCTTCTCAAATACCCATGTTGTTGCATTATAATCGTCAGGTCGAGATGATTCCTATGAGTACCAACAATGATGTATTAATTGCATTATTTCTTTTTAAAGAATGGTGTTGAAATGAATCTTACGCACATCTGATTTTAACCTTTGGTCGGTTAATTGCACCTTCGATATACATGTACGTGGATATGGTGCTTATTAACTTGACCTTTGATTGTGTGATTATCTCTTCCATGTGATCATAATGTGGTTATGATGATGGTCCAGATGTAATGTTTCAGCAGACAGTAATTATTTGAAATGACGATTTAGAAAGTTTGTACAAACCATTGAGAGGGACGACTGGATCTCTCCTTCTGTCAGAGTAATTTCTCAACGATCCTAGCAAGTATGCGTTTCCCAGAGTCTTTTAGAATGTAATGGTCAAAGAGTACGTCATTTAATTACATAGAAATTTGTTCGGGGATTTCAACAGAGTAAGTTATAGTCGTCTGCTTTAAAAGCATAGGAAATTGAACAACCTGACCATAAAATATTGATGTGGAAACCAGAGTGCTGGCTGCTATGGAAACACCATTATTTAATCTTCAATATTCCCTCTTTGGAGACTCTGTGACTTGTTTGAAATAGAAGTAGATGTACGACAATCATAAAGTATGAACACCAATAGTTTTCCATCAAGCCTTTGGATTTGGGCCTTGGGATTTTTGGACTTCTGTGGGGTTTGGATCTGCTACCACTATGCTTTTGTTGTTAAAAACACCACAGCATTAAAATTTCTCCTAGGTCTCTACCAATGTGAGGAAAGTCTTAATTGCTCTTGTACAGCGTTTCCAGAATCAGTTGCCTTTGTGATGGATACATTGAGTATATGCACAATGTGTAACAGGATAACCCCTTACTCTAGTTTACTGTTATACTACATCTTAATTCGTCTGCTGCAGAATCCACAAATTCCACAATTTGACCTTCTTGACCATTTGCTTCTCAGGAGCAATTTTCTTACGTCATTTTCTCGCAATGGTTTCTACCCAATATTAACACAAGATAAATGTTTATGTTCGTGATACCATCTGTCGTCTGTTGATGCTTTGAGTTTCGATCTGTTACCTAATCGAATAGTGAGGCTAACACACTACGACATGTTGGATTGTTTTAAGCCTTAGAAGGCTGGGTTATTTTCCAGAAATAGAATTTTATGTCGTCTGCTTTCTAAAACCTAAAATATCTGCTTGATTTTGATGAAGAAATATACTCAGAATTGCATACAGTTTAAATCACAGGCCAGCCGCCAATTGAAATGGCGGCTGGCCTGGATCTAACCTGTATGCATAAGCATGAAGTCGGTTCCAGGACTACAAGGGTTAACCAGACCAGATTGAAGATGAACCTAGATAACGTACAATGAACTGATAAACGTTTCATATGTGAATGTACATATATATATGGAAAACATTGTTTGTGAGCAATTACCCGTTTTGTCAAATTATCCGAACGGTTTGTTTATGTTTTCATTAAATACTTAAGTTATAGCGTCTGTTTAAAACTAGTAAAAATCGATATAATGACATTTTACCAAACGATAACGACATTTTACCACCTTGTTGCAGACGACTCTGGAAAAAATTGTTGGAAAAAGGAGAAATTGCTCGTGACGAGCAATTTCTCCGTTTCCAACAATGTTTTCTACCCTTTAAGAAGATTATTTTCCAATTTAATCACATTTTTGAAATGTCGTCTGCAATGTCTTTCAATTTGGTGTTTGGTAAAGGGTTAAAAGATTGGGAAATAAGGAAGAAAGAAAACCACACAAAAAACCTACCTTAAGGGTGTAATCCTAAATCCATCCTCGCATATCTCCCCCCACACTCCGCCGATCGAATCCCGGCACATTTCGTACCCGAACCTTCGGGTTTCGAGGTCGGCGCGGCTGCTAGTCATGACTGACCGTTTATGACTGTAGCTAGAGTCTCGTTTAAGAATGACATTTTTCACGAAGGTCAGTAATCTAGAGATAAGTGACACATATTGATAACGTTTTTCAATCTCCATGGCCAGTTTAAGAGGATACATTATCCTGTGTTTAAACAGTTCTGCTCGTAATGTTATGTCGGTAATCCCTCCTATCTGTGGCAGTTGTATTAAAACGCGGAAACGCGATGCGCCGTCGTCTGCATAACAGCGCCCCTTCAAATCGAATGGGTAAAAAATCTGAACACACGGTCTTTCGCCAATATCGAACATACAAACAGGGAGGCGGGGCTTGTATATGTACGTGGTAGTAAACAGAGCTCTAGGCGTAATTTACGTTCTATATATTGCGGTCAGTACTGATATACGGCACGGAATTCGAGCGCTTGTTAGTTTATGATATTTGATAGTATGTTGTTTAGGATTTACGATATTTTCAACATTCTTTTCAGTGCAAATGCAATAAAAGCTATGTGTAAATTTTGCATCGACCCATATTGAATCTTCCCCTTTTTTACTCAGGGCAATTTATCCTTTTTTCACGACAGTTCTTTTAATGCAGGGATGTAAAAATGAGTATAAATAAAAGGATTGAAGAAAATGGTTGAAAACGTCAATCCTAGAAAGGGAAGTTAATCGCAGCGATGATGTTGCTAAAAATAGTCGATAGGGTTTCCCCACACATTCGTAATGCTAGCTCACGTGATATGCCGCACGTGTTGACTGACTGGATCGCTGATGCCCTGGTGCACGCTCGCTTGATCTTAAAGCTGAATACCATCGACCAAGCGCGGGTTTGTGGCTATTCTATTGGACAAGGAGAGCGTAAATTTCGGTGATCGGATGACGAAGAGAAAACGCGTGATTCGAATACGTGTTCATCCTTTCCAGAGAGTTGTTTGTTATCGTAGCATATGTCCTGTTTATTCATGATTTATAATGCTGGCACGGACTCCGTTATATGCAAACAGGTAAGAACCAGGCCAGCCGCCAAGTAAATTGGCGGCTGGCCTGTGATCTAACCTGTTTGCTACTCTGAGTATATTTTATCATAGAATTCAAGCAGATATTTAAGGTTTTGGAAAGCAGACGACATAAAACTTTATCATTAGAGAATTACCCAGCATTCTAAGGGTTTAAATATTTAACCCCAAATCTAAAGAATACCAATAACGCATTCGTGTTTAGGACAGAAGAATTATATTATTATTAGATAATACAAATGTTTATGAGAGTTCATAGTTATAGAAATTCATGTTATTTTATGCTTAAATCTGCGAACGTATCACTCGGGATGCTATTTTTCTTTCTGTCTATCAAAATCGAATACCATGAAGGACACATTGCTTTGCGTACTTTATCATTGCATTCTGCCATCGTTTTGAACAGGACTTTGAAATGAGGTTCAAAAATTCCATTGATTCGTTCATGTAGAAGAAAAGGAAAGGGGGATCAAACAACCAGGAAGCTTGCTTTTTGGATGCGTTTTTTTTTAAAGAGTTAACGGAAAAGAAAAACAATAGTCTGCGTTTCATCAAAAAATTCTTTAATATCATATTGTTTTCTTTTTGTCTGATTACATTTTGATACATGAATAAAAACAATTTACAATAAATAAATGCTCCAACATTATTTTGATTCAAAAATAGTCTTTCCTAAACAATATTTCCATCAAAACGTCTTTGTATTTAGGATGAGCATCTGAAAAAAGAAAAAACGCAACTGTTAAAACATTTTAAACACAAAGCTGAATGGGGGGTATGGGAACATGCTAACTCCAAAAAAATGTAATACGCCGTTGGCTAATCAACCAAATATCAACCAAAGGGCCTGACAACACTACTCTACATCCTTTAGGTCTACAGTTTGTTTTCCTTCTTTTTATCATTATGCTGTATTTGATTTTAAAGAAGAAAATATATCGTGGGTTTTTATTGTATAGAAGATGTAAAGCATTGGTTTGTTTTATTTTGCTTTATCGTGTTCTTGCGTTTGCATACAGGCATGCACTTGGCTACGAGTCCGTTAGATACGATTAATACAATTAACATTGCTCATTTAATTGAAATGACGTCTAACCATAATATCTAGATTAGAAGGTACATTTTTTTGGTTACTTCATTCAATAGTATTGGTTGGTCATTTGAAATACCCTCTTTCCTCCATCTATCATGTGCCGGTGGTTGTAAAATATTTGTAATACTGCTGATGCGATGTACATTGGGACACGGGATCGTTAATATTGTTTCATTAAGTTTCAACAAAGTGTGCGATAAGTTAGCTGGAACCAACAAGTCAAACATTAAGTAATTAACACTCACGGTGGCAGCCCTGTGTATAGTGGTGTCATGGTACCGATGTTTGGGTCAATGTTGAGATGTTCTGAAAATAAAACATAAATCGTGTAAGACAATTTGACTCAGTAACAATTAATGTTTGTATTGTTGTATAATCGTAAACTGTCCATCTTTTGACATTAAACCCCATACTATTGATGTTGAGTGAATGAAATACAAGATGTACAAAATATATGATAACAATAGGGTATGTATATTTAAACAGCGTTCCTGGAATATTTATGATGAGTTGCATTCAAAACAAATTCTAAAAAATAGATGTCGATGTTGCCCTCACTCCTCAGAGAAGAAGAGGTGATGCAGAATCTTAAGCAATCTGATACGTTATTAGAAAATGGTGAAGAATGGTAATTGATTAAATGCAGCATACTGCATTCGTATAACGGTTCCTTGGTATTTCGTATGTACAGTCTCTCACAAAGTGCAGATGTTTCTCAGCTCTACAGATTTCGTGAGCCGTGGTACTTCCAAAATGAGGGGTTTAATCTTATAAGCACATAAACCTACCCAGCACTTCACTGACGGTCCTTGGTGCGTCTTTCCCAGTTCTAGCCGACTGGTTCCCGTTTTGTTCCATGAAAATCTTGCTCAGAGATTCCGAAACTGTAGCCTCTGCTAGCGCTGGAATAGAACATTAGGGGTGTGTTTGTTTTTATGCTATATTCAGCATAGACTGGGGACCGGTCTCTCATCTATCAAAAATAGTAGAGCCAGAAGACAGCGGGGAACCAGTTTTTAAATTCAGCAGTATTTCAGTCACGTAATGGCGGACGACAGACCGCTTCATGCTCCTGGGATTTCATCACCAGCGCTGCAGATTACTTAATGTTCAAACCTCTGATACGAGAAAGTAAACCAGGGATGAGAGTCGAATAAATCATGTCGCTTTCATTTCATTAAACATTTGAAAAAAAGAATTGCCTGAGCGGGGTCTTGTACCCAGGGCTCTATTTTTGCCTTTCTTTTGTATTGATTTTTATACGCTACTATCTTTTGATGTTCAGAAAGGAATGCCTGTTCAATTGGGGGTTATTTTTCTTAAATGCAAAAGTGCTGGTATTCCTTTGTGTCCATAACATTCATGTTTGAACATAGATAAATGTGTTGTTGTTTGTATCAAATACAGAATTGCTGTCATGCCTTTATGCTAATAAGATAAATGCTGGTTTTCGTAAGAGGTTTTCCACCTAGCCATAAACTGTATTATTGTATTACAAATGTAAACGTATTGCAATTGGTTAGATAAATATTTCATATACGTACCACTGATCACGCTGGAAGACAGAGACAGTGTATCCTCATGTACTACTTTACTTGGTGGTGTTGGTGCCTCTGTGATGACGTCATATTTCAGTCTCGCCTTGTCGACCACATCCAGCACAAAGAGCCTCACTAAAACAAAAGAAAAAATACATTTTGCTTAAAATTCACGATAATATTTTCCTTTTCTTTCGTTGAGTCATGTTTGTTTATCATCGAACAATTTTGTGTGTGTTTGGTTGTGGTAAAATAGTTATGTTAGACATATAATTTTATATGTTACTCTGGCTTTATTTTGATGAACGTAAGACTGGGTGAGTCTTTTTCTGGAAATAGCGATATAGTTCTTCATACAACTTTTCTATATCAAAAATTCTTTCTAACGACTCCTTACATTTGTCACAATGATTTTTAACAGGATTCCATCACAGATGCATTTAAACATGTTACATGTAAATAGAAAACAGTTATCAGTTTACCACATAAACACAGCTAAACAAAGAGGTAGGTTCACTAACCCCATATATTGGCCTCAAATTTTGCAAAAAATGAAAATTAGTGTTTACAAAAAAATATGACGTTTTTTGTTGAAATCAAATTCCTTGTAATTAGCATTCCGTTGCCATGGCAACCGCTATGCAGGAATCTAAAAAACAAACTTGCTTTCAGTCAACACATGCCTCAGACACAAGTTTGTGATGAATTCATACGTTTTTGACATTGGGCCGTTTTTGATAGTTAGTGAACCTACCCCTTTACGTATCCTACCTTGGTTATGATCTGGCTCCCCGTTCCCATCACTGTTTATAAACTTCCCGTTTATAGTTTCTATGTCTGTACCTGATTGGGTGGATTGTACAACTGGGACGCCGGTTGCTATGGTATAAGAATATGAAGGTTTAAAAGCTTGTTTCTTAAGCCGTTTTCAATAGTATAGTAGTTATGTTACGACACAACGTTTCTTTGATAAAATTGTAAAAATGGATATTAATTATCACACCAAATCTCCTATGCAGAGTTATCGTCCCCTCACGGATAAATGTGGGAGCGTAGCGGGAACCAATTTACTCGGTTAGAGATTGTATCATACCCCCAGAACTTTCATTCTAGTCGAACTATTGTTCCCATGTCAAAGAGTATCAATAAGTACGTGGTTTATGTTACAACCCAGCCCATATATGTAACATGCATGCATCTGGCAACAGGCGAATTGATCATTATATAATTTAATATGACTCGCGTACAGGACAATGCGAACCTGTACATTTATTGCAATGCGCGTGTAATAGTTCTGCGTTATTTTGGACGTAACATCGCTGAATAGAATGCTGGGTAATTTTCTAAAAATAGATTTGTGTTCGTCTGCTTTCGAAAATCTTAAATATCTGTTTAATTTTGGCGAGGAAAGATCCTCAGAGTAGCAAACAGGTGCGATCTCAGGCCAGCCGCCAGCCGCCAATTTACTTGGCGGCTGGCTTGTGATCTAACCTGTTTGCATAAGCACGGAGTCGGGTTCCTGCGCTATAAGGGTTAAGCGCTGTCCAAATGCATTCAGACACCTTTTTAAACTTATTTAGTGATTGAATGTTCGCGACACTTCAGAGCCATTACAAGGGCAATAACTCTAATGTATTAAGCACAAATCCAATCCAGAGTAATAACCCGTAAGCTCCTCAATACAGGATGTTATTCGTGTAGAAAACTCTGGTTTAAGTTTTCTGAAAACTCTGGTTTAAGTTTTTTGAAAACTCTGGTTTAGGTTTTCTGAAAACTCTGGTATAAGGATTCTGACTGAAGATATCCTTGTGTGTAACAACGTCATTGTAATGGAGTCGACGATACCTTGTTTTTCATTGACCAAATTAATATTTTCAGCGCCACACTCATACAACTGAAATCAGAAATTGAATTGGGGAAACAAGTTTGGAAAGCATTTGTAAGTCACTAGGTTGGAAAACAACCATTGGTTCAAAATTGTATAAGTGCTCATATATGCAATAGATACCAAACTGACAGATAAAACTCAAATAAAATGCATGGGTTAAATGTGGTATCAGCAATCTTTCAGTTATATATCGTTTTTTCTAATTATACTGCCATATTGCATCAATGACCAATACAGTTGCTTCCCCTTTCAAGCAAAACAAAAAACAAAAAAAAACAGGAATAACTATGGTAGTTTGCTATATGCAAACCAAACTTTGTCTCGCTTAATAGCCAGAAAACAACATGAATGCAACGAAATAACAACTTAAATTATAGTGCATTATCAGTAGAAATACCTATCCAAACTCATGTTAAATTCATAGTAGGGGTAATTGATGCCAAATGCAGAACGCTTTGGAATAGCAATCCATTTCACAAAGAACAAAGCTTGAGAGTAAATATATACCATTACTGAAGTCCTCGACCGCTGGTTCTGGCGTTATTGCCCTCCCGTTATGTTTGGGTACCATCGGCACTTTGGTTATCACCATATCCGGCGTCCCGGTGTCGTTGAGTAGCTTATCAGCAGTGTTAGGCTTGTTGTTGTCACGGTTAAACCGTTTACGGAATCTGTTTCGTGCCTTCGCCCACTGTTATAAAACGAAATCTTAGTTTAGTTTTATTTCAGACCTTAAATGATATAATTAATCCCTTACTCTGCAAGACCCTATTTGGTCGAATTAGCTTCAGAGGTATTTTTGCAGTCACTTTAACAAAAGGGATAATTGCTCCTTCTAATCCCATATCAGAAACGTTTTGTTATGACAGGTGAAACCTTTATCGAATGCATAGAAAGACAATTGTGCAATTTTTCCTTAACAGAGTTTTACATTTAAATGCATTTAGTATATTTATTAAGGCTAGTTTTCGTCTACTGAAAGTGTTCCTTTAACACAATTTTTGGTAAAATTTTGCCTAGATACTTTACCGGTAGAGTCAGAATCTTATTATTTTATAGATCTAATTAGAACCTTATCACACTTTTTGACGATAAAATAACATCTAAAACCCTTCGAAGTATGCGGAAAGACGAAATATGCAGTGTGTTTAGAAAAGGTTAGTCTAGAAATTGAAGACGAGTAGCATTTTAATTTAGAATGTCCAATCTATGCGTCTGAAAGGAAATGATACAAACAGGAGGTCTGCCACAAAAGAGCAAGCATGATTTAATTTTTACCGCCTATAAATACGTGTGATATGCGGTGAGAGAACAATGAGAAGAAAATAACGCTCAAATTGTTATGATTATCATAAATGTATTAATATTAGAAGCAGGGAATGAGTATTACTTTGGTAATGGTGGTCATGTTAATATTCACAATATGGTAAGTATTGTGTTGAATGATAAAGAAAATCATATTGGTTACGATGATGATAATGAATATTATCATCCTAATTATACTGGCGATGGTTGAAAAAAAATGTTAGAATGAATGAAATAATGACACAGTAGGGAAAGTTAAATACGTGATTTGATTTGCATCCGAAAATGAAATAGTATCAATTCTGCCCCACAGTTACTCTCCTCCAGATCGAAAACAGTAACTTACTCGCTCATTGGCGGATCGTTTCGCACGAATCATCCAAGCAAAACATCCCGTCTGCCTGTCGCCATTTTGTTCTTTTGTCATCGTTTACTGTATATTTAACTGAGTAAAATATATTTCAATTCATTCAAGCTGCTTATAAATATATCGTGTCGACTGTGTGTCCAGCTAATTGTGAATAGAGCGTGGTAACCGGGTTACGGTGTATCCCGTGATACACAAACGTTAATTGGTGACGTCATTTCAACGTCATTAACGTCAATTCAAGCATGTGAACGGGCGATTTGATTTTTGTTTTATGAAATTTGAGATTTTGCGAAATTAGAACGAATGTCTTAACTTCTATTCTATTCTAAAGCGTTTAAATGGCAGGGGTTTAGTTAAATTTAAGGAGTAACTGCTGTAACCATCGCGGGAATAGCTCTTTATTGAAACTCTCCTTTCACACAATAATTTCTTTCATTGCCATTACTATCTTGCTAAACGAGTCAGTGAAATGGAAATGACGCGACCACGTTGTATTGAAGCACATTTACAGTGTTGTGCTGCTATCGTCCTTAGATTGGATTGGTATGTTGCCGTGGAATACAGAAGGGAGAACCGAATGTGGATTCCTAAGAGAAATAATTTTGGTCTGGTTTGAAAAGCTTATACGTATGAAGCCTTACTTAACTGGAATCTTTTTTGAAAACACACGGATCCTTTAAGGTCCAGTGGTTGAGGATTCGGACCTGTAACCCGGGGTCTCGAGGTGGATCCTCATCAGTACCGCTGGTCTCGACCCAGTGTCCTTTGGCTAGAGACGAGCAGTGTCTGTCTTTTGTATTCGAGGGTATTTCTCACAGACATTGTTTTGTAGTTAATAAACGTTAGAACTGTTCTACTTAACCATTTACCAAACGCCATATTTTCAACTGTCCCAAATTGAAACAGTTTGCAGATGACATTTCAAAATTTGATGAAATTGAAAAACAATCTTCGTAATGGGCAGAAAACATTCTTGGAAAAGGAAAAATTGCTCGTTAAGAACAACGTCTCCTTTTCGCACAATGTTTCCCAGAGTCTACTGCAACAAACTGGTCAGATGGCGTTAATTTTTGTAATGGGCTATTGGCCATTTTCAAGTTCTTTATTTTAATGATTCAATACAAATATGTATTTTAATGGAAAATGTTTGAAACGAGTTTACGCGCCTTTCAGAACTTTGACAGATGTTCGTGGGATTGCTCTGTATCTCAACTTCCTAGTTTCACGAGTGCATATGCGTTGCTCAGCGTAAGGTGTCGGACTCAGAACTCGGGGGTCCCGGGTTCCAGTCCCACTGACACCTCTGGGTTCGTTGACGTGGCCTTTGACAAGTCATTTCAGAGCCCTAGCCTAGTACTGGTGTATCCAGGAAGCCGTTACAAAACTGGAAATTGTTGGTACGGCACTGACAAAGAGGACCCATATGGTACATGTGTCAGTAACTTACTATAACTATAACTATTACTATACACTGTACCCATTTCGCAATCTGGTTCCATGTGTCCGTGTTTAATTTTTGTCACTTAGTTTGAGACATATATTTAAGCCCGGGATCTCGACTTAACTGTTACGCTTACTTAGGTTTTAACAGCAACCTATGATTGACAGTTGAATTATCAGAATTTAGATGGACAAAGCCTATCTGACATGATTGTGATTCACGGTGTTGTAATGGTTAGCGTCGGGACTAGAGACCTGTCAACCGGGTTCAATCCCCAAAGGTAGCCATCTATTCCATCGTGTAGTGTCTTTGGGCAAGACACATTTCCTAGCCCGGTACTGGTAGGTGTTCCAGGGAACACTAACTATAACACTCAAGACTGAGTCATGTATATTAATAAACAAAATATAGAAAAGATGGAAAGAAATGTTTACAATGTTTAAAGAACATTCGATTAGTTGATTTTTACCTCCAAAATAGTTTTCACTGGATTACTTCTTTTACAAAGCAAAGAGGGCAAAAAAGTGACTCATTATTTTAAGAGATACAATTTGATTGGTTTGTCGAAAGGATTTGGTCCAATCAAATGCCTTGTACCATAAATTCGTGCATATAGAAGAAAACGGAAGTAGGATAAACACCCAAAAACTTACTTTTGATTTTATTTCTTTAAAATAAACAAGAAAAACACGAACCCCGAACTATGTCTTCCGGTCCACATGAGCAGCTGATATGGGCGGTGAAGAACGGAGATTTGGAAGCAGTGAAAAAAGCTGTACAAGTAAGAGTCATTGTGAATTTGTCCGGAGAAGTGGTCACCGAAAATGGCCGGTTATCATCCCAAAACCACGTCTTGAAGATAATTAGTTAAAATACCGGTGCATGGGCAGCTGATGAACTTTACATTTTTCCAAACAAGGGAATTATTGTCTGGTCTAAATTGAATGCAACAGAACGCGATAAACATGATTTGACAAGGGGCTTGAACTTAAAAGCAATACCTCACAGATAGGCAGTTTAATTTCCTTTTGTTTGTTTGTTTGTTATCCAATTTGTTTTACATCGATTGTGAAGGAGGCTTAATAGCCCATCGAGTCACTCTCGATGACTGCTTCCTGGAGAATACACCAGTAATCGCGCCGGTTTGAGGGCTAGTCCCGGCAATTCTCACCTCGCCTAACGGGGATTCGAACCCGGGACCCTCGGTACAGTAGTCCGACGCTCTACCACTGTACCACTGTCGCCACATAAATAAGATTTCTTTTACAGGTAAAATGACATTACTGCTATGTGTAGAAATTCGATTGTTGGTACAAACTTTATCCACTTCAATAACTGTGTGGTTGAGATGAACATTTATGTTGCAGATTGTAAAGTTTTACTTTAAACTTTATTCCAAATCGAGGATGTCGGTTACAGAAGATACTGAAAAAATACAAAGACTAGAATTACTAAACATGTAAACAAAGAAACTTGCCTCTATCAAAATGCAAAACATTACCAGATATAGAAGAAAATCAAAAAGCACATGATTTTTTATTGTGATGAGCCACATTCATACAATAAAGATCAGGATACACATTGATAGCAAGTATACAACGAAAATCAAATAGAGAGCCACCAAAACATTTAAACAAACATCTATGTAAAAGTTCATAATGCTTGCTGTGCAGCTTGAAAGAGTTAAACACTTTAAGTACAACGGAGGCAACAGCTGTATTACCATTAAAATAATCTGCTTTGATTATCGTCCCAAAGTCACAAATCTGTATGGATTATCGGCCTTGAAAAAACCAAGAGGGTCAATCCTGGATTGACTAGATTTGTTCCTATAAAAAGGCTCTAACGCCTGATTCGTTAACAAATGTCTATTGAATGATAAGATAAGAGTTAAATTGTAGCTTTCAGACCATGTCAGTGTTGATCAGCGCTTATTTCGCGCAAAATAAAACATATCTACAAACGCGGGAGCGTGACGTCACCATGCAGACAAAGCATTGAAATAAAAAACCTTTTTTAACAAATACTCGCTCAAAGTCTAAAGATAACACTAACTAAGCCCATAAAGAATATATTCATGAATTGATATGACCAAAAAGATAAGCCGAAACTTACACCATGGGGCCATATTTCGCCAGGGAATTGTCCGAAATCGACCGTTAAAGGTTTCTTGTTTACATGTGCCTTTTGGAAAGGGAGAGAACTACCGCTCAGGTAGTGGCTAAAACTATTGATGAGAATAGCGAACTGCACGTCTATAAACCAACCGGTACAATTCATAAATTCTCTAATGCATGACATCACACAGATAAAGTCAACTGTTTAAACGGCCTCTCTTACTGAGGGTCCCTGGTTCAAAGCCCCGTTATGAGAGATTTAATTGACGGGACAAACCCACAAATCAGTGCCAGTACTAGTGTAGTATCCAGGAAACAGTCATCAAGAGTGACTTAAATAGGTTTTATCAAGCTTTGTTGAGAATTGATGTAAAACAAATTAAACTTGAGTGTCTAATTATCTAATTTGAATAACCCATTAGGTGATCTGCAGCATTTTCAGATTTTCATATACCATTTGAGTGTAAATAACATTTGGATGTGCGAGTTCATTCCTTATTTTCATCATATGAAATAAGAGAGAGCTTGCCATAAAAGCAAAGAAAGGCACGGAAGCTTGCATCTCTTTTTTTACGAGAATTCTGGTGGCATTTTGTCAAGTGATTAGGATTGTTTTAATCGCCATTTTAGTATTAGAAACTCACAGAACACAATCCGGATACCAGGAGCTGACGGTCATGTTTCTAATCAAAATCTTTAGATTAGACTGTTCTTATTACATTGTCTTAAGAACATGAACTTAAATGAACATTTTGGTAATGAATGATATGAGTTAAAGTCTTTATCTTAACTGCTTCTTGTTAGTCCACTATCGTCTTCTGTTAAAATGGTTTCCTTTTCCACTATGAAGAAGAAGGATGACCTGATGCTGGTTGACAATTTTTTGGAAGTACAAGATTTTATAGGGATCTACAATTTATCCGGTATCAGTAATGCATATTTTTCTAATTTCAGAGTGACTATAATGTTTCTCACATGTTGCACTAATGTTGACAATTTTTCTAATTTCAGAGTGACTTTGACTTCAGTACAGAACTTCAGCATGGAAGAAACGCCTTGCACTTTGCAGCAGATTATGGGCAAACAGAAATTCTAGAATACCTCCTCTCTCAAGGAGCAAAGAAGTGTATAGATGTAAGCAACTTTTCATTATTGCTTATTTGCATTTGACTTTCAGAAGGTTCTCAAACCAAAGTTCATAACTGTATGGTAATGATGCAGCAATTTTTATCTTCCAGATATAGTAGACTGGCAAAGTTATTTTGTATACTATTATTGCCATCATGGGTTTTAACAACGGTTGACTGTACATGTACATACCTTATATCTACCATGAAAAAGGATCAGAATGTGAAAGAGTGTCAAGGAAACTGAATTTAAAATAGATTGACAGTCAGATCTCATAAGTTTATGAAATGGAGAGTGGTTGACAGAAGTTGTAAGAATTAGCGATAACAAAGACTTGTGGCACTTAAAAAATAGGGAACTGTAAAAAGGCTCATTAAGTGACATGGAGTGTTTAACATTTGGTATTCACAATGTATAGAATAGTCTGGTAACATGACCTATTCAATAACATTATCTTGATATGAGGTGATTCTAATGTAAACTGCCTTTCTGAGACGTTGTCTGAAGAAAACTGATCAAGATATGATGACAAACAGTCCTGCTCAATTGAAATTATTTCTTCTTTTATTTTGCAGAAAACAGACAAGCATGGAATTACACCTTTATTAGCTGCTATCTATGAGAATCATTTGGATGCGGTGAAACTACTTTTAAAGGAGGTAGGCATCTTATCTATCCTAGTTAACAGGACTTGTTCATGCTGTATAAGATGGGCCCATAAAAGGCATCTTCCCAATTGGAAATTTCTTTAAACTCATTCAGATTTTGAAAAAAATCAAAGTCAGGCTAGCTTTTTAGTTTCCAAATTCAGCAATTTCATTGATGTAATTTTCCAGAATCAGCAGGCATAGCTACATCTCAAAACAAGGAAGAAAAGCCCTGGATAAATCTTATGAAATGATTATTGTCAAATAGAAATTGTTTGCAAATACTTACATTATTACTTTTTGATAACTAGAATGCAAATCTTTTTTTTTTATCAGATATCTAAAGATTTTCCTAAAATACATCTCAGTGTTTTATTTACATTATACATCTTGAAGGATAGAAATCCCAGTATATCCTATGTCATTTGTATATATCACTCATATTAAAGATGTACTTTAAGGCTTATTTAAAAGGACTTTGTTTTGTTGGGGTTTGTTTCAACAAATGTCTTAAATGCACTAAGCATACAGCAATTTTGAATCTCACTTAAGACGGTATATGTATGTTTCATCAAACATTTGTAAGTGGGAAAAACTATCATAAGTTAGGAGCAAAATCAAAACGCTTGCAACTGTCTTATATTTACTGAAATGACTAGCAAAAGAATATTTACCGTAATGTTTGAATATCAAAACTGTTGTTCCTTGTAGGTGATGCTCTGGCCAAAGCCAATGTAAAAAAAAAACAAACAAGTTATCTCACAAATGAAAGAGTTTCAAAATGGCATATTATGGGAATTCCTCCTTAAACCATTTCCACAATTAAACATTTCTCTTTTCAGGGTGCTAATAAAAATGGAAAAGCCCCAGATGGGTCATCATATTCTGCTTGTGCCGAAACAGACGATATCAAAAGTCTATTAAAGTAACAACGACTTGTCACAAACACTTTTTTATAATTGTACATGTAAATCTTATAACCCTGAATTTTCTAAATCTTACAAAATATTCAAGGCTGGCCTACCAATATGACAAGGTCATCTGTCCAAATTTATAGAAATTAATTCTTTTTATTGATACAACTCACACAGCATTTGTAATAGAAAACATTTGTAATATTTGACATTTGTAACAGATGATATTTGTAACAGATGACATTTGTAACAGATGACATTTGTAACAGATGACATTCGTAACAGATGACATTAGTAACATTTGACATTAGTAACAGTTGACATTTGTAACAGATGACATTTGTAAACATTGTGACACAGAGAGATTTTGTTTATATTAAGCAGAATTTTCCTTTTTTCACAATGATTTCAGTGTTTAATAATCATTGATGTAATTTCACATGATTATCAGTTTTAATACAGTAGAGTTCTTGTAACAACAGGAGATTTATCTCCTAATGTCACAATTATTTCACTGTTTACTAATTAATATAATAATGCTTTTTCATTAACTTCAGATTGATAATTGATTTTATTGAAATATTCTTTGAACAGTTAAGGGGTCCTTTGTGATCAAGTGGTTGAAGGGGTTGAAGTCCCGTGATTGACTGGATATTTTGGTTATTTTTACATCTATGATTTGTTGGGCGTCATGAGATAGTGAAAAATGCTAATGTTGTGATGAAAACAACCAATTGTGTGAATGTAGTGCTACACATGTATATGTATTGCGTAACCTAGGTTGAGTTTTGTTGTAGATGGGTTATTCAATGCATAACTAGTTTCTGAATTATATGTAAGGCTCTTATAGAAGGTACAAGCAAATGAATGGTAATTTTGATTTCCTATTGATATGTTTGATTTAGTTAAACATGTTTATCAAGTAAGACGTGTTACAAGCTACAGTGTGTTTTATTTTGCTACTTTATTTCTTTGCTACATAGTAAGTTGAACTGTCATTTAATAGAAATGGCTTTTGGTGTCTACCGATGTATGACATTTGAACCATTTGAAAAATACCAGATATTCAAGAATGAATATAGGATCTTTTCCTTTTGTGTAGTGTGTGATATAAGATGTTAATTTTATGCCATTATTATTTATGTTGAATATAAGAATATGCTTGATTGTATAAAACATGTGCTAGTGTTTCATTTTGAATTACTTCTTCAGCCAAAGAACTAAAAGGATTGATTCTTTTTTCATTGGGGAATTATGATATGTATTAAAAACACAAGGTAAATCATTCAATAATTGACTTGTTTCAATAATGTTGAAACAATTTTTGGAGGAGTCCAATGTGAATTAAGCTTGAATATTCTTGAAATGAAAATTACCGTTACTTACAAATCAATCAATACTTCATTTCTATTTTGACTTGATTCGATAATACACAAGATAGTATTTCTTAGCTGACTTCACTGATATGAGGTTCATTTACTTTTTTATTTCCTCTTAAACCTATATTTTTTGGTACACATGAGAAAAATCTTATTTGGATATTTTTGATAAGTACCAACAAAATATGTTTGGCTGATTTTTTGATAACAATAGGTACTAAAGACTTAAATTTCCTTATAGCTTGACTTTTTTGTAAGGGTTTATCTTGCTCAATATATAATATCCTTTTAAATCAAATTTTTGACGACTTTGTGTTTGATTAATTGGTTTATCATGCAATGAACAACATGTAATTTTGCTCTTTGAAGAACAATTTGATTCAATTCATGTATTGTATTGCATGTTAAGATGGGTTTGTGTTATGATTTATTCATTGGTTACAGAATGCTTTCTTATAAATGTATTAATTTTCCTTAGTACTTAGTTATTGATATTTTTGCTCGTTACATGTGTGAAACTAGCATTGAGTGCTAAAAAGATTTTTGTGCAATCACTGTTTAGGATTTTACATCTAATAAAGAATTAATAACGGGAGTATTTGTCAATGTTTTGTTTTTAGCTAGGAAAGAATAGGAAATGCCTTTTCTCCTTCGAAGTGACCTCCCTTTTCATTTTGGTTAGGAGCTGAACTGTAGTGTAATAAAGGGAAGTATCGTGCGCAGAGTTTGAGAAAAGCCTTTACTACTTTCCCGGGTGCTATTTTTACACCTTGGTCTTTTTTCTGTACGTAAGCATTGTAGTTACTTTCTCACTTGCTATGGACTGGCTTGGCTGTATAGGTCGAACAAAAAGAAGAAAGAATATTCACTATGGACCAAATACATTAAGTCTGTAAATGATTCAATATAAGTTTACCAACATCATAACGGGCACTAAATGACTGTAGCTGTTGATGCGCCTTAAGACACCGTCCATTCTTTTATACTGTTGAATGGTTCTTGTACAGTAGCCTGAGTAACGGGGATAGCATTATGACAGATAAACCACTTACAGATAAAGACAAAAATCAAAAGTACACAAGCTGGTTGTGTCCAGAACACTAAGCTGTGTAAACTGCCTGGGCAATGATCTTCCAAAATTGTTTAAAGCAGCAATAAATAAAAAACTATTAAGATAGTATTTAGAGTCCTACATGGCCTAGTGATGAATGTGGCGGACATAGAACTCGGGGTTCTGGGCTTGAGCCCCACGAACACCTGGTTTCATGGAAGTGATCGTTTCACTTCAGAGCCCTAGCCTAGTTCTGGTACTTGTGGATCCAGGGAAGCCATTATGTAACTGAGAGATTGTTGATACAGACCTAAACACCATATAAGTAAATAAACCAAACAAATAAAAAAGGAATTACGGGTATTCCTAATGAAAGAATTTGCTAAAATATAATATAACATACATTTTAATACAATTTACGTTTCTAATGAGACATTATAACTAAGTAATCGTGTGGGAAAATGAGTTGCAACCCATTTTCTTATGTAGTATTTTGTGACACGTTCTAAAAATGAAACCGACTGCCATAATAAAGTAATAAAGTATGAAAAACTGCATTGTATTGAAATTAGGAAGAAACAGGTCATACAATGCGAAATCGTTTGTGATGAGCCATTTCTCCTTTCTGCTACAATGATACCTCTTACTGCTTCTGTTAAATGTGTAAAGACTGTTATGATTCTACAGCAGATGTATTAAAACGCTCTAGTACGAAGAAATGAATATATCCCACAACATTGTCCTTCAAGACATAATAACTTTGTGTTGCAGTCAAAACACTATACATTCAATTTCAAACCGTCTAACTTTTCAAGTTTAGTAAAAACAAACAAAATATATATGGTTCAATTCAAGACTATGGTTGCTGCTTTGCAATCATGAAGCTCTTTTTGTCACACTTATTATAGCCTTGCATTGAATTCTCGTTTTATACATAAATAAATTTGAAAAGACATAAAATGATCTTAGAATTATGTCCCTTGCGCGGAATATTGAGACGAGTCCTATAACTTAAAGCGAAGCTCAAAGTTCTCATTGCAAAATATTCAAAAACTATTTTTAAAGGTTAGTCTAAGCATTGTTTCAATAGGAGAAAGTGCCCACTTCGAGCAATTTATCTAAACACAGTGGTTCAAATCGACTGGTGTAGGTTTGTCAAAACGCTCAATTATTAATACAATGGAATTGGATATTTCCTTAGACGATAGGAAGTAAGGACATATTTAAATTCCTTTGTATTAATTCATTTTACTCAAATGTAGCGTACAGCTGAAGAACCAACCATGCTATAGAAAGAAACTACTGATAAGCAATCCTTTCCCTTGACACAATCAATGGTTTCTTCCCTCTTCCTCAAGAAACATCTCCCGCAAAGAGCACGATTTTTTCTCATTTCCTTTATCACAAAGAAAACGCTATGTTTCCCGTATCATAATTATTGCCTGCTTTAAGTTTCTGTTTGAACTAGCCAAAAAAAAATTTTATTAGAGGAATTTATAAAAGTATCGTCCTGTACTACTTGTTCCGATAAGTTTGGGAAGACCATATATAATGGTTCCGCTTTGGGCGTAAAATTGCTCACGAAGTTTGTAGACGCGATCGAAAATCGTTCAGAAACTTCATATCGGATAATCAGCGATTCTACGTTGTGAATGCTAGGGTGGCATTACTTGGGTATTACTTTGATTAAAGTAGAGTATGCCTGCTTGTTTCGCATACTGTCGTATAAGTAACCGCTGACAGTTTAGAATATATGCGAATTCATGCCTACATATGTCAGAATATGATGTCGAAATTTTCAGTGCAAGCCTACAGTAAATCCAATAGTATTGTAATATACGCGAATTGTGGAACCCTTAAAAGGTATAGAATATGTTAGCAATATACACTCATAAGCCCGAATATAATGTCAAAGAGTTCAATGCTAGAGCCAAAATTTGACTAAAGTAAGACCTACGGTTTTGTACTGAACGCAAAATGTGGAGCTCTAAAGGTAGATCATGCTACTAAAGTAAGACCTATGGTTTTGTACTGAACGCAAAATGTGGAACTCTAAAGGTAGAACATGCTAGCCCTTATTTAACCATTATAGTGTCGGAACCGACTTCATACATTTGCAAAAAAGTTGGATCCAGGCCAGTCACCAAATAAATTGGCAGCTGCCCTATGATCTAACCTAATTTCTACACACAAATCTATTTTTTTGAAAATTGCACAGCATTCTAAGGATTAATGTCGAAGGTTTCGGTAAAAGACTTTCGTAAGTCCTTCACAAATATGAAGCACTGACTGTAACAGTATTGCTCTGAACCCGCAATGCATGTTTGGCTTCATGGGATTGGCCTTTAGCAAGTCACTTCACAGACGTAGGCATTTATCCTAAGCATGTGTTCTTATCTCATTTTTGATCCACAAGTCCGTGCGAACACTTCGTATGGACGATCTTTGGTCCATGCTCTTCGTACTCCGCCCGCTCTATCCAGAGACCCTTGTAGTTGCTAAGCGACGCCAAGATGGAACCACCTATCCAGGCAGAGTACTTCCGGTTTGGGGAAGCGTCGATTTTAATGTTCACCTTATTGCTTTCCGGTTTACCAAGTTCTTTCTTGATTCTATCGGGCAAGCCGGGAAACATTGTACTCCCGCCCGTCAACAGAATGTTCTCGAACAAATACTTCCTCGAATCCATCGGCGCGAACGAGATGGAATCCGTGATCATCTGGTGTATTCCCCGTGCCTCTCGCCCCATTAGCCTGGGCTGGAACAAGGCCTCGGAGCAGCGAAACCTCTGACTGTCAATTGTGATGATCTCCCCATCAGGCAGCTCGTACCGCTTCTCGAAGGTTGCCGACCAAGCGCTGCAATCCGCCAGCTCCTGGCTGTAATCCATAGCCGTATAACACAGTTTCTCTTTGATATCACGCACGATCTCCAGTTCTGTGGAGGTGGACAGATTCACACCCTTCTCCCTCAGCATCCTGGACAGCGACTGTGTCAGGTCCCTTCCGGCCAGATCGAGCTTCATGATGGCGTTTGGGATACCGTAGCCCTCGTAGACGGGGCACACGTGACTCGTCCCGTCCCCCACGTCACAGACGAGCCCCGTCGTTTTCCCGGAGGAGTACATGGACAGGACGGAACCAAGCTCAACGTAAAACGCGCGAACGTTAAAACGCTCGAACATGATCTGCGCCATCATCTCTCGATCCACTCTAGGGCTCCAGGGGTTATCCGACAGGAATACGGTGTAGTCTTGCGGTGAGACCTTAAGCTCCGACTCGAATAGATAGCCCCAGACCTTCTCCATGTCGTCCCAGTTGGTGACGATGCCGCGTTCTATCGGGTATTGTATCGACAGAACGTTTTGACGGCATTGCGCCTCAGAGCCGACGTGTGAACTGCGGCTCCCGATTCCGGCGTCGGTGACGTCATGTTTGGGACGTCCGACGATCGACGCGAATGACGCTGTGGGCCAGTCGTCCCCGGCGTAACCGGCCTTGCATACCCCGGAACCGTTGTCTATCACGATAACGTTGTCGTCGTCGTCATCCATTCCTGTACGGGGTATAGGATATGATAGTGGGTTAGCTTTTAACGTAATAATTGGGTTGATTTTTTACAGGATATTCGGCTAATTTTCAATATGATATTAGGTTGATTTTAACACGATGTTGGGTTGATATATAACATGATATTCAATTTTCAATATGATATTGGGTTGACTTTTAACATAACATTCGTTTTATTTTCAATATGATATTGGGTTCATTTTCACCATAATATTGGGTAGATTTTTTACATAATATTAGGATTACTTTTAAAATGTCATTTGGGGTATTATTTTTTTTTTTACATAATATTGGGTAAATTTTTAACATAATATCAGGTTTAATCTAAACGTTATATTGGATTTGTTTTTAACCTAATACTTATTTTTTTTACATAACCATGATTGGTTAATCTTCAACATGATATTAGCTTGTTTGTATCATAACATCGGTTTCATTTTTTAACACGATAATGAATTAGAATAGGGCGTAATATCGAATAATTCGAAGAGGGGAAATTTAACAATAACGTTTTAAGAACAGCTAATTTGTATTTATCTCTTTACTATCGCTATCTCGTGCGTATTTCAATTATACTTATTCATATTTATATTTTTCATTAACATATCAATTAAAGTTTCAACTATGTCGACAGATCATACGCCTTATTGTGTCGGCTATTTACGAGGTAATGAGTAACAGATACCTCACCTTAATTAATGACCGGACAGCTTAAGTATGCAGCTCGTCTGATTTATCGTGCAATTGCTTGGGGATACTGGAAAAGATCCGTAAAATAACATTTCATCCCATTTCGTCATATGAATTTGTTTTAACACTCTTGTAGCATATGGTTTAAATAACCGTTGAGATATCAGACTACATCGCTTACAGCGAGCATAGCAATATATCTCCGTTAAGCAATGACTTCTTTTAAATGTCACCATAAAATATATTGGTTTTTATTATGTTTGATTTGACGTCTGCCGTTTCTACCAATTTGGTCCAACCACAAACCAAATATAAAAGAAAGCTCCGCGTGGGTTCATATCCTGAGAGGGATATGGATTTCATGAGAGGCAGTCTCCCGACTGACTTACGGAATGCCGATGGCTCTACCCGCCTTGACAAGCCCTGGGCAGTTGAGTATGGGGTCTTCCTCCATCATTAAGAGTCGGGCATCGCTACATAACTGAAATAATGTTGATGTGATGTAAAACCCATATGTAAAAAAAATAAAAGAAAGGGTTGTTATCAGTGCACTATTTGTGTTCGTATATGATCGCACAGACTGCTCAGAAACTTTATTATGTTAGTATATAAAATTACCAAGTTGTCTTAGTAAACGCCCATTTTAAATATGAAAGTTTGTAAGATATCAAAATCGAAAACAAAACAAAACAGCCATCTTAAATTATAGATGCTTGTTGACAGATGTGAAAATTTGAGACTAAGAAATTAAATCATTGAAACAATATAGTTTGTGTACTGGTGTATGATGTACAATCAAAAGTAGCTATTGAACGCGTTATTCATTCAGGAAGTTCAATTCATCTAAGTCTGACCAGGATATATTAGGTAGATCTCAAAACTGTTCAAGGCTTTTTGGTTTCAATGCACATTGATCCACTGGTTCTAAATCATTAAACACTTACTTATCTGGCTTCCGACGGCTATTATCCAGGGTGTGTCATATAAAAGTACAGCTGTTGCACAGTTTTAAAGAAGTCAAATTTTAATCTCCAACTCTCCTCACATCTGTGAACAAGCACCTTTAACCATTGAGCCACACAGGTCCCTGACTGTCAAGCGTCTCTTGATCGAGGTTGGATTAGATAAAGGGTTTGGTTGGATTCAAATTACTGTCCTTGAAGTCACTAACATAAAAAGCCATGTTATGCATGGATCGATTTTCAATATTAAACCTAAATTCCACCCTTATCAATAATGATCAAATTCTTTCCTGGGTCAAATTTTGGTTTTATTGGACTTTTATTGCTTGCTTGAATGTGACTGTTTTACTGATCGAGATTATAGTATTCTATGAATAGAATGATAAAATGACAACACATAATTATTTGAATGTTTTCCATGTTCGCTCTATAATGAAAACAGGTATAATTGACTTATACTAGAAAAAAAGAAACTTAGAAATGTTATTTGTTTAGTGTTAGTAAATGTTAAGATCACCCTATTTACATTTGTTACTCACAAAAAAAATCTATGAGATAGTGCCTTTAAGGAGGGTGGGGGTTGGGGGTGGGGGGGGGGGGTACATTTAAAGTGATAGGTCTGATTCTTCAAATCATTTCCTTAACTATTCAACAATTGATCAACAACTTGTAAAATCACTTTTAGGTATCAAAAATATCACTGCATTGCGATCACCTCTATTAATTATTGTCGTTTTTTGGACCAGTCACACTATTTCGTGAATGTAAAGGATGGGTAGACAGCGTCAACCCTTTTCTGTTGGGTGAAAGAGAAAATGATGGGCGTTATCGTGTTTAAATGTACAAACGAAATTTTGCTGTCAAGCCGAAACATCTTTTCACGCTTATTTCACCCGATCCTTATTTAGTATTTTGTGAACTGTCCGAAGTAGAAGTATTTGTAAAAGCAGACGATATTTATAACGTACGAACGATAACATTTCTTTGAAACATTGGACAGAAACTATTGTGACAAAAGAAGAAATTACTTGTATTGAGCAATATCTTCCTTTAATAACTTGTAATTGGTGTTTTCTGCATGTCGGTTAATATGAGTGTATAGGATGGAAATTGCTGGCGAATTTGGTACGATCTTTTGTTCTCATAGAAACTGTTTGGAGCGATATCCGTTTGACAATATTATGGTTAAAATATATTCTTTCCACAAGCCTCTTCTATGTTTGTTGATATTTTCTCAAATAATCTTATTAGCTTGGTAGAAATATTGCAAGTGATTTAATGATTTCGACTTTCGTTCTATTATCTTCGTTTACCGAACGATTGCTGTACCAATAAAAGCAGCAGACCTAATCAAATGTACACTGAACATACAAACGTATTAAAAGTCTTCAAAAGTATCTCTAGATTTGAAATCTTAGGTGCTTCCAATTTCATTTTTTCACCAAACGATAATTCTAAGTTAAAAAGCATTGTGATAAAAAAGAAATGTTTAGTCGACAAAAACCCATTTTCCTCCTTACCTCAATATGCTATTATCCCCTTTGATATATGTGTACGTTTAAACCTCTATCTTATGAAGTTATCTGTGAAACCGGAAAATTATCATGCATACATTGTTGTTAGTCTTTGGTCAACCCATTTCCTCATGTTGGAATTACTATCCTGTCTAGATTGATAGCAAACGAAATGTAAATGACACTTTTTGTTAATGGTATTGGATAGAAACCAATGTGACAAAGGGATAAATTGCTCATTTGGAGTATTTCATCCTTTTGATACAGTGTTATCTAATGACTACTACATCAGACTTCAGAGAGATATAAAACCTAACATAGTGGCAACATAAAAAGATAACTACTGCAAATACTTTGCTTTTAAGCCCTTTTTGTATTATTGCATACAAACGATTTTCGATACATCTACAGGGTTGGCAAAGTTTGATTTGCTTGTCCGTAAGTTCCGAATCTTTTTCTGCACCTGTCTGTGTAATGGTTGTAAAGTAAATTTAAGTAAAAATTCACTCGTCCGTTATAGCTTTTGGACAAGCTGGCAATACGAACAATTGATTTTACCAGCCCTGATCTTCACTCTACAGCAGACGAAGTTTTAAAATATCGTGATTAATCGGTAATTTGCTCAACAAGAGAACTTGAAAAGGAACCTCAAAATTATTCGGATAGGCAGACACTAGTTATTCAAAATATTCTGTTAAAATGAAGAACTAACCCATTTCAATCTATTTCTCCTGCACATATGTTTTGAAATTGTCTTCTGCAGTTGAAACTGAATGAAATTTATACATAAAAACTCATGAATTAACTAATTAATAAATACATACCTCCTGATTGTAACGAGGAACAAATTAAATCTCCATACACAGTCAAGATTCCTACTTCCGAAAGCACTCGAATAAAACTGAAACAGGATTTTACCACTGGGGGGAACCAGGTTCCTGTATAACCACAAGTATTCCCTTATATGGTATGTATAACCAACCTACTTAGTGATATACTGTATCGGTGTAACCCTTTATTCTCCAAAATTGCAGAGGACATATATAAACATATTAAAACCCTTCCTCATTTATATTTGCATTTTTTCCTAGATCAGAGAGTTTTTCAGGCGCATAGCATAAACAGGTGTTGTGGAGAGTATATTTCGATGCATGCCAAATTTGGTTTTTCTTTTAAATAACTGATTATTCAAACGTCTCCGTGTCGTATATATATTTACAACTCCGAATAATGAAGTAATAAGCCTAGATGTAGTTTTGTAGTATATTGAACTGCTATAAATAGAGTTGTTTATTCATTCGTACGCTGTTTGTTTACACATAATTTTAATCTGATATCATTGATAATGAAAACCCAAATGTGAAATTATTGTCTGAAATATTGATCGACGAATAATCATTTTTTGAAATCATTAAGATTACAGACATGGATAACATGTTATCTATCTCTCCGTCGTGACTAATCACGAATTTTCTCATCAACAACAACTTTGCGTTTTGCCACGATGATTTTCAAACTCAACTGCCGCATTCATACAACAAGCAAAATGTCATTCAATGATATGGTTGTTTGTTTTGATGACAAATATGAACAACTTTTAGGCGAAGAGATTTATTTTTTCTATCTCTAATTTCTTTTTTATTCAATGTGTAAAGTCACAGCAAACATGCCTTATAGTGCAGGAACCAACTTCATGCTTTTGTAAACAAGTAAGATCAAGGCCAGGCGCAAAGTAAATTGGCAGCTGGCCTGTGATCTAACTTGTTAGCTACCCTGAGTATTTTTCCTCATCAAAGTTAAGCAGATATTTAAGGTTTTGAAAGACAGACGACGCGAGAATCGTCATAAGGGATTCAATCACAAGCCTTAATTGAAAGGAAAGTTATAACTTTTGAGAATGAGAAATAACATTTTCGTTGTAGAAAGTATAAATGTTTTGACTGAAAAGAGAACGGTCACAATGAATTTCTCCTTTTGTCACACTTTTTTTGGATTTTTGTCTTAATCCAAATATATAATATATAAAACTGTGTTATTTAAAAAAACGTTCAATTTTCACTATCAAATTTTCTCATTTGTGACCAAGCAAATTTAGAATGAGGTAAATGCTCATGGCGAATCATATCATACGCAAACAATGTGCAGGTATTCTTATCGGTGTAAATAAATAAAGCGAATACGGTGAAATTCGGGTCTAAAAATAGACTGTATATTTACCCATTTTATGTCATTAATCATTTACTATTATGTCAGAGATTACTAACTGACCCTTTACGTGTACACAGGCGACTTTGACACCATGCAGCAGAGGACTTTTCACTGCTATCCCCTCGATTAGGACTTTGAAACCGGTCCAAATTGAAAGCAATAGCAGTCGGATATAATAAAGCCTAAAACATTAATGCCGAATCCTTTACGATGTTGAATAGAGACCATTGTAACAAAATAAAAAACCGCTCTTTGCCAGCATTGTTTCCTTTCGCCATAGTGGTTCCTTACACTTTCTGCTACATGTCGACTCGGATGATTTAAACTGTATTGGAGCTTCTACGTATGGATCACCCGGACTAGCTGCTACAGGTGTTTTATAAAGAATATGTTCAAGTGACGAGCCATGAGCAATAGGGATGTTGTATGTCTACAAAACATTGAATTCTCTCCACGCCTGATTAATCACTTTCCCTGTTTGGATTATTCTTGAACAGAGGACATATCAGCATCGAATCAAAATGACAGAAAAATATCAGCGACCACATAAACATGTTTAGCCGGTCTATGGAAAATATCAAAGAGAAATGCGCAATTCATTAGTTAAATATCAAGCTTGGAAAAAATGAATCACTATGTTTTGAAATGCCGTCTGACGCATTAATCATTAATATTCTTCAAGTATGAACAGCATGTTTTAACTCATTACCAAACAATAACGACATTTGACCACTTTGTTGCAGACGACTCTGGAAAACATTGTGGGAAAATGAGTACTTGCTCGTAACGAGCAATTTCTCCTTTTCCTAAAATGTTTTATGCCCTATCAGAAGATAATTTTTCAATTTCATTACAATTTGAAATGTCGTCTACATACTCTTTCATTTTGGGGTAGTCTAAAATTTGGTGTTTGGTAAAGGGTTAACCAATGCAACAATTTTAGTAAATAACACTTCTTTCTAAATCGTTCCTTCCCAGAGCAAATGCTGCACAATTGTCGTCTGCAAATCCTTCCATTTTAGACCGGTCAAAAATCGTATATGCCGAAATGGGCTTGAGAATGCGTTACGTCATACAAATACCTATAGTACATTTGGTTACACGGACTAGTGCCCCTCCCAACCCCAAGGGGCTTGTCGTTTCGTTTATGTATGTGACAGTCAAGTATTTATCTTACACAATGATGATGGTTGAATCAGGTTGAAACCATTTACAGAGAACACTCAGCGAAAAATTTAGAAATTCTACCTTTTTTAAACAGCAGGATTATTCCATTTTCAGGAGTTTTTCTGTGTTTTGTTTGTATTACAATTTATTCAATAAGGACAAAAAAACAAAATAATAACAAATCCAACTGGCTCCACCTATTGCAAACTTTCTATGATTTTGAAGTAAAAGCGATGTATCTAAATATACAAAACACACACAAGGCTATGTGAAACGGAGATTGGAATTGCAAGATGAACTCAGACTGAATGCCATGTTGGAATTGGAAATTGTGAATAATTTATTGCAACCAGAACTCTCGGTTTACAGATCGAATTGCTCTAAATGTAACCAGGGCTTTTTTACCTTCAATTTGGAAGAGACCCAAGCCTGTTGAATTTGGGAAATATCATCGCTAAAATTGCTGAATTGAGAAGCCTAAAAGCTGGTATGAAATTTATTTTTTGGGAAAACTGCATGATTTTAAACAAATTTCCAATTGGGAAGGTGCCTTTTATGGGAATCTGTTATATAACGTAAAAAAGCCCTGGTAACTGCTACAATTTCGGTCCGTTTATTGCTCTATTATATAGTATCACTTAACCCTTAAAATTCTGGGCAAATTTCTAAAAATATATGTTTGTGTGGTCTGCTTTACAAAACCTTAAATATCTGCTTAATTTTGTTGAGGAAAGATACTCAGAGAAGCAAACAGTTTAGATCACAGGCCGGCCACCAATTTAATTGGCGACTGGCCTGGATCTTACCTGTTTGCATAAGCATGAAGTAGGTTCCAGCATTATAAGGACAAAAGTGAGACATTTCAGTAATTGTTATTTTACTCTGACCGGGTCATTAGCAAATAGGGAAGATCAGAAGCTTATCAGTCAGGAGACAACTTCTCATGTAAATATAAATCAACGAGAGTCGGCATTGGAACCTGTACAGAGAGGACATAGTGACATAACCCATTACCAAACAATGACGACATTTAACCACTTTGTTGCAGACGACTCTTGAAACCATTGTGGGAAAAGGAGAAACTGCTTGCTAAGAGCAATTTCTCCTTTTCCCACAAGGTTTTCTGCTTTAACAGAAGATTATTTTCCAATTTCAGCACATTTTGAAAAGTCGTCTGCAAACGCTTTTAATTTGGGACAGTCGAAAATGTGTTGTTTGGGAAAGGGTTAAAGGATATTCTTGTATAAATCCCAGGCACAGAAATACCATAAAACAGAAGATAAACAAAAAAGAAAAAACACAAATATATATTAGTTAAATCACTTTTATCAAGAGAAGCACTTTTATCATAATGATAAAGTATACATTCAACAGAAACAAGTTTGTGAAGTATACAGCACATGTACATTTGTTAATTGATACGCATTATGGGAAGATGTAAATTGCATGCTGTATATCTCAAGTTTATATTCTAAACCTATTTGTATTAATCAATCAAGTACCAAACCAACTCTATATTTATTATTATGTCTTTTATTGTAATGACATGAGTAATGGTTATTTCTTACCTCAGAAGACTTACAAGTCAACAACTCAATAACTCATTTGCGAAAAAGCCCCCGCCACGCCCATTCCTTCCCTTTACGATTGTGCCCTGGCTTAAACACCTTTCGTAGTTACAATTTCATATGAAATGCCATTTCTGGCATTCAAAGGTTGAAGACATTAATCATTTCATTACTTGAAACATGTCCTTTCTTTTAAAGCAGATGCCAAAGATTATACTTAAAAAACGAGAATAGCCATATATAGGCTGAATCATCATGGTAGTGTGAACTATATAACTTCCAGCACTTATAAATTACCTATATCAGCTTTCCTTATGTGTTTATAAAGCATTTATTTCAGTTATTCAGAACACATCCACTACTAAAAGTTGTAATCTGTTTCCAACAATTATACATATGAAAGTTAGAACCATTTGATGTCCTTGAGGTTATTTTCATTGTTGAGATCAGCTCATCACGTCTGTTCAAAGTCTGGATTTTTCTTCAAGATGACGAATCCTTCCATAACTGGTGTATGTGGTATAACTGTAATGCTAGTTAAAGAATTTCATTTCAATGTGTTTGACCAAAACAATAAATACTGAGAGGGTTCAATACAAGGATTATGGTATCTGCCTCATAGACATGACCATATTCCTAGTCATTACTTTAGTTTGTATGGTGTTTAATGCCATATCAACAAATATTCGGTTATGTAACAGCTTTCCTGGATCAATCATTACTGGGCCAGGAATCTGGAGTGACTTGCCAAGGGTCACTCCAACAAAACCAGGTGTCCCTTCATTACTATGAACTTGCAAACAAACTGTATTTAACCTCAATTGGTAGAAAGTCCCAGGTTGGGATACAGCTCTCTCAAGCTTGAAACCCTAACAAAGCCTATTTTTTCTGAAAGACATTTTATGAATCCTTATGTTATGATCAACCCATCTTTTATCACTTATTAACTTTGTTCATGTGGTTTATCAATCAACAGTTTGAAATCTGAAGGGGAAATTTCAAGACCTTGGATAAGACCTGTATTCAAAACCCACCTTGATTTAATTTTAGCTGTTTAACAATGTTAAGTTATATCACTGCAGCAAAAGTACACATTCATGCTTCTGGTATTTCCTAACATTAAATGCACAATTTTCTCTCCAAGACGTTGGCTGCATTCTTAAATCATCAATAGGAGACAAATAAATCCTGTCAAAATAGCTCTAATAAAATTTGGGAAAAAAAACACCTACGGAGTTCTAAATCACATTGTCTTATACAAGTCATGCATGGTACCAACTAAGATCTTATGACTCTGATTTTACTGAATGGCAACAGTTATATGAAAATTGGGACTGTTCATTACCTACCAATTTTATCAACCAACAAATTGAATTAGAATAAAGGATACATTCATCTGTAGCAAGTTCAGCTCGCTCTCCATAGGCCAACAACACAGGTGTGGTATGGGTCTGGAATCCAGTGATAGTTTTGGGCTTTCCTGCTTGACCAACTACATCTACAGCCTAAAAAAGATTTTTAAGTTTTATTTAACAACATGACTCATTTCAAAACGATTGTACTTGATAAAATATTGAGTGCCTTGGTTTATTAGATGAGTTCTTATATTAATTACATACTATCACTAGAGCACGCCAACATTCATATATGATGAACTCGTAAAGAAAGGGAGGTTAATAACTCCCTCCTAACAGAGAAGAGTGAGTCATGAATAAGTAACACTTACCTGTCCCACACGAACAGCCACAGGTGATGGGCGCATCTCCTCGTCAAAAGTAACCAACATTCTGGGCTGCATGGCGGCAACAAGATGGAACAACAGGTAGTGGGATTTACCCAGAATTACTGCAATAGAATACACACACACATAGTTTGATTGTTTATATGGATGATGCACGATCCTAACATTACCTCAATAATTTTTGAGTTATATTACAATACCCAGCTAACAATGTATAGTGGGAGAATTCTACCTTATCTGCTTTTAAGAACCGGTAAAAAAGAAAGATTCATCGGCAGTTGGTAGGTCATTCAGGAGACCATCTTTCATGAAAAATTCAAATCTATCGCCATTGTTATCTAAACCCACTTGGAGAAGGGCTTTGTGATTTCCAATTCTGTTTTCTAACTATTAGGCCATGGAGGCCCCTTGTATCGTCATAAGCAAATGTAAATAGGTTGGATAAAACTTGCGTCCAATATTACACTGTACAGCACAATTGTACAGAATAAAATCTATCTAAAGATGATGATTAATACATTTAGTTTAAGTCACATTTTTTAATGGAAAGGGCAACTTCATTATATTAGGTTTTATCCTGTCACTAGTGTCATTTTGGGACCGATAACTAGGTGCCGTATAACATTTGTGATATCCGGCACTAGCCATATAATACATGCACGTGACGAATCATGACGTCATAAGAACGACATGACGTCATATTTACATCATTCTCTACTTATTTTTGTCCTTTTTTCTCGTGTTTTATTTTCATCTTTTTTCTTTTAAAGAATACATAAAGGTAACCGGATAAATAGAATAGATAGTTGGTGTCTTTGAATGGGAAATGTTATCGTGCTCGGCTTTGGATTATTATCCGTTTCGCCTTCGGCTCACCGGATAATATTCCTAAGCCTTGCCCGATAACATTTCCGATTCACGACACCAACCATCTATTCTCTATATATATCAGTTATATTAGGTAGACTGTATATTCTTTGTTAGGTCAATTCACTAATACAAATACGTTTTCTTTCAAATGAAATAACACCATAAACTAACTGTGTAGACAGGAAAGCTAGCTGTAAGGCAATTTTCATTTTTCCCCCCCAAAGTTAATTCACTTAAGTATTCACATTCTTTTTAGAATATCACAATTACTTACTGTTTTTGACGTCTAGACAGGACACAAGAGCTGCCAGTAGCCCGGCGACGGCCACGCCACTCATCAGGGTTCTGTCACTATGGTATGGAGACAGAGTCAGGGTTCCCTTCCCGAGATGTGTGAGGCCCTGGGCGAGTCGTACCATGAATAAGTTATTGGCGTCCTTACTGTGATATACAGCTAGCTGTCTCAACATGGCCGCCAGTCTCGCATTGTTTGTACCTAAAATGAAAAAAATTTAAAATTTGTTTTTAATTTTATAGAGTTTTACAACACATCAACAATTTACATTATATGTCTATATTTCTTTAGATTTTATATCACATCAATATAATTCCAAATATGTTGGGATGCTTAACTCATAGTGAATAAGAGACAAACCAAACTGAATTGCCCATTAGGGCTGGTCAAGATGGGAAGAACTATCAGCATACCAGTTGGGAGGATGCCTTCATAAAAATAAAAATTCCGTCACAGGGATTTGAAAGCCCTGTGATTTCAAGTTCTGCAAAACCACAAGGCCATAGAAACCTCTGTGTTATTTTACTATGCCTGGCTCAATATGGATGGGGAAACCCATATTCTTCCTTTCTTGCAATAAGGACTGGTCAATCAGATAAAATGGAATCCGATAAAAAAACAATTGCAACAAAAGAAATTGTTTGTATCGTGAAATGTCTTCTTATGTCTCAACTGTTTCTTTAACTGTTTAGATGCTTTAGAAATATGATATTTAATGTAACAATACGGTCAAAAATGTTTCTTGATGGTTTACTACAAATGAATCATATGAGAACATGAAATGTAAAAGGGCATTAAATGTAATAATTAAGTCCCATTCGATTCTTTTGCCACAGATGCATCATACCATCTAAACATATATCAGACAGACAAAGCAGTGGGTAACAATGCTACAAATGACCTACCTGCGCCAACCAGTCCCATGGCGAATATAGAGTTGTGAGCCACCTCGGGGTCATTATCGTGGGAGAATTTACTCAGGGTGTCGAGTATCTGCAGCTTTGGGTTGGACACAGAGAGGAGACCCAAGGCTAGAGGGATGGCCCGTCTCATTCCAACTTCACCATATCTCAACTGGAAATATATATATATATACACTTTTTTTATATGGGTTTTACATCACATAAACATTATTTCAGTTATGTAGCAATGCCCGACTATTAATGATGGAGGAAGACCCCATACTCAACTGCCCATAAGGGCTGATCAAGACAGGTAGAACCATCGGCATTCCGTAAGTCAGTCGGGAGACTGTCTCTCATGAAAATCCATATCCCTCTCAGGAATCGAACCCACGCGGAGAGGGGCCATGTGATTTCAAGTTCGGTACTCTAACCACTAGGCCACAGAGGCCCTCAACTGGAAATATATCAACAGTCATTCAATCTTTGGCCATCATCATAATTATTGATTTATTTATATAGGTTTTACATTGCATTAACATTATTTCAATTAGGTTGCAATCCCTGACTCATAACGATGGAGGAAGACCCCAAACTTGGATTTGTTTAGCTGGGGGTAATCCATTGGCATTCTGTAAGTCAATGGGAAACGACCAGAGAGTACATCATGAAGATCCACCTACCCAGATGCAGACAACTTTCAAGCCTTGTCACATTTACTAAATGACTATTGTATAAAGTTCCCCTCAGTATTAAAAAACCCAAACATATTAAGAAAAACATATTGATGCCTGTACGCCTTATCAGTGTAAATAGACTATTGCTATGAATACTTCTGTGGTGTTAAAAACTGTGTTTCATACTGAACATTATGGGATCTTGACTTTATATCTATGTGTGTTCTTTTCTTTCTTTTAACTTGTTTATTTACTATTCCTCAACCATTACTGAATTTAATAATTACTTATATAAAATCTATTACTTATATAAGACTGTGAAAAATCAAGGCAACTCTTTTACCAAGATTTACATTCTTGAATGCTCTGACATTCAACAGAGGAATTTGCCAGAACAACAACAACCTCTCATGACAATTCAAATGCCATCATCTTGATTTACTTCCAAGATGAGAAGTCAATTTAAACCACTAGGCAACAGAGGCCCCTTGGCCCTTATCTAAAGAATTAACTGGAAATGTTTATATGCAATGTTACATATATCTAATTCAAACATCTCTGTGAACATCTAATACTTACCAAGTGACTAAATGATCTAAAGCACATCTCTGCGCCTATATCTTCTCCCATGGCTATGAGCGCAAGCCCCAGCACAGCCACACCTTGTTGGGCAGTCAGATCTGGACCCGCTGGTTTCTCCTCCTCTTTCTTATCTTTCTCTTTTTTCTTATTTTTGTCATCTTTCTCACTTTTATCCTGTAACACATGGATAACAAAGATCAAAAGGTTATTTTCACAAAGTATCAGGCAACTGTCATTAATAGAATTGAACATTCTTTTATGTATTTTTCTTAACTTAGGATGCATGGACTTAAGAAACATTAAATAACTTATTTCATTCTATCTATATTCATTTATTTTCGATAACATGTGTACTGTTTATAAGCCTTCAGGAAATAAATGAGAGGTAGTCTCCCAAATGACATACAAAATGCTTATGGTGTATTTCTGTATTATGAACTGGGCATCACTGATTCTGTTGATGCCATGTTAAACCCCAACAATACAAAATAAACCCAATAGGCCAACTGCCTAAGTTATAAGTGAATTAAAATGCCAATGAATATGTTTCATTTAAGAATAATAATAGCTTTTAAAGAATACATAGTTAAAGCTATTTCTTTCAAACACTTTCTCTACAAAACCTTTTTTAATTCGTTTCTTATAACACACACTCTGCATTTAGCTGATAACTGAAAAAAATATCTTTACTTTATCTCATCTAAACATTACCTGATCTTTCTTTTCATCATGCTCTGAGCAGACATGAAGTAAATGTTGTATCTTCAGTACATTGCCAGTTCCTGGTAAAACGAGTGGAAAAAAAAAAAGAAAGGAAATTTAATTGGGTATATTTTTCCTTACAACTTGTTAGAGACAGTTTCAACAAGAACAATGAAGACTTGAGCTAGTCTAATTAAACCAAGTGAAGCAATAATCCACCCCAACACTTAAAGTAAACAAAAGACTTTTTCTTGACGTGCTTGGTAAAAATCAATTTATAGATGCCTCTTATGAAGGTTGCATTCCTTGGCATTTATTTCTATTCATACACCTAGGTAGAGGGATCAAATTACTTTAATATCTGAGCCATTCTTCAAAGGAGAACATGGTGTGAAACCAATGGCTTGGTTTGAACTACTTAAGCGTACCAGCACTTATCTTTTATCTACTTTAACATGGCATTCAGAGATATGTAAACTCCAAGTAATTTCTTGTAAGCGTTTCTAGATCAACCAAGAAAAGATGTGATATAACCAATATAACTGTTGACTGCATTAAAACCTATGAAAAAGCCAAACTTTTCCAGATGAAAATTTCTTTAATATCAGGCAGTTATAAAAAAACAAAGAAACCTAAACCCAGCCCTTGTTTTCCTGATTTAGCATTTCATTCCTGAAAGATAACAAGACCATAAACAAATAAAATGCGACAAGTTCTGACTATGACATTGCATTCAAAGGTCAAAGAATCAATCTACTAAACAAATCATACCTGCATATGCACAGACATCAACTAACATATATGCCATGGACTTGAGGGGTTCACCAACTACTTCCAATGCTGCCAATGTAGCATCAACAGCTTCTTGCTTTCCTGTATGAAGGAAATCATAGAATTAAGTGCAAAAGAAACTTAAAGATACCATTTCCTAAAGGCTTGCCAAGACTGCAAATAACTATTCTGTTAAAAACCAACAAAATTGTTCAAACACACTCTTTG
This sequence comes from Cerastoderma edule, assembly GCA_947846245.1. NCBI lineage: Eukaryota > Metazoa > Mollusca > Bivalvia > Cardiida > Cardiidae > Cerastoderma > Cerastoderma edule. The sequence continues at coordinate 26,969,507 of OX401416.1, read as the reverse complement.
TAACACAAGGGTCCTGAGTTTGAGTCCTAAATTGTTCAAAATTCTTTCTATCTTTACCAAATGCCAATTTTCGACTGTCTCAAGTTCAAAGAGCTTGCAGACCACATTTCAAAATGTGATGAAATTGAAAAATTGTCAATAGGGCAGAAAATATTGCGGAAAAAAGAGAAATTCCTTTTCCCACAATGTTTTCCAGAGTTGTCTGCTACAAACTGGTCGAATGTCGTTATTGTTTGGTAATGGGTTAAATGAAATCAATGCAACATGATTCATCTCACCACTGATCAAATTGCTTCATGTGGGAAAGCCCTAAAAGTCTAATGGCTTGGAAAATTTGTTGTGCTGTACTGGTGTAGAAATACCAGGACTAAGGAGCACAGATCATTATGCTGACCGCAGCAACATGAATAAAATACTGCTGAAAAATGGTGCTAAACCCCTATAAAACCATACAATGTAGCATGAATGTACAATGTTGTTATACATACAGATCAAATATTTTTGGTGTCCTTAGAAAAGAAATGGTACCAATGAGTACAAACAGTATAGGATTTAGACAATACATAAAGAAGTCAGCTTTTGAAAAAAAGTCTCTATCTGAACCGTTGCTTACCCAAGTAGTTCAGAGCCAGGCCGAGCGCCAAGAACCTGGCATATGTGTCCTTGAGTTCAGCTTCAGAGCGTTCCATCATTGCTTGTAGAATGGTTGAGGTGACATCCCCATTACAGTTAGATACAGATATCATACCACAAGCAAGAGCTGCAATACCAAGTGTCTGTAATAGATAGACACAGACATTTTATTTCAAGCCCATGATATAAAAGTTTACAAAAAGAACAGATGAAAAGTATAAATCACTACAATCATAGAAAATCAGATCTTTATCAGAAAATCTTATCATCATTTCAACGTAGTCATTGCAGGCTTTATTCAACTCTTTCTTCATTCTAACATACCTATGTTGCAGATAACATAAGATATAAATGGGTTGAAAGAAACTGCTTAAAGTAAGACCTGGGTAATGGAAAACTGGTTATTGCTTTGGTTAAAGAATAAGTTTAAATGTAATTCATGAAATATGCATCGCTTCAAAGACATTCACCGAACCAATTTTCAAAATTTGTCAGATTTTGAATTTATATTTACAAAATGAATATCAACGATTTTGTTGTTTATTTCATATCCATTATCTCCCTTTAAATTTTAATTTTCACTTTAAAATAAAAATTTCATAAATGAAGTTGGCAAATACAAATTCTAAGCCAGGAAGATTCTTATAATATGAAACTTGATATTAAAATGGCATCTACTTTGTTTTATCTTTAATTTTGTTATTCTGACTTTACTTCATTACCCAGGTCTTACCTTAAAAAAGCAATTTGTTTTCCAGTTACAATTATGTCAAACCACTGCATTTAAAAAATATTTTTTCTCATTCTTTATATTTAAACTGTAATCAGCCAATGTTCCCAATATGAACCATTCATAAAATCTCAACATGAAGAAATGGGCTAAAGATTAGTTTCACAAAAGTTTTCATTAAATGGAACCTAGTTGTGTATAAAGATGTAAGTTTTACCTCCATGTTTGATTTTGAATCACCTAGCACTGGTAGGATTAATTGTAAAACATCTTCTCTATTGGACCCAGCATATGCCAACCCTAAACTGTAACATGAAATAAACACCAATATTAAAAAATATTTATAAAACACATTCACTGGAAGGGTACTGTTAAATAAGGCGGTTGCATTTTCAAGAAGATTTTGTTTGATAAGGGCTTTTAAGGAGCTAAGATTGCGGGTTCAAATCAAACTATAGTAAAAGGCTTTCATAAAATTTGATGTAACAGATCCAGATTGAGATCTAACGTATTCAGCAAGGCAACCCTTTTATCAGACTTTATCACTGAGGATGAAGTAACTGGTCACAAGGAATTTTAACCGATGGTTTGCATCGGCGAATGGCTCAAATAAAAACCCTGTATGTCCTTCACAAATGTGAATTGGCCTATGGTGCAAAGAAATGGAGAGTGATTTTCTAAAATGATCAGCCAAAACATATACTTTAAGTGATATTCTTTATCAAAACATTAGACGGCCAGGCAAACTCTGTAAAAAGCAGTGCTCCATACCTTGAAGTTGATGGTTGATGGTGTTTGCATGCCATTTATCTGAAACCCTACACTTCTTAAAAGTCTTGCATTAAACACTAGAGATAAGGGCCCATACTGTTGACTCACCCTATAATAGCGCCAGTCCTCATCACACTACTGTTATGCATCACATAATCAGATAACAGGGCTAGCGCAGGATCACACTCATTCCTTACACCAGAGTTTACAATACCACACGCCAACAACGCTCCAGCCTGAAAAATATACATCCCATAAGATATCTGTCTTCCAAAGGTGTTCCATTTAAAGGATATTGTGACAAAAGGAAACAATGCTTATGGTTTTCATTGTTTAAATGAAACATCACAAGCAAGCTGCTCAGAGATCCAAGAAAACAATTAAAAAATTTACAAACAGCTACATTCTATCTTCTTATTTCTATAAAATCATAACATAAACAGTACATACAATTTATATCACACGATAATGTTTACATTATACATCGGGAAAGTGCTTTTGTAAAGAGTCTAAATAAACATGATTCAATAACTTGAAATACTTTTTAGTGTGTTATATCATATGATCCACAATATAAAGAACATACAAACCTTTATATAATCCTCTGATGAGTACAAATATTTATCTATCTGTGTCAGACCACCGTCAACATCCCACAGTAATATCAACCCAAGTGATGCGGTTGCACTAAGCATACCTGCAAACATACAATACATCAAAGGTCAATATAATGGGAGATATGCTGGTGTTAAACTACATCCACAATTTTAACACAGTTGCAGCAAGATTGTATTATTTGTTAAATTACTTTAAACTTATTCAATCTTAATTGATTCTGAAAGAAGTTATCACAACTTGGATTAATCCCACTCAATTTTGCTTCTTGGAAACATAACCAGTACTCACATCCAAGATGGATTAATGAAAAGTTCCAAAAACATATATAACAAAACAAACTGACTGTATAATTAAGTCTTTTTCAGCACTTGTAAGTTGACATTGATTTGTATGGTGTTAAACGCCATTTCAACACCTTTTCAGTGATGTAACAGACTTCCTGGATCCACCAGCACTAGGCTAGTCTTCTGAAGTGACTTTCAAAAGGTCACTCCCAAGAAGCCAAAGGTGTTGGCTGGGCTTGAATCTTGGAGTTTTAAGTCCTCTACCTTAACCACTGGGCCACGCAGGACCCCATGAGTTAACATCCCAATTGAGTTGATTTTTTTTTTTAAAAATTGCCATTTTGTAAAACCTAATTAACAACAGAAATGCACTAAACATCAGTAATTAGATTTGACAACATACCATGGTCCTTGTTTTTGTATAACCACTTGTTTCCATCTTCCATGAGTAGTTTGTCCTGTCCGAATGCCGTGTTCACAAACCCATTTACAAATGAAGCTGATAGATTCTGACGAGCGGAGTCGACATTTGATGCACCTAAAGATCCTCCTGTGTAAATGAAACATAAGTATGAGCATATATTCAATAAAGGTTTCCTGGTAATGTTTTATGTAATCATTTATAAGCTAGAGCTTTCTTCGCTATGGATTAACATTTATCTTTATTATTTGAAGACCTTCAAAAGAATTTAACTCAAAAGGCGGACTGTTTCAAACACATTTAAGGTCCTTGCTGACAGATGTGAGAAAATTTTGGAAGTTAAAAGCAAGATATCACTTTTGAGATCTACTTCATGCAAACTTTAAAATGATTAGATATATTGACGCTTTATGAATTATGCTTCAAACAGCTAATTTTAATTGCATATCAAACAAAAATAGGAAAACTGTATCGTTTCAACGACAAATCATCTTGACTTGCAAATTTTCTTATTTTGTGAACAAGCACCTTTATGCCATGAAAAACCAAATTAGAGAGTCCAGATTGCATCTGCAGTGTAGTCCTCAATCCAAAAATTAGGCCTACGTAACAACATTACAGGTCTAACTCACAGTGTTGCAAAAGGAGCTTTGGAAACAAAACGTGGTAATGTTCTTACTTGTTGGTTCAAGATGTGACTTGTAAATGTCATCTGGGACTTTGGGCTCCATGATATCCAACTGTAAAAAAATGAGGTTTCAAACATGAAAACAATGCATTAATTAATGTTTTGGAATTCATTTACTTAACAGTTTCGGTGTAACGCTATGTCAATTTGCTTTCAAAATGTTACAACTTTCCTGGATTCACCAGTTCTTGGCTAGGGCTCTGAAGTACACTATCATGAAACCAGAAGACCCTGTAGAGCTCAAAACCAGAAGCCTGAGTTACGACCACCACCCTGGCCATCAAGGACACCCAGTTGATAGTTTTGAAAGTCTCAATTTATGCTTTCATTTATAAACAGTTATATAAGATAAAGAAGCTATACATGAATGAATCAAATAACTTTCCCCAATAAAAATAATCACCAAACAACATATATCATCACTAGTAATTGTCAGTTATTGAGAAATTTGGCAAAAATGTTACATACAAAGAAAATATTTTGATAATGGATGCAGGTGGTCAAAAATGAATAGTAATGGAGAAAGGAATTTTCAAGCCTCATCCAATCAAGAGTGCACATCACAAAGAAATGCATCGATTCTTTACAGAATCAAGTAACATACTTTTGTGAAGGTTTTACGACAAGTTTTACATAAAATCATCAAATGCTTGTTAGCAAGCTTTTATCCCATATACTCACCTCTCTAGCCAGAGCGAGGAAGTTGTTGTTGAGATGGGTGTTAGACATGATCTCTACTAACTCATCATACTCTTCCATATCCTCATTGAGCTCTAAATAGATCTGTTGTCGGCCCAGCATGAACGCAAGCTGCTTCTGCACCATGCTGTAATACAAAATGGCACATCAGCGCTTTTTCTTATTGTATAACAAGGGCCTTAAGGTCACCTCGCTGACTGAATTTTTGAGCACTCATAAAATGCCGGGTAAATGCTGGTGTCATCTGCTTTCCATAATTTTGATGAGGAAAGATACTCAGAGTATCAAACAGGTTAGATCACAGGCCAGCCGCCAATTTACTTGGCGGCTGGCCTGAGATCTAACCTGTTTGCATAAGTAACACCAGCCTTTTGGTTTCTATTTGTAACTGCTACACCTATATTTTTTCCTAAAAATGTTGAGGTATTACCCACTTGAAGGAAAGAAAAAAAAATACAACACATATCAATAATGCATAATTTAGGTGTGGTCTTTCACAGCATTATAGTCATATCATGTCTGCCAGTACAAGAATCCACGCCCCCTAGTGTTAACTCAATAATACTGAACATGATCAAAGCCACTGACAGCTTTCGCACATGAATGAAGTTACTTGAGATTAAGAGACCAAATAATGATTTATTTCATTGAATGTTCAAAAGAATCATTTTGCTTGTTAACATTCTGTTCAACACTGTGCCAACAATTGTTCAGTTATGTTATAGCTTTCCCAAAATCATTAAGGATTTAACTTCAAACATTATCGACTTACCTATTGAGTCTCCTCTACAATACTACAAAAGAAACCCTAAACTAGTGCCATAAATGAACTAAATATATTTCCACAAACTTACATGTCTTTACATGAGAGAAAAATCTCCTCCACCAGCTTAAGGTCATTCAGCTGCATGGCAAACCTGAGTGCCTGTGGGTACTGGTTAAACTTCATGTATAGATTTACAGCTGTCTTCAGGAGGGTTAGATTCTCTGGATCTGGGACATAGGCCACACAGCTGAAATATGATTTTGATGTCATTATATTTTACATTCTCTATAGAAAAAGCTGTGCATTTTATAATTGTCTTAATGTAGGAGAAATTGGTTCACAAAGGCTAGATTCCTGTGAGAAGCAGGGTTCAGAATTTTCATAATTCCACATGACTTTGTATCCATGAAGCAAAATCAAAAGCGATTAAACTTAGACGCTCGTTTCCTCTTATCTAGGTTCCTTCAGCTATAAAATAATCCCTTGTTCTTTCATTAATTTGAGTATGAGAAAGATGGAGTATTATCAGTTTTCTCAAAGACACTTACATATATTTTAAATAATTTCAATACGTTTTTTACAACTACATCAGAAAAAAGAAACCATCTTTCACTTCTCCCTATGTCACAGTTGCTCCTACCATGTGTATCAATGTAAAATCTTTTATATTATACTTGTTTCATCTTTCATTTTGGATCAGTCACACAATAAATAGTTAGGGAATGGTTAAAGATTAAACGCAATTATTTAAAGTAATACCTAGTCAAGTACAAACAGACACGTGTATAAGCAGAGTCATCAACATAATCCTGTAACATATCTAGTCTCTCTATCTCCATCAGTAAATCGCAGGCCTCAGCCTCAGCGTTGTGGGCCATGTGGTAAGGCACAATTTCCTTTACCATCTTGAGGAGCCTCTCCTTCATGGCTGCATCCTTTTCATCCAGTTCCTGCCATTCCAACGAGACCTGACCAGCAAGATGTCTGTAAAACAGAGGAGAGGTAGGTAGATAGTGTGAAGGTGGTTTCAAGGATTATATATATTGTATAATTTTTCATTTTATTTGGGTTAAACCCTCTGTCAACAATTTTCAGCTATGATACAGTTTTCCTAATAAAACGTTGAAAAAGATCTGCCCTATGAACCATGAACTCACAATGCAAAATCATCTCATGCAAACTACTCCTAACAGGTTTGTCACAATTAAAAGTTTGCTGTTCAAATCCATCTATTAAAATCACCAGAAGATTGGTTGTTTTCAATAGGTCTTAGTTAGAACTCGTACAAAGTATATGGACAGCTATACTGAATGTGTGGATATCTTAAAGCTTTATCCTTTCTTAGAGACCAATTCAATTATGTTTTTGCTTTAAAATAGTAATATTTCATCCCTCAAAAAGTTTCACTTAACCCATAGGATGGCCTAGGCAAACCCTGCCTGATTCCTTGTGTGAATCTATATTTGACAACCCTGCTCTGATCTATACAAACCACTGAACATCTATCAATTTTACATAAATTTTTGCAACACAAAGGATGACAATAGCATACCTGACATATTCATGCCCCCATGATCCAATCTCTTCTTTGGAACCAGCCAGTCTGTACTTCAAACTTTCCTTGTTATCAGAAATGGTCATTCCAAGGACAGAGATAACATCAGCACAAAACATCTGTAACATCGTAATAACTGAGAGTTGTTTATGGAAGTAGATTGTAACTTGTTACAAAGTATTGACTTTTAGATACAAAAGCCAGTAACAAATGCTCTCCTTAACAGACACCTTTGAATGCTGGGTAATTTTCTAAAAATGAATTTTTGTCTCGTCTGCTTTCCAAAACCTTACATATCTGCTAATTTTGTTGAGGAAGATATTTAGAGTAGCAAACAGGTAAGTTCACAGACCAGTCGCCAATTTACTTGGCAGCTGGCATGGATCTAACCTGATTGCATAAGCATGAAGTTGATTCCAGCAGTATGCTGTCTTTAAAAAAAAAACAAATGCAATGAATTGAGGAAGACCATAACAGGAACATATCATTCTTTTACTGGCTATATATTCAAGCAAATAAGAAGCATAATTTGTGAATAAAATTTAGAATTGTCTCAGAAGAAGAGGAGATGTCAATAAGTACAGAAAATATAGACTTTTGACATAAGAAGGAAATACACCTCTTAGCTCAACCGCTGGAAAAACTCATCAGCACTGAAAAAGGGTATGCCCTCAAGTTTTACAAACCTGTGTTTCCTTGTCCTTGATTTTTTCAAAAACTGTTTTAAGGGTGTCATAATGGTTACGCAGGAATTTCAGGGGTTTAGGAACAGATGTCATAGAAGTTGTCGATGATCGAATCTGTGTTCTCAGGCTCTCGAGGGCTGGTTTATACAACTTCTGATTAGATTCCTGAAATTAAGAATATCAATGAGATCTGATACATGTGTTTAAGTCAAATGCACATCAACTTGTTTTGGGAGTCTTAAACACTTCAGTGTTATCATTAATTTTGGAGTAAGAGGCCAACTTTTGATTTTAGGTGACCAATGAAGCTCACAAAAACAAAGGTTAGGTATAGAATAGACCGGCTATCACATATTTTGTTATTTGAGCCAACCAAAAAGTCATTTGAAACAGTCAAATTTGCCGGCAGCCGGCACTTAATGACAACCCTTGCTTCATATCTAGACACATCTAACTTAAGTTGGAAGTACAGGTTTAAAGAATCTTGTAGTAACAAGAAATTTCTGCCTTTGTGATATCTTAAGTTTCTTTTTGTCTTTTCCTACAACAATGTAGTGAGCTCACTAATGAACATTCTATCTATCTATCTATCTATCTACCTATCTATCTTCCTATGATGTCAAGACTCAGACATTTTTCCCTGGTGGCCCACCAGTACTAGGCTGGGATGTGTGTTTCGCCCAAAAACACTCTACGGTGAAATACATGGGCGCCTTCTGGAATCAAACCTGGCCCGCCCGGTCTCTAGTCCCCGATGCTAACCACTACACCACAGCAGATCCATTATCCATATAGATGATGTTCCCTGGATAATCTACCAGTACTACCCGAGGGACTATGGTGAAATTATGCCACTACCTGGACTCAAACCTATGTTGTCAAGTCTCTGACACTAACCATTACGCCAATGTGTAGCAGTGAATGGATGAATGGACATGGAATGTCAAGGCACATTGACAGCTAAATTTATATAGGGCGCAAAATTTCAATGTGTAGCATTCAATGTCAAAAAGGAAATAAATACAGTTTTGGCAAGATAAGATTGTCTGGGCCGACAGAAAAGCTTATATTGAATGACAAAAAATGAGGGGAATTGGTTGAACAAAACAAAAGCCAAAAACTCACAGTTAGCCTCTCCACCAGCATATTAAGTTCATCTTGGAGTTGTTTGTCTTCTTCTGACTGTAATAAAAAATGTTAACTTAAAAAAAGGACATTCTGATTATCATTTACTGTTAACAAAGGGGATTTTAAGGATATCATCGGTATTACCCCACCCACCTAACAATAACACATGATGACAGAGCAAGATGAATAGTATTCATTGATGATTGGTAATGACGTTATTTGGTTTAATTAATGCTTGAAACAATTTAAAATATTTATTGGTATCGTTAGTTACCAGTTCTTGTTCTTTGGCATCGTCTTTTGCTTTCTTCTCATCCTTTTTCTCAGTTTTCGCGTCGGTATTTTTGGCATTGTCAGCCATGATTGCCGGTATATTGACTGGTTCTAAAGAAACGAATATTTAGTAACTCTAGTAATAATAACAAAGTTCGTGTCAAACTACAAACAACACATAGTGTCCCGTTGCGCTCGATTTGCAGCAGACGAAACAATTCCATACAATGCCATCTATTTTTTTTCTATTTACTTTAACCAAGCTAGACGACTTGGAAACGAACATGGAATTGAAGGCAGCAGTCGATGAACAGTACTGGGTAAAGAAGGGAAATCACATTTTTCATATTGATCATCTAGAAACCGTTATGACAAGGCAAAGACCTAATAAATATTAGCAGAGACATAGATGTTATCTATGTCTCTGATATTAGGTCTTTGGACAAGGTTACTTATCTTGATCAATTTGTTCCTAGTGATTCGTTTTTGAGTCGGTCTGTCTTGGTGTGGAAAGTGGTGTAAAAACCATTTAGGAAGGGAAATTCACGGAATACAAATTTAAAAGAGATCAATTCACGGAAACACATTTAAAAGAGATTATCTGTTATTTGGGGCATCACTTATCAGCCAAAAATTGATTTATTGACAATAAGCTGGTTTTATCAAAGACAGAGATAACCTGTCTCTGGTTTTATCAGAGACTTAGATAACAGAATCTCTGTTATCTATGTCTCTGGTTTTATTAAATGCCTGATAAACATTTTGTTCATTCATAGGCGTAGGAGCGTTTTCAACATGGGGGCAACTTCAGGTGAGGACCGGTGTAAGAATAAATGTTCCTAAACTTTTTCATGACTATTCATGCATTTACAAATTCAATAACATTATGAGAATAAGAATAAAGCATATGAAAATGTGTTTCTTTAATAGAAAAAAAAAAAGGAATATGCCAAGCCTCGATCTCACGCGGATATCAAATGCATTGATCTACACAAAAAGTGAAAGCGACCAGACTGTCACAGCCACGGATTCAACCTTAGTGAAAGAATTAAATTATTATTCAAGCTTTAGCTAACAATTGAAGACATTATTGAGTCCAACTCCTTAGAACACGTTTTACACCATGTTTTCGTCAATCAAAACTTACCGGGTATTTTTGTGAGCTGGGTTTTCATTGGACAAACCCGATGTGTTCAGATTGCCATTTGCAATGATGACGTCAAAAAGATTAAGGTTTCTGTTCGTATCAAAAGGCGAATTGGTATTAGATAAAGCACAAAAATACACATTTATTTTTATTCTGCTGTTAAATTTTGTTTCTTTTATTTTTCTTTTCAAATATCTTCATTTGCCATTGTGAATATGGGGGGGGGGAGTATACTCTGGCCCCCCGGTCTGGATATTAGGGGGGCGGCCCCCTGCCCCCCCCAGCTCCTACGCCTATGTCATTAGGCCTTTGGTTTTATCAGAGACATAGATTTATTTATGTCTCTAGTTTTATGTATTTTTGGCATGGACATATGTGCGACACGTTATCTATGTCTCTGATATTTGGGCATAGATACGTATCGTTCTCAGCGTCAATATAAATAGAGGTCTGGAACAGACTCCCAGCTTTAATCGCACTATATGCTCCTTCTTTTTGCATCATTAAACAATCCAACCATGCACCTTCTAACCATCACTTCTATTGGCAATTCAAAGGATAGATTAGAGTTGTACCGTCGGGGCTCTGTGTCTTGTTACCACAATGGAAGTCGGAGAGGTCTACCTTGATAAATAGGCAAAACATGTAGATTGGCACACATTTGTCTTCTTTCTGTTTTTTTTTACCTAGACTCTATACAGTTCGCATCTAAAGTCCATTATGGGCGGCTGTCTGTACATTCTTCTTAAACTTTTACTTCATAGCACACCGTCACTGTTGTAGAATTGTCAAGTTTTGCAGATGAACGTACTCATGTATTTATAGATAAGCATTTTCCGATCTAATATATGACAATTCAAAATGAGGAGTCCATAATGAAAGCAATTTGCAGAAGACACTTATGATAGAATGATGCCATGTTTCTTAAATGGACAGGGAGAGCCATAGCTATCAGAAGCGTTGCCGGGAATACGCACGTACGCACACGCGTAGAATTATTTTGTAAGCCCTTTTATCCTGAAACCCTCGGTATGTATGTCGGTATATTTTGTCTGATAACTTGTGTTACTTTTTTTTTTATGAAGTTGGATCTAAAATGGTGGAAAATAGTGTTGTCATTGAAATACTAAACAACATAATAAGCAATGATTTTCATTTCAAGAAATAGCTATAAAATAGCACAAAATTGCACTAACATAGAAATAAAATTATTGGCAGCATGCGCCGGATCCAAAAATTCAAGCGCGTTATCTTCACGTACATGATTTTAGCTACGCACCTGTCAGATATAAATATATGTCTCTGACTGTTATAATCTACGATTGTTAAATAAGCGAATTTTTCTCGTATGTTCGACACAAGACTCAAAAAGCCCCGATCTACACAACAAACAACGCTGTGCCATAAAGTATGTGTCCTTCCAAATTGGTCAAATTAAGTAATTTATAACGAACCTACAACAAGCTGGGCGACATGGGTGCAGGTGGGCGATATTGGTGCAGGGGTAGAGCGTCGGGCTCTTGTACCGAGGGTCCCGGGTTCGAATCCTTAGACGGTGTGAACATTTCCGGACTAACCAACAAAACCAGCGCGTTTACTGGTTTAGTATCCAGGAAGCAGTCGTCGAGTATGGCTTCGAACAAGCTTTAAGCTTCCTTCACAATCAATGTAAAACAAATACGGTGAATTAAAAACCCCTTTGATCACGTGCATTTTGTTTTAAAATCAGTGATCCGTGGTTTTATACCATATCATAAAATAAAATAAAATAGATATCCAGTCAACTTTAAGTTTTTATTTTTCTTGTTTTATTAATTTCAAATAATTATTTTATCTTCATATCTTAATAACTTACAAAAATATAAGCATTTCAAACGATATTAAAATGAAATAAGAAAACGAAAAAGAAAAAAAAAGATCGGTCGTCAATATAAATAACCCATGATCCTTTGCGAAATAGTTGTGCGAGAACTGTCAAAAAATCTCTAGCTGTGCATTTTCCACATTATCTTTGAACTTTATGGGTACAACTCAGCATTTTGAAAGCTTAACCTTGCACGTAAACTGTGTTAATAAGAAACAGTTAAACTGTGTTAATAAGAAACAGTTAAATTAACAATGGAACTCTTATATTGATCCTCATGATAAATTCAAAAGAAAAGTAGACTAGAGACCGGCCGACTAGAGTAAGTTCTTCAGATCCGAGAAACTTATCGAAGGTACTATTTATTTCAGCTCTTTAAATCGTCACGAATTTTGGTATTTTTACATCGGTAAAAGTGTTCAGGATTATTCCTGACTTTCAGGTTTTTGAGACGTTTTGTCTCTATATAATGTTATAGCAAACATGCTTTTTCAGGATAATGAACTAAAGATGTTAGGTTTATGAATTTTTTCAACTTTTACCAATCATGCAATGTTCTTAACTGTTAGCTTTCATCGATTTATGGAATATAATAAATATGAATATGTAACGATTCGCCACAATAACGACTCGCCACTAACGATTCGCCACAAGTTCATATAACGATTCACCACAGATTGATAACGATTTGCCACACATTGATAACGATTCACCACAGTTTATAGACATGTGTTGTATTTTAGTATATGTTGTTGATATCAATTAACAATCATCTTTCAAATCGGAAATCTTTATTTTATTGTCTTTCCTTGTTCATATAAATAACGAATATTATTTGTATATAGTCCTTAGAAAAGTCGTCCCGTCAAAGGTGTGAAAAATATCACAATTATCGATGGATTCGGTGTGGCTTTAATCATTGTACATAAAAGAATAAATAATATGACAGTGTTAATCATGTTCCTTAATTAATAGATAAGTGATGTTGATTGAATGTTTAAAGACTTTTATTTTTCCAAGTTTGTGTGATTGTATGTTTGATAAAATGAAATAAATACATTGCTTATTCGTGTTTTCCCTGTAGTTAGATATTCTCTTATAATAGACTGTTTTAGCTTAATCCGTACCTGTTATTATAAAATACAACAACAGTTAAATTCGGTTGAGCTATTATCATTGCACAATCATCGCCGTTTTCAAGTTTCACGACACGTTAATTGGCCGTTTATTAGAACATTTCAAAACTGTGGCGAATCGTTATTGGTTTGTGGCGAACCGTTAATTGCCTTGTGGCGAATCGTTATCATTTGTGGCGAGTCGTTATTGTGGCGAGTCGTTATTGTGGCGAATCGTTACATTACCATAAATATTTTGTTCATTTTAGGTTTTTGTGTTTTGAGATTGTTAACTCACAGAATAGTCAAAACCATTTGACGTGATGAATGCCTTTTATTTTCTGATGGGGCAATCTATCGTTGAAATTTCAAAGAATCAAAATAGTGGTGGACTTTCCAAATTCTGGTTGTCAGATTTAAAACACAAAATGGCCATTCAAAGTCAATTGATATTGACAATTCATGTAAAATGAACTTACTTACATCAAATAATGGCATCAATTGCCGCTAGTCAAAATACTTCCATGTGAAGATTGCTTTCTATTTTCTGATGGGACAATCTAACGTCAAAATTTCGAACTGTCCAAATAATGTCAGACTTTTTTATTCTAATTTTTTGGTTTAAAGCACAAATGGCCATACAAAGTCAATTGATATGACAAGATATGTTAAATAAACTTATATACCACCAAACAATGGCATCAATTACCGTTAAACAATTAAAAAAACACTGAATAGGTTCTTCCTATTCCAGTGTGAATGTGCAGAAAAAAATTATCTGGAGCAAAAAATCGTCAACTTACTTTGATTAAACCGTTCTTACAAAGAAAATATGCGGAATAAAGACATGTAAAGTGCATGGATTGATTAAGAAAGGAAGAATTCACAACTATGAGTAAAATAATTTGATAATTTTCAATAACAATGGAAATATGGGTCTGCAAACGGTGCGACAAAATTTTGTCGCAAGTGGCCACCATTAAATGAAAGTTTGATGTGAAGGGAGATATTGCCCGATACAAAAAATTCTCAATATTTTCCGATCACGTCAAATTAGTTTGACTGCAATTGCCGCTAGACAATTAAAATCTGCAAAATTAGGTTTTTCATACTCAAGTGCATGCGCAAAGGAAGTATATCGGGAGCAGAAAATCGTCAATTAAACCGTTCTTACAAAGCAAATATGCGGACGACCGACATGTTATGTGTATGGATCAATCAAAAAGGGATTAATTTATAACTGTGAGTAATGATAACTGATATTTTACTGTAATAATGGAAATATCTGTGTTCAAACATTGCGACAAAAAGTTTTTTGCAAGTGGCAGCCATTAAATAAATAGTTTGAAAGTTTTACATGACGGGAGATACTGCCCTATGCAAAAAGTTCTCAATATTTCCTGATCACGTCAAATAAGTTTGACTAACTCACAGAACACAACCTGTGGGATAGTTTAAATTAGAAAAAAAAAATTATGTGTTCTATAAATAAAAAAGACAATTCCAAATGAGAGAAAAGTTCGTATAAGATTAATTGAAATAGGTGTATGTTTCTAGTATTTTCTACAGTGAATATTTTTTATTTTCTCTAGTCCTCACGACAGTATCAAGATGAGCGAAACTGTCAAAGTAATTGTACGATGTCGTCCAATGAACACGAGAGAGAAGGATCTCGACTGCAAATGCTGCCTTGTGATGCAGGAGGATCGTGCGCTCTGCACGATTCAAAATATGGAAGATCCGAAAGCGCCCCCCAAGAGCTTCACCTTCGATGGTTCCTATTTTGTAGATTCAACTACGGAGAACATTTATAATGAAATTGCATATCCCTTAGTGGAGGTAAGAGTCTTCTCCAAATCTTTAAAGTTGCTTGGTCACAGAAGTGAAAGTTTGAAAGTCAAAATGAAATGTCGTTGAAACAACAAAGGTTTGGTATTGTTGTTTTATAAACAGTTCAAAGTAGCTATCGATTCAGGAAGAGTAAATTCATCTATGTTTTGTTTAAACTTACAGTCAAACTTGTGTTAAGCAGTCACCCTTTTAAGCAGCCAACCTGTCTTTAACAGCCACTACAGAAAGTCCCATTGTTAGATTTATAGTGTAAATCAATTTGTGTTAAGCAGCCAACCTGTCTTAAACAGCCAATTTACTCTGTCCCATAGGCTGGCCTCTTAACACAAGTTTGACTGTATATGTATTTTACATTGATTGTGAAACAAGTTCTTATAACTAAGATTTATCACTCTGGATTCTACTTCCTGGATACATAACCAGTAGTCACCCAAAATGTGGTTTAATGAAAGGTCGTAAAGCGGAACATCGATACTCATGGGATTTGAACCGAAGACCTGCATGTCGAGAGGCAGAAGCTCTACCCCTGAACCATCTAAGTATGTAAAGTTTATATGCAGCATATCTTAAAAGTGATGTCAAATTTCTTCCTCATTAGTCTATGTCATGTTTTAATGTATATATAACCACTGGCGATCAAAGCTGTCATGTGGCGCTTTCAAATATTTCACAAAATATCACATGGGATCCCAAAATTAACATGCCATGGAAATTTATGCTACTAATTTACAAATACTGGAAATTTGAAGGGTTTTTATAAAGCTGATATGTTGAAATATAAAAATTTATACAACAATTCAACTTCAGTACAAATTGTTGATCACTAAGCTTTGTTCGGAAATGTCATGTAATTACAGTCGAGTCGCGATATTCCGAACGTTGTTAATCCGGATTATTCACCATCCGGACAGAATTTTTAGGGAACGGTTCTTACCTTCATCAATTTAACTGTTTAATGCCGAAAATCCGCGTTCCGGAACGGGACAAAAAAATTCGGGAACCAACAGTCACTTTTCATAGTATATGCGTATGGCTAGTCCGGAAACCAGTATAATCGTTTATTTTGAGGTTACAGTTGCGAATGAAGGGATCGGTCTTCTATTGTAAACGGCATTCACACGTTTTGAAAACTGGCATGTATGCTTGACCATAACATGTCACCGAGTGTAGTGTACTGGAAGGTGTTGATTGTTTGTTAATCGGTCATTCTGTCAGTTGATTGATCCTACATAATTGTAAATACCGTCGCATGTCGATAGTTGAGGTTGTAAAAGGTGTTTGATGAGAAGAGTTTGTCCGAAAAAAGACAAACAAAACTGACAGACTTCTTCTCCAACTAAAACAGCTCTTTTTAGAGCTACCATCAAACAAACCGCCCTTCTAAGGGCCACAAAAATACCGGAAAGACTTCTTTCTCATTTTGTCATTGAAAATAAACAGCTTTATTTTTAAGCTATTCACAAAAAGTCCTTTTAAGGACTGTGTTATGGAAGATCTCCTTTCTATCATTTGTCATACGCAGCGCTTTTTGGCGCTAACAGTACATGAACATTTTCCATGTATTCAAACTGCCCTTTTAAGGGCCTTTTACCAGAAAGCCTTCTTTCGTCACATTTTCACTCTCGTTAGAGAACCCATCCTCCAAGCTGCTATCAGCTAATCAAACAGTTCTTTTCAGAGCTATCTTAAGGAAATTAAACTTCTCGAAAGACATCGCTTCAAATTGTCATTTTTTTAAAATCATTTTTAACCAAATAAACACCCTTAATACACTTTATATTTCCCTTAAAAAAAAAAAAAAATTGTATTTCTTACTTCATAGTAATTAACATGATATACCGACACCGTGTAAAGGTAAATATTTCGCTGTAACTTGCATATTCTTTATTCCGGAAAATTTGTTAATATGAACATTTCTCCTAGGAACGAAAGTGTTCGGATAAACTGGGCTCGACTGTAATTTATTAGAGTGAAAGCACTAGTTAACCAATAAAATATAGCAGAAGTTACTTCTGTGAAGAGTTAATTAACGGAGATGTTGTATATATTTGTAGGGTGTTACAGAGGGCTACAATGGGACCATATTCGCGTACGGACAGACAGGCTGTGGCAAGTCCTTCACTATGCAGGGTATCTCAGACCCACCGACCCAGCGGGGTATTATACCAAGGTGAGTTAGTAAATAGTCTAGATAGACAGAGCATAGACCCCTAGTACCGAGGGTCTCAGGCTCGATGCTGGTCAAAAGGTAAGAAATGCTGGGACTAGCCCACAAAAATTGGCGCGACTGGTCATTTAACCATGAAGCAGTCATTGAGAATGAATTTGATTAGCTTCAAGTTTTCATCACAGTCAATGTGAACTAGATAACTTATTAAGTTAAAACTTGAATTGTCAAGTTCGTCTGTGTCTTTTTAATTGAATATTTCCAAGCCTATGCATTAAATTCTCTATCATTTACTATATAGAGAATAAAGATATATTGATATGTTTTCGTTATTATTTCATTTGTGACAGAAATACCATGTTAACGTTATCCTTCATAAATGAATAGGATCTCACCTTTATGTTTGTTGTCTGCTTTCGTTTTTTATTTGGAACATCCACACAATCCTTTAAAAGGAATAGGTTAATTTTTTCGACAAGCATCAGTCACTCACTATGTGTCTCTTCCATTTATCCTGATCTTTGATATCTTTCAGGGCTTTCGATCATATATTTGAAACCGTATCATGCGAGGATAACACCAAATTTCTCATCCACGCCTCCTACTGTGAAATATACAATGAGGAAATCCGCGATCTACTTGGGAAAGATGTAAAGGCAAAGCTAGACCTCCATGAGCATCCTGAGAAGGGAGTCTATGTTAATGGTAAGTCCTATGAGTGGGGGAGTATAGCCATATCCTTTTTTGACTTGTTGACCAGTAAACAAAATGCCTGAGATCCTCTGTGGCCTTGTGGTTAGAGTACAGGGTACCATTTTACTAAACAACTTACGAAAAATATAATTGATTAACATGGATAATATCTTCAAATGATGTGTTACTTTGCAATAATGCTTTGCCAAATATTGAAATAAAAGGACTTGTTGTTTTAGACATACGCAAATCTTAAGCGTAAACTGTTTAGTAAAACGGTACCCAGAACTTGAAATTGCTTTGCCCCTCTCTGCATGAATATTTTGACTTTCATGGGAAACTTTATACACTTCCCTCTGGGTTCAAACCCCAGTGATGACATTTGGATTTAATAAGAGGTTGTCTCCCAGGTAACTTACAGACTGTAAAAGGTTCTATCCGACCAGTCCTTATGGGCAGTTGACATTGGGTCTTCCTCCATCTTAGAGAGTAGGTCACTGCAGCATAACTGTAAAAATGAAATGAAATATCAACTGACCAAGGGATAATTTTTGCTATGGGTTTGCATCTTTTACTCATTAAAATCTCAAAATACCCATTGTTTCATTTTCTATGCATCCCTCAGGACCCATAGAATGAAAGAAAACGTTAACTCGTGTCAATGGCTGAAATCACTTGTAAAGCTTTTACTTTCATGATTTTAATCACCTACCTATTTGGAGAGGTTCTTTTTCCTTATATTAGACAAAAAAGTAAAACAAGTGTCTTTTACCAAGTGGTCAGAGAAATTTGTATCATTGAGTCAAGTTTTGTCCTAATGAAGTTTGAAAAAAAAAATGACCCATTGTTTTCCAAAAATACTCATTGTTTCAAATTAGATGCATTCCCGCATCCCCAAAACCTATTGTTCTAAGTCTAAGAAAATATCCCTGCTGATCTTGGGCTTGTATGAGTTTGATGTAGATTTCTTTTAAAAGTTATTGCGTGAAAAAGAGAATGAGTGCATTTTACAACATAGCCATAATGACTGAGTGTTTTCTACTGTATGGATGTGATTGTATTATGATTGATTTGTTACAATGGCATTACGAAACAAGGAATGAAAAAATAAGGTTTTTTATGTCAGTTGGTAGTTTAACAAATACCTTTCAATGCTTGCTTGTGACACCACTGTTTTGTTACAGCATGAAATAAAGATATCTTTTTGCCCTTGAAGATAAAAACATCTTCATTCTCTGAGGGTTTAATTCTATATTTTGTTTGACCCCAAGCAATTTCTTCATATAATATAATGACTTCAGAATGAGGATCTTCTTTTAGACTTTTGAATATAAGTTCTTTTTTTCGATACTTTACTAGGCCTTTCCCAGCATTCAGTTCTCAATGTAGTCAAGTTTAATACTTTTGAGTTCAAACTTTTTTTCTCTATGCTTTACCAGGACTTTCCCAGCATACCGTTCACAATGTAATTGAGTGTAATAAGATCATGGAGCGAGGTTGGAAGAACAGGGCAACTGGAGCCACCCTGATGAACGCCGACTCGTCCCGCAGTCACTCCATCTTCACCATCAACATAGAAATGATGACACCAGACGAATCCGGCGAAGAACATATACGAGCGGGGAAACTTAATCTGGTCGATTTAGCGGGTAGTGAAAGGCAATCTAAAACAGGTACTTTGATTTGATGCTGGTTTGATTTGTTTTCCTTTTTTTGTTTACTTTGGGTTACTTTGAATTGTCAATTAACAACTTAGATTCTTTGTGGCCCAAATGGGTGACACTTTTGATCTTGAGCCTAGTATCAGTGAATCCCATAAAAACTAATATAAAACTGAAAAATGTTCAACACTTTACAAATAAAAGCCTTATTCCAAATTAAAAGCATTTGAAGGTGACAGTTGAAGTCTATAAAGAAAAAGAGTCAAGCTTTTTATTAGATTCAGAGATATTACTAACTAGTAGCACCAAATTTCACTTGCCACGTCAAATAAAAGTCCAGAAAACAATTGCAGTTATAGTTGGTGATATTCTGGATAAGGCAGATTTCAATACAATTGGAAAACTACTCCAGGTATAAAATGGTTATAACTGTTTTTCACATGGCCCTTTTGCGCATAGGTTCAATTTCTGGTGATGGCTTTAGGAATTTCATGGGAGATAATTTCCCAGTTGACTTGTGGAATGTCAGTGATTCTACCTGGCTTGACCAGTCCTTATGGGCAACAAAGCTTTTGAGCCTGCCTCCATCATTATGACGTGGGTATCACAACATAACTGAAATAATGTTGACCCAATGTAAAATCCATATGAAATAAAAAGTGAATAAAAATGAAATTTATGGATAAAGGCTTGCTATGATTTAATTGAAAAATGATTAAAACTGTGATAGATAACGTATAAATAAATAAATAAATGAAAAACTCTAATGACGTCTGCACCAGACACTTAAAACCAAAAGATTGCTTTTGTAAACTTTCAGACATTTTCTATCAAATTATTGTCCCTCCTTTTCAGGTGCTACGGGAGCCCGGTTAAAAGAGGCAACAAAGATCAACCTGTCCTTATCCGCCCTGGGTAACGTTATCTCGTCACTGGTGGACGGGAAATCTAAGCACATACCCTACAGAGACTCCAAACTCACACGTCTGCTGCAGGACTCGCTCGGCGGGAACACAAAGACGTTAATGGTGGCCTGTTTGTCTCCGGCGGACAATAACTACGACGAAACGCTGAGTACGCTGAGGTATGCGAACCGTGCAAAGAACATCAAGAACAAGCCAAAGATTAATGAGGATCCAAAGGATGCTCTGTTGAGACAGTACCAAGAGGAGATAGAGAAACTGAAGGCGATGTTGATGGGACAGATCCCCGTACCTAAGGGGGGATTTGATGGTAGGTTTTCATAATGATTTCTCCCAACTCATGTACACAATTCTGTGTAAGGTCTTGCACCTCTTACAAAGTACTTCCAGGTCGAAGTACCCAAAAGTAGTCCCATTTAAAAACTGAAGGCTAGTTCATGGGATAGATCCCAGTACCCAAGGGTGAATTTGATGGTAATTTGACTAAATGATGTCTCTCAACACAGTTAGGACTCTAGGCAATTTTAGGACTTACAACAATGCACTGAATCTTCTACTGAATTTGATTTGATGGTAAAACAATTTTGTGATATTCATACACATTGAGGGGTCAAAGCAACTCTAAATCATATGCATGCAGATTTGACATAAGTCTCACATATTTCATGTAGAGAATGGTGATCTTGGGGTAAAGTGTTAGTCTTGTGATACAGCAGTAGTGCGTTTGAATCTTGTGAGTAGTGAGATTCTTTTTGGTGCAAAAAGTGGTTGTTTATCAAGGAGGCAGAAATGAAGGTGATAAATCTACACTGTAAGAACTTATTTGACAATTGATGTAAAATGAATTAGTTAGAAAAGGAAAAGAGAGAATAATGTTGATCCCTTGATAGATAATGGGTGAATTCAATTGTAAATCAACATTTTTTTGGAAAAAGCTTTTAAGTTGGTATAATATTCAATTGCTGAGGTAAAGAAATCTTCATCATTATTTCCAGATGTGATGAGTGGAAACTACAGCAGTGTGCAGGCGCCTGCTCCCTCAGCCTCTGACGAAGCTCTTCGTAATGAACTCGAAGTAGAGAAACAGAAGATTAAAGAGGCAAGTTTTAATGGCTAGTTGTCATTGTGTGGAATCTTTTTATTGAAGTTTGTTTAAATGCAAGCACAGGTATTTTTTGGATTTTCCCAGCTGCCTAATAGAATGCCAATGCTTCTATCTCAGAACGACAAAGTCAGAGCCTTTCTCTTATCACTTATGAGCTGGAAACCTAAAATTGTTTTAGATACTGCTGAGGCAGTCAAAACTATTAAAGGTCATAATATTTTTTTTTGTTACAATAACTTCTTTACTAAAAACCATACATTTTCATTCCTCATAAGTTGCCTTCTGCTGATACTTTCAAATTTTATCATTCACAAAATCCCTCAAGAGCAAAACAATTTACAAGGACACATGATAACCTTGTGATTTCTATTCTATCAGGAGTATGACGGAAAACTGGAAGAGATGCAGAGACAGTACGAGGAGGAGAAGGTTACTAAAGTCAAATTGGAACAGGATATGAACAAGTTACGACGATTCTACGACGAGAAGTTGACGTCAGTCCAAGGTCAAATTGAGAAGATTCCTACTACAGCTGAAGGTATGAACTGATTAAAATGATAAAGTGTTGATACTTGAATCTTTGGATGCTTGTATGAATGTGGAAAAAAGCTGTCAATCCTGATAAGAGGTGTATGACAGTCTTTTGTGTTCAGTATTTTAAAGGTTCATGTTCACAGATGTGAGGAAATTTGGAAGTTAAAAGATAATTTTCTATCAAACTGCACAACAGCTTTACTGCTAAACAATATGCGCTGAAGAAAAGTAATTGGAAGCAAAATTAGATTGTTTTAATTCTTAGTGAATCAACATGCATTTTGACCAAAAGTGTGACATCACTTTTGAGATCTACCACATGAATTGATTATGCTTTCAAAAGCTAATTGTTTTTGTTTGTCAAACATCAATACAAAAACTGTACTGTTTCAATGGCATTTTATTTGGCTTTCAAATTTTCTCTTCTGTGAACAAGGACATATAAAAGCCATGAATTCACAAATTTTATGTAAATCCTTTATTGTGGCTACCCAATAGAATTGTCTTGATGAAGGATTATTCTCACGAGTACTGATGATAAAGGATTAATAAACAATACAAAGAAGCTAGCAATGGGAAATATTCTTCTTATCTGGTTTTCTGAAACATTGCTAACTATTAGACTTCTGATAATCAGCTCATTCAAGACATGTTCATTTTCAGCTAATTACAAATGTGAATATGAAATTTTCTACTAATACTGTTGACATCTTTTAATCTTAGATGGTTAAGTTGTCTCTTCTTGTTGTTGTTGTAGTAAAAATGATGGTTTTCCGAGTTGTAATGCTAAGATACCTTAAACTCTTTGAAAGTGATTGAAAGTATGGGAAATTATTGAAAGTAATTGAGAGTATGCACTTTACTAAAGATCATAGGAAACCAACAGCCTATGGAAACATGAGAACTTAATAGTAGGCAAAAGAGGTGCAGTTGTAAAGCGTCTGCCTCTGGTACTCAGGGTCACATGTTTGATCCCTGTTAGAAGCGAGGTTAATACGCCACAAATCATTGTGACTACTGGTCATGTATCCAGGACGCAGTCAGTGAAAGTGAATTAAATAGGCTTCAAGCTTTTGTCACAATGATTGTAAAATGAATAAGTATAAACTTAACATTTCAAACCACTGCATTCTCATGCCCCATCTTCAATCTTACCAGCCAAGAGAACCCCTTCAAACAAGTCTCAACAAATGCGCATGGAAGCATTCAATGATCTCATGGAAGCGTTTCGGAAGACCCAGAAAGTAAAACCAGGTGACCTGTTCGACTTTCGCGGTCCTCTTGTAGTAGTCTGACATAATGTTTAGCCCAGAGTGACGGTTCATTTTCAATTTGTTTTCTCTGCTCTTCAGTCAACACAGAGGTTGTTGTTCCAAGTCTATGTCTCCATGATCAACAAATGTTATATCCTATATAGATTTGATGACTAAAAGAGTATTTCTAAGCTGAACATTGAAGGTTCAATGCAATCTATACAATGCAAACTATCATTTTTCTCTGAACCCTAGAGATCAGGTAATGGATTAACCTTTTGTTCCACAATACCTTAATGTTATGTGTCTACTGCAAAATACATTAGAAACCAAAATTATAAAAGGGTAAATTGCTCACAATGAACATTTAATCCTTTTATTCCATTTTTTCTCCAATACCTTAAAAAACTTGTTTTTTCTACATACTATTTTTTGTTGTCTGCTGCAGCTTTCAATCTGGATCAGTCACAATTTCCAAAATGAATTCTGGGTTAACTTATTTAAGTGAGCATGCAAAACAAATTGAAAAGAATGTTCCAAACATGGGCAATGACTGATATAGAGATTTTGAAATTACACCGATGCAACATAAACAAAATTTTGATAACAATAACACTGGCAACAATCTTGTTGCTTATTAACCATTTGCTGCATATAAATTCCCTCCAACACAACTCAAGAAATCACTGTTACAAAAGAAGGTATTGCTTTTGACAAGCAATCTCTCCTTTTTGTTCAAGTGTTTCCTCTCCATTATAAAAGCATTATCAAAAAAGTCATTGTTATGCCTTTGTATTAAAGTGAAATTGAACTCACAAATTATTTCATTTTCTCAATATCAGTCCCTTATAGATGTCATGCTAAATATATATACTTCGGGCCACATTTAATTAGTATAGTCAAAATAGACTCAGAGTATGCCTAATTGATAATGTCTGACAAAGTTGGAGACAAATTATCAACGCTAGTAGGTAGAAGCAGAAAACCCTTTCCCTTACAAGTGCAAAATCTCAACAGTCTCATAAAGAGAATGCAGGAATAAAATTATATTGACTATGTTTATATTTTATGTTTAATTTCTATTTTTTTGCTCATTTCATAGTTTGCACATTAAGGATTCAGTGGAAGACTTCAGTAAGTCTTTCACAAAAGTGTGGGTCCTGCTTGGCCCAGTGTTTAAGGTGGCAGACTTAGAACTTGGGGGTCCTGGGTTCAAGCCAAACCAATACCCCTGGTTTTTGGGAATGACCTTTGGCAACTCATTTCTGAGTCCTAGCATTGTACTGGTGGATCCAGGAAAGCTGTTATATAACTGAAAAAATACAAAAAAAAACTTTCTTAAAAATGAAGGATTTGCTAATATCATACACTGAACACATGATCTATGGTCAATTACAAGATTTTCAGACCAATAAGTTTCATGGATTATGATGCACAAGAAAACATTAAGATATTAGTTGGATATTAGTTCAGCCTGATTATCATGTATCTATTCAAGACCACTTTATTAGTGTTAAGCTAGAACTATATACCAAAGCATTTCTTGCATTGGTTTAATGATGTTTTTTTCAGAGGGTTCAATGCAAGACTTTAGTTAGTTCATGAAGGACTTTCTATGGTTTGGCATTGAACCTTCAATTTTGCTAACATCAACTATACTTCAAAATGTTGATGATTCTTAAAGAGTAATGACTTTTCAGGGAAAGGGTTTGTACAGAAGAATTTTTTTAAATTCCAAGAAAAGTAAGATTATCAATACCTTGATGTTTATGGTAACAGATTTTAATGTTCAGCGAACAAAAGATGCTTCCTATCATTAGTTCGGCGAACATATGTTCTTTAAGCCTGTAAAATATGCTTTAACCCTTTTCCAAACAATAATGACATTTAACGAATTTGTTGCAGCAACGAGCAATTTTCCTTTTCCCACAAGGTTTTCTGCTCTGTCTGAAGAATATTGTTCAATTTCATCACATTTTGAAAAGTCGTCTGCAAATTCTTTCAATTTGGGTCTGTCGAAAATTTGTTGTTTGGGAAAGGGTTAAGCTTTTTAATCATATGTTTGACCCCTTTCCTCCATTTAAGCATATTGTAATTTGTCTACTACAGAAGGTTCAAGAAACCACTGTGAGAAAAAAAGAAAGTGTTGGTTTTAGAGGTGCTTGTTCATTATAAGATGTGCGGAAACTTGGAAGTAAAAAAATAACTTCTTTAAAACTGCACAACAGCTGTACTGTTATATGAAGAATAGTCATTGGAAGCAAAATAAGATCATTTTTGATTCTTTTAAGTGTGTAGCTGTGAATTATCACATATGTTAATCAACAGTGACAACAATCTTTAGATGTTACATTACTCTTGAGATACCCACTCCATATAAACTGTACAAACTTATCTAAATAGACACTTCCTGAAATAATTATGCTTTCAATAGCTATCAAACAACAAGGCAAAAACTGTATTGTTTCAACAACATTTTGTTATGACTTCAAACTATCTTTTCTATGAACAAGACACCTTAATCAGTTTCTGATTTTGTAATAATGATATTATTCAACTCACTTTCACAAAGGATGATTTTTCATATTTTATGATTGTCGTCTACTGTTTCTATCAAATTTGGACAAATTGAGGAAAGGGGTTTTATACAGAATTTTTATAGATCATATAATATAGTCTGCTGAAGGGATTTTAGATTTAATGTGATTTCTTTTTAATTAATTATTTAGAACAGTTTTTGCAATTTCAATTTTCCAGATTACTATTAACAACATAAACAAAGACATTTGTTGCAGTTTAGTTTTAGTACATTTACAAAGAAAGAAATTGCTTTGGGTGGTAACAAGGATTGTGACTTGACTCAAGTTAAAGTTACTTAATTTGTGTCTGATGATATTATAGATAAGATATTAGTAGTTGAAAAATGTGGTACTATGCCTTTACCTTCATATATTTCAATTCGCATATTATTTTTTTTGCCCAAATCTGAATTTGTCAGCCTTTCAGACGTGAGCAAATAAAATATATTTAAATTGAAATATTTAATAGATTAAGAGATCCTATTTTTAATTAGGATGATTATGAATACCTTGCCTCTTAATTGGTCTAAGTTCAAAGCAAAAGCAGATGACAGTTAAGAAACATTAGCAATCATTTTTTCTTGTCAAGATTGTCTCGATCTGTTTACAACCTGTGTACTTAGACACATGTATATACATTTAGGAAAGAGTTAAAGCTTGATTTTAATCTTATAGAAAAAGCATGTATACATGTAGATAAGTAAGCTAGATAATTTATACATGTACTCTGGTTAGGTCCTATTAGTTTACACCTGTATTTTGTATGTCTCTTGGACGAAATCAGAAAAGGGTAAGAAGGGGAAATCAGAATTTAGTCAGCATTGCTTTTTATTTTAAAGGATATTCTTATTAGATTTTTTATGAGATATAGAGTTTTATTTATGGTAGCCCATTACCAAACAATTACAACATTTGACATTTGACTTTGTTGCAGTCGACTCTGGAAAACAAGCAATTTCTCCTTTTCCCACATTATTTTCTACCCTATCAGAAGAATTCTTTCCAATTTTATCACATTTTGAAATATCGTCTGCAATCTCATTCATTTTGGGACAGTCAAAAATTGGCGTTTGGTAAAGGGTAGATCTTTTGTCTCACTGGTGATAAATATGTATATGTCATTGGGGATTTACCTAGTATAGGTTTACTTCCTTAACAAAGATTACTTCCTCATAGAGAATTGGTTCTACCATTGTTATCCACAGGTTTGAATTGCATTGAAAAACATCTTTGGTTTATGCTTGTTACAGTTGAGTTACTTGGAACAGAAGTCATTTAAAACTGTTTACAAGTAACAACGAAAATCCATAAAAATTTTCCCAATGAACTACTAAACATTGAAATCATTGTGGCAAAAGAATTTCCCACAAAATATTATTTTGTCACAATATTTTTAAATGAATCTGATACAAAGAGAGTAGCTATCTTGATTTAGATAATGAGACATCTGCTTACAATTGACCAAAATCAGTTAGTACAGGCATTCAACTTTGATCGACATTCTGTATCAAGACAATTTGTTCAACAATCTACCTGTTTAATCCAATTGATTATTTGACAAAAGCAAGCATATATATGCCTTTGGCCAATACAATATTTTCAAATAGAGTACTTAGAAGCACATATGTAATACATTTAAGCAAGTTACATATACAAATATGACACATATGAAGAAACTTCTGAACAAAAAAAACACAATTTCGCCAATCTAACACTTGTTAGGACATCATTGTTCCAAAGTTTTACTACATAATTAATTGAACTGATATCACTATTAGACATAAAAGCTGCTTTAAACAGCATTTAACCCTATTTGAAAATACATATGTTCAATTAAAAATTTTCTTTTTCAAATAATCAAGTTAGAAAAAAGAATTTTTGACTTAGTTCAAAGCTGCTGTGCATTAATTTTGGTAAAGGATTTTGCAAATTGTCTGATGCAGATTTGGTTTTAGGTATAGCTAAATGATAACTACAATCATTATGCTTAACCCATTTAGATTTTTTATCACTCATTAGGAAAAATTACTCTTATCCATAAAAGGTACTGCCTGCGTGACCCAGTAGTTAAGAGGCGGACTCAGAACTCAAGAGTCCTGGGTTCAAGCCCCACAGACACCTCTGGTTTCTTGGGAGTGACCTTTGGCAAGACACTTCAGAGCCCTAGCCTAGTACTGGTGGATCCAGGAAAGCCATTACATAACTAATAAATTATTGATACGACAAGCGCAAGCACATCCAATCCCTGTCTCTTCTATTTAACATATTTCTGTTTCCTTACAACTTATATGTATACATTACTATTGTTTATGTAAATGTATGTAATATCATTGTATTACTATACTCATTTGTCTGATAAATTCAGATGTGAGCGAATAAAAGTTGTCTGAATTGAATTGAAATTGAATTGACATTAAACACAATACAATCAGACAAAAATTATGTACATAAAAGACAGCTGTTTTTAACACTTTCCTTCATGTTACATGCTTGATAACACAAATGCAGCTATAGGTGTATCAAAACCACTGTGATGGAAGGAGATACAGTGTATTGTTTAAGATGAGCAATACTTATTAGTCCTTCTGTCTCAGTCTTTAACCTAAGTTTCTATTGTTGACATAATGGACATAATCATCCCATTCTTCTCATATGGGGGCTTAATGATAAGTCCAAATTATAGAATTAGATCAGACATTCCATCCATGTGAAATAAATAAGATTAAAATAAAGGTTAAGACAGATGTACAAAGTTGTGCTAGGAAAGGACATTTTCATTATGTTATTGGGTAGAAACAGTTGTGATAAAAAAGTGAATTGCTCATAGTGAGCGACAGTGGTGCAGAGGAAGAGCATTGGCCTCTTGTACCAAGGGTCTCTGGTTCGATCCCAGTAAGGCTTGGTGGAAAATGCCCGGACTAACCCACGAATTTGCCTGAGTCCTTTTTTAGTATCCAGGAAGCAGTCATCGAGAGTGAATTTACAAGCTTCAAGGAACTTACACCATGGATGGAAAAAATAAGGTCTAAATTAACGAGTAATTTTATCCTCTATCAAAATGGTTTTTTAACCCTAATAGTGCTGGAACCGACTTCATGCTTATGCAAACAGGCTAGATCCAGGCCGGCCACCAAAAAAATTGGCGACTGGCCTGAGATCTAACCTGTTTGCTACTCTGATTATGGTTCTTCATCAAAATTAAGCAGATATTTAAGGTTTAAGAAAGCAGACGACACAAAAATATATTTCAAGAAAATTACCAAGCATTCTACAGTGATAATTTTTGGCCATAAAAATCTCATAAAATTTCACAAAAACTCATTGCTTTCATTCATTTTTTATTATTTTTTTTATAGAAAAACCCATTGATTTCTAAAGTTTTGGTAAAAAAACTCATTGATTAATTTTGAAAAAAATCACTGATTCTAGGGTTTAAGTCTTTCACAATTATAGATGCAGCAAAGTGAGGTATTATGAAGTAAGAGGTCATAAGCCTGTTTTGTTAGAAACTGAATTATTGCCAGGGTTAGCTCCCTTATATTGGTAATTCTGCCAATTAATTAGTCCAATTGATCCAGACGTAGATATTTCAATCTACAACTGGATGCATTTGATATCAAAAATCATCAGAGTAAATATCAATTATTCTCGGTAATCTTGTTTCTGATTGGTCTAGCATTTTATTTCTCGTCTCCAATTGGTCCCCTTTGGCCAAGAGGGGAACGCTGACATGCTTTTATTTCACAGTGCCTTCAAGTTGTAACACATTCTAGCTTGGATCATCTGAGTTACCAATTAATATGACTTTATTGTTTTGAACAGTTTTAGGCGAGGATGGAGACTACCAGAGTGAGTGCCCTTGGAAACAGTCCTGTGTTTTGATTGGTTCAATGCCTTATTGTGCATGATTCTGTGATGTCACTGTCTGTTATGTAAACTGAGACTTTCTTCACTTGTCAGCATGCTGTACTTTTTTTTATGTGCATGTAAAACATTTTTGAAAGAAGTTGAATAGCTTTTGAAATAAGTCTTTAATTAATTATAAGCATTTTAAAAGTTTGAGAGGCACAATATTCCACGACTCTGTACTAAAGGTGTAGCAGAAAGGTATATATGTCAAGTTCTGTTGCTTGATTTCTTCTGATTGAAAGTCATGTGTAAATCTAGAGAGCTACTTTAAAAGATTTGTGACTTTTCTAACCTTATAAGACCTCTTCAGGACCCAAAGTTGTTATCCAACTGTAGTTCTTCATAGACACTTTAAAGAGTATCAATGGTCAACATGTATTTGGAGCTGAAACTCTTGTAAATCTTATCAGAAGGTCTTGAATTTTCATTAAGAAAGTCCTGAATTCCAATGAGAATGTTTCAAAATTTTGATATTAAGTGTGGAATTTGGTTAGAATTTCCTTAAAAGTTATAAGAATGTGTCAAGTATTAGAAAGGAAACGTTCTATAACAGTACATCCCCTTGAATATTAATGATAAAGTATTTTTAAATATTATTAAGAAAGTCTCAGTTTACATTCTTTCCCAACCCCTTGTTAACCTTTGACAGATGTAGTCATGACAACCAAAAAAATTCACATCTTAGTTTTTCTTTAAAATGCAAAACAGGACCAATTTACTTTTTCAGGAATTACTTTTTTTTCGTCTCTGTTCAAGAACTCAAAAGGGGCAAATAATTTTATCTTAGGGCATGATACTATTTCCTAGTACTGATCGATAATTAGGATCATGCAATATATCTGAAAAATTGTTGAAAACAGAGTTAGGCCTGCATAGATAGAACTGTCATCACTTCATCTGTAAGCCTTTATCCTTTTGATGCAGCAATGTGACAAGCAGATGGCATTTTCTATCCTGGTTTATGTTCTATCATCCTACATGATTGTTTGATCTTATCTCTTTTAGTCCATAAAAATAAGCCTTATTTTTAAATCAATGAGAATAAGTCATCTAACATTATTATTTGCTTCTGTTTCTTTACAATTCATAGAAATAAGTCAACAAACATTATTGGTTGCTTTTACATTTTTTCAATCCACAGAAAGAAGTCATCAAACATTATTGTTAACTCCTGCCTACATAAATAATTGCCCTTATGTTTTAAATCCATGAAAATAAGTCATCTAACATGATTGTTTGACTCTTTGTTTTTGTTATCCATAGAAATAATTCAGTAAACATGATTTTATCTATATCTTTATTACCTATAAAAACAAGAAGAAACTGACCATGATAAGTTGCTCTTATCTTTCTTTATTCCATGAAAACAAGTAACCAAATACAATTATATGCCTTTTTTAAATCTGTGATAATTATTCATCATAGATGGGTGTTTGCCAGTATCTTTTTAATTTGAGAAACTAAGTCATTAACAATAAATGTTTGCTCCTAGCTGTTTAATATATGAGTTTTGCAGCACACTACCCATTCCCTATTTGTATCATCACAGCCTTTTTACCAGTGTTGAGCTACTTTTTCACTCTGTTTGTTGAATATCCACACAGTTGCATAACTGACATATTGTTCAACTTTATTCTATGTGTGGTTTTGCTCTTTTTTACCCACTATAATCTTTAGTACTCTATTTTTTCTGGAATCCTTGTCCCTATTTTGAAGCATAGTAGCAGACGTCATTCCAATTGATTAATGTAGATTATTAAATCAGTTTACCATTTGGATAGAATTTATAATCTGACAGAAGAGGCTTTCTAATAAATCAAAAGGCCATTTGATTACAGGGTTTTGTAAATAGTACAAAGCAAAATGTCTGGAATGCGAGGTTGAAATATGCTAGGTGGGATGCATGACTCCATGAATAAGCAAAATTGTTATGTGACAGTAATGATTCATGAGGAGTGATAAAATCCCTGCAACAAAATGAAGGAATTGTAACAAATGGGCCACGTCACGGGAAAAGGGGCACTCGGACATAGCAAACAGTGTAGCCCCAGACCAGCCGCCACGTCACTGACGTGGCGGCTGGGCTGGGGTTACACTGTTTGCCATCTTAGAGGACATCAGGTCCTACCTATAAATAATGACAAATGACAGCTGTCGTGACTAGATGCTGGAATAATAGCGCTAAGAAAGAGCTGAGTCAGCGGTTTTTATTTATGTCCGAGTGCCCCTTTTCGCGTGACGCGGCCCAAATTATTATGTGACAATAATGATTCATGAGGTGTGATAAAATCCCTGCAACAAAATGAAGGAACTGTAACATGTGCATATTCATTTTGAATTCTGTATGTGTTCCTCATTTGCTTTTCTCATGATGTAGCATTTTGCATCTTACTTTATTGATTTTAATTTAATTTGTTAAACATGTACCAATTTTGATGCCTCATTTTTAGAATTTCATTCAAACGGATCAACAGAAAGGAAATCAAAGGTTAAGGTCAAGTTGAAGAAATGATACTAGAAAATCTAGAAGGTTATCTTGGATTTAACCCATTACGAAACAATAACGACATTTGACCAGTTTGTTGTAGACGACTCTGGAAAACATTTTCTGAAAAGGAGAAATTGCTCTTAAGGAGTTTTCTCCTTTTACCACAGTGTTTTCCGTCCTCTCAGAAGATTTTCTTTGAATTTCATCACATCTGCAAGCACTTCAATTTGAGACAGTAAAAAGTTTAATGTTTGGTAAAGGGTTAAGAGGTTTGATGAATGAAAATGATGGAAAGATCCACCTTGTTCGTTTCAATAATTGTTGCTTTCTGTATATTTTATATATCCATGCTTGCATTGCACTATTCATTTGAGCTGCTGGCAAATTTTATTACCCTGCTACATTATATTTTTCGATTTTAACTTATAATCTTTTATTTATTTCAGCAACAAAGTTTGATGCCTGCCTTGTTCAGTCTTGCTTTTATCACATTATTCTTAACATTGTATGCATTCCTTTTTGCAGAAACATTTTATGCTTGTTGTTTTCATCAATGTTGATAAAACTGAATTGTGACGAATCCATTAACACATTAGCACCTAACGCCACATTTTTGCGTTTTGTAGCAGATGACTTTCAAAAAGCATTGTGGTAAAAGGAGAAATTGCTTGGCACAAGCAATTTCTCCTTTTGCCACAATGCTTTAACAGCAGAACTGAAAGGTTTTTGACATAATTACAAAGCTTTTCTAAAGTTGTCTTCTTCAAGTTTAAAAAAATGTCGTCTGCAGTTGTAAACAGTCAAGGTGATCATGTGACAAATATTTACGAAAAATGTCAGAATAAGATGGCCGCGTCACAGGTATATGTGCTTCTTTCAGAAGATTACTTTTGTTTTCCACTATTTTATATACGCCATGTACTGACCATCAACTTTCCTGTTCTGGTGGTATATGATAACCCATGGTTTATAACAACGTTACGTCTAACACTCAGTAGAGAAATTGCAGTCGATGGGTGATGTTTTTAGGTCATTCGCATCCCTTGACTTGAAATTCTCTGCAGGGTCTTGGAGAGAACAGCATTGCCAAAATGGAAACAAAATTCGACGGCATTTGCAGGAAATTGATCGTCAGAACATGGCGTATGTAGAATAGTGGAAAACAAAAATAATCTGTTGAAAAAATGAATAAATACCTCCTCATTCATGGACGCCGCCATTAGCAATCTTTTTTTAATCGTAAACATTGATCATATGATCACCCTGCATGGTTAAAGACTTACTTTATAGATATTGACTCACTTTGTTGCACTTCTTACTCCAAATGACTTTGGACACTCCTTTGATGAACAAATGATGCTTGTAACAAGTTATTCAGCCTTTTGTCTCAATGCTTTCTAGACAATTTTATAAAGAACCTGTAATTTTGCGTGCTTTCATTTGTTTTTCGCTGTTATATTCAATTTGAACCAGTCCAAAACAACCTTATTTGGGAACGGTGCAAATCCCACATTCAATTTGTGACTGACTCAAATTGAAAACAGTGGCAGACATTATTTAGTATGAAGGGGAGGTAAAAAGGGTGATACTTGATTTGATTTTTTTTAATATAGAGTATATATAGTCATAATGGAAAAATATTATTATCTTTTCTTCGTGTAAAATATTTCGTAAAACAAAATAAATCAAACTTTCATTGGTCTCTTTCATATGTTATATGTTAATCGAGATTTATAGATCAATAAATTCACAATAAAGTCAATAAATTTCAGCTGGTGATGATCAAGAAGGAGGTAAGAAGAGAGCTGGTGTTGCAGTACCCAGGGCAGCTCCTGGCACCGTCATAGTCAGTGAAAAAGTTGTTGTGAAAAACCCTGATGGGACCCCAGCAAAGGACGCAGATGGGAAGGTAGTGTATCTGTGTACCCATTCTTTAGTTTATATGGAGTTAAATGTTGTGTTACAGCTTTCAAAGTTTTTTTGGTATTTGGCTGGGCTCTGATGTCAGGGACAGTGTGTTGATAAAGCGCAAGATTGACAAAAGTAGTTCCGAGATTTGATTTTTTTTAAGGAGAATTTTAAAAGAATCAGCCAATCAGAATTTTCCACTGAGTAAAAGAGAATCAACCAATTAGAACTTTCACCTGTTCATTTAACCAAACTTTTACAAAAAGATGACTCTTTTATTCCCATTCTTGTGTGATTCCAGGTCATTACCAAAGTTGTTACAAAAACCGTCACAAAGACAGAATATGCGGAAGCGAACAGAGAACGAGATGACTTTGAGCGACCGGAATCCGTAATGGGAGATAATCTGCCAGAGGGTCCAAGTATGTTAAAGTTATCATTCTTTGCATATTTTAAGAGAAGGGGTTATTATGTACCTGTATTGTTTATAAAGCTTATTATGAGCATTTGTTCTTTTTGTCAAAGTTGTTTTTGAAGTTTTTTACTGCATGTGTCAGTGAGTCTTTTTTCTCTGCTTTTGATTTCAATATAAACTTGTAGATAAATTCAATCTTAATTCAGTTAAAAGGATATATCCTTTGCTTTTATTTCAGTTAGAAGGATGTATCCTTTGTTTTTATTTTAGTTAGTAGGTTATATCCTTTGTTTTCTACTTTCACTACTTCTATGTTGATATACTTTGTTCTGTCATATTTGACAAATGCACAATGATGTGTTGAAGATAGAAAGATTTTAAAGGCAAAGTGGAATGATAGGAAAGTTAGAAAAATATCGGACCAGATAATCATGCAACTAGTAAATGTAAGGAAAAATAGAACATGTATTTAAGGAATTATTGATCAGTTTACATAGATTATGTCTATTTCTTTGTGTTAAGTTATATAAATTCACAATATATATTTTTCAGATGTTGATGCACTGAGATTGTCTAGTGTTGTAAGTAGATTATTTCTACCTTCAATTGTTTTTATACCAAACATAATCTATTTACTTTCACCAGTATGAGATGTGCATCTTTTAGATGCAAAGGCAGTCATATCAATTTGGACCAGTCACAAAAACCCTATATTGAGGGTTTAGTACAATACCGGTACTAAAGTAAGTGCTTCACAAATGTGAAGCACTTACTATAGATAGAAGATATAAGGTTTATGGTTAAAAAGCTAATCAAATGTCATAAGATGTATTGCCCAGCTTTCTTATTAATATTCTGAGAGTTCAACCCAGCTGGACCATCCCTTATGGGTAGGAAATCTTTTGTAACAAGTGGTGGCCTCCATGGCTTAGTGGTTAGAGTACATAACTTCAAAGTGCTTGGCCCTTTTCTTTGTGGGCTCAAAATCCCGGTGACAGAATTTGGATTTAATGAGAGGTAGTCTCTCGACTGCCTTACAGAATGCCAATGGTTCTACCGAACTTGATCAGCTCTTATAGACAGTTAAGTATAGGGTCTTGCGCCATTAGCAAAATTAGGATATCACAATATAACTGAAATAAAGTTGATAAAGTTGATGGAATGTAAAACCTGTATGTATATAATGATAATAACATAATAAGATTTATTGCATTATTAAATAACATGTATGTAATAAATTTGTAACAAACAAAACCAATCTTCCAGAGTGACATGGGAGACGACCTTCAGCAATCGGCTCCCAGCTCTAGCAGACAACCCGGTGTAGCAACACCCAGGGCCATGGTACCGTCCCAATCCCAAAACATGCAAGCAGTCGCTCACCCAGATCAGGACAAAAAGGTGAACATCGTCAATGGGCAGATGGTGATTCGCTCAACGCAACCCTCGGGCGACGAGAGTATTTTGATACGCCCTTTAACGGCGGGTCATAAACAGGGTCAGCAAGGTGTGGTGGATTCGAAGGATCCAAACTACGTGATGACGGCCGAGGGGGAGGGAATGGTGGCACCTAGGTCGTCCCCAACCAGCGGATCCGCGGAACAGATTAGGTTTCAACAGCAAGAAGCATTGAAAAGGTAAATTAGATTATAATAGAAATTCATCTGATTTTGTGAATATGGGAATTATTTCAGTTGTTTTGCAGCTTTCCGCGATATGGCCAGTACTGGGCAGGGCTCTGAAGTGCCTTGCTCGAGAACACTCCCACAGTGCTGCTGGTGAGGCTTTAACTTCAGGCTATTGTCTCACAAGTACTGCACCCTGACCACAAGGCCACATTGGATCTCTTGATTGGATCTGTAACTTGTCAGTTTAAGTTGATTAAGAGTGAATAGAAATAAGGATAGAAGGAATGAAAAGGAGAAAGAATATAGTATGTCATTAGAATAAAAAAAGTTAAGGAAAGAAAATGAGATAAATATATTATAAAGCCAAAGCACTGAACAGATTGGTTTTTACACATGTATAAATGGACTACACAAACATCGGTGGAAAAACAAATGCTTATTTATACCATTTGTAGTACAAATATGAAAACTTATGAATGTTGTAGAGAATACATATGTACATATGTACTTAAAAGTTTAACCCTTTACCAAATGCTAAGTTTTCGACTGTCCCAAATTGAAACACATTGCAGACGAAATTTCAAAATGTTATTTCAAATGAAATTAATCTTCTTTTAGGGCAGAAACTATTGTGGGAAAAGGAGAAATTGCTCGCCTGGAGCAATTTCTCCCTTTCCAACAATGTTTATCATAGTTGTCTGCAACAAACTGGTCAAACTTTGTTATTGTTTGGTAATGGGTTTAACCTCATTCATTGGTTTAAGCTTGGTTATTATATCCTGTTTTCAGATTGGAGGAAATCCAGCAGCAAATGGTAGTCGGAGACCAAGTAGCTAAATCTACCAACAAGGAAGAGTTAAAGGAGAAAAGGAAGAAAAGGAAACGTTTTGCAGAAGAGAGGAAAAGAAAACTTGCTGGTAACTAATGACATACCTATTTTGATATATGATTACATGTGAGCTGAAGGAAATGAAAAACTTGTATATGTGTCAATTTTATCTTCCCATGAATGGAAAAAAGATCTTGTTACTAACGTAATAAAAAAGAAGTTTTTGTAGTTTTGACCTGGTAGAACATTATGTTTCCTTTATAGATGAAAGCTCTGCAATGCTCTCAAAGTTTGTTTTGATTGCCTATTGCAAGACTGTGTGTTTGGGGTGTATGAACACAAATGCCGTTGCCTCAACCAGATTCTTTAGCTTGTGGACTGATTTCCTTACAGTATTAGTACGCATTGCTCTGTAGAGATTTTTTTTTAGACAAAGTCCGTTTTATTACAGGTTTTCAGAATTAACACTTACAGTGCTGGAACCAACTTCAAGCTTATGCAAACAGGTTGTATCATAGGCCAGCCAGAAAGTAAATTGGCGGCTGTCCTGTGAGCTAACCTGTATGCTACTCTGAGTATCTTTCCTAAACAACATCAAGCAGATATTTAAGGTTTTGGAAAGCAGTCGACTCAAAAATCTATTTTTAGAAAATTACCCAACATTCTAAAGGATAAAATTTACCAACTTAATGTTTAAGCATATAGCCAAGGGGAGAAAACATTATTTTTAATACATCAGATTTTTGAAAATACATGATACAACAATTGAGTCAATGGGAATTCACACTCTCAAAAGTCTCTGATGTATAACCTAATTCTTATATTAGTAGTCCAGGGGTAGAGTGTCAGCCTCGTGACACGAGGGTCATGCATACGAATACCTTGGATCTGCTTTGCAGCCTTCATTAATCCTCTTTCCGCGCGAGTACGCAAGTACTGGTTATGCATACAGAAAGCAGAATCAAGAGTGATCTAAGGAGTAAGAAATTGTTTCACAATCAATGTAAAGTAAAAAAGTATAAAAATAAACTTAAATTTAATTCTTATATCCAATCCAATGTGTTTGATAGACGCCATATCCAAGATGGACGACGATGGTATTATGCTGCAGATTTATGACAACATTGGGGACGAGCTGAAGGCAAAGAACGCCATTCTAGAGAAAGAGAAGGAAAAGGTATTGTCATACTTTCTCCACTTACAAGACAGCCTTGTTTTAGGAAACACCTAAACTCTCAAACCGTGTGAGAAAAGTTATTTAGTCTAATACCGGATGCAGGTTTTTTTTAAAAAGCTCCTAACATGGAGCTGTTTTAGTTTACCTTATTTGTTTTACATCGATTGTGAAGGAAGCTTAAAGCTTGTTACAAGTCCTACACTGAAAACAAGTTTGCACTTTTCAATTTTCATCTGTGTCTCCTTTTGAATCAGACTAATCCAATGAGCAATTTATCCTTTTGTCATACAGTGACAAAAGGATAAATTGCTCATTGGATTAGTCCGAAAAATATATTTTTCTTTTCCTATTTTTGGCCACTACTGCTTACAATTCGGACCAGTCACAAATTACAACATGGCGGAATCAATTCAACCAACATCCTCATTGTAAATACTTTGATTATTCATTTTTTTGAATTTCAGAATGAATCCCTGAATCGCGAAATTTTGGATTTGCAATCAGAATTCGAATTTGAAAGGATCGACTACCTAGACACGATCCGTCAACAAGACAAAAACATGAAACTACTGCAAGAGATCATTGAACGAATACAGCCAGGCATTCGGAGGGACTGTAACTACTACAACATCGATAAGATAAAGATGTTGAGTAAATGGGATGAAGATGAACAACGCTGGATAATGCCGAAGTTACAGATCGAACGGACGTCATTACCCGGGGGTCAGTATTTGTTTTAAACCTTTACCAAACAATAACGACATTTGACTAGTTTGTTGGAGACGGCCCTTGAAGACATTGTGGGCAAAGGAGAAATTGCTCTTATAGAGCAATTTCTCCTTTGCCCACAATGATTTCTGCCCTATCAGGAGATTATTTTTTCGATTTCATCACATTGTGAAATGTCGTCTGCAAACTCTTTCAATTTGGGACAGTGGAAAATTTGGCGTTTGGTAAAGTGTTAACGTGTTACTCGATAATACCTCACTTTGGTGCATCTTCATGGTACCTGATGTTTTAACATCTGCTTCTTTTGAGTAAGTTACCCTTTTGTCGCAATGGTTTTTATTCAATGTAAAAAAAAGGATATTTTTCATGTCATTTTGTTGTCATCTGCTTCTGCTATGAAATTTGATCTGTCACAATTTCCCATTTATGGGAATGAGTAAAATGTCTTTGACTAGTAGGAAATGGAGTTTTATTAAATTTTCTTGAAATGAGAAGACAACTCACTCTATTTCTTCATATTCGATTTTGAGTCTGGTTCACAATGTGGAAATAAAAAAGTGAAAAAAAAAATTGTTAACTGTAATTTAGATATTTTGTTTTGAACACAATGTCATGATAGAAAAAAGATATGGATTTTTTTTTGTATATTCTTTGAATTATGTACATTTATTCCCAGTAAATGATCAATTTTTTGGTTAACTACTTCTCTCTCTGTTCATTGAGTGCCATTTGAGTTGTTATTATAAAACATTTTAGAATTGAATTGTATTTATTGCATGTGGTATGTTAGGCATATTAAGTTTTTCCTAAATAAAGTTATGTTATGTTATAAAGTTGTCTCCCAGCTGACATAGCAAATGCTGAATGCTCTACCTGCTTGACCCTTGCAGCGCAGGCAGTGAAGATTAGGGCCTTCCTCTATTAGATTATGAACAAGGCATAATATAATTGAAATACAACATTTTGTCAAAATGATTTTTACAACCCTATATATAAAACCATTCTTGATGTATGTTTTCAGATGTGACCTCCCTTCCTAAAGGGCTTGGTAGAGGACCTTCAAGAAATGGGTATGAGCCGGACGATTTCCAGGACAACTTCAGACCAGTAAGTATTGAATTCTGCAGAGCGTTGTTTCGGCAATATACAAGTGTTCTTCCAATATACTTTATCTATTCCCTCATGTATGATGCTTTAATCTATTTCCTTACTTAAAGACTTCTTTAAAACCAAGAAATCGTGGTGCCAAGTTATTGTTGAATTGAGTAGCCGTTTTTTATCAAGAAATACGTTAATGTTTGACCTTGATATTTAGCTGGTTCCCTTGTAATGGATTTTTTGGCTAATCAAACAAAAGGTGAACCTAGACAATGTTTAAAAAGAAGTGAAAATGTATTTCATTTGTGACATTGGTAAGAAACTATTGTGACAAAAGTAGGAATCTCAATGGTTCTACTCAGCTTGACTCAAATGTCAGGTGTCAGGTTTTTGTAAATCACCTGCGAGCTAGGCTTTGCAAAATATGCAAAATACTTTTGACACAATGTAGGAAGTACATAAAAAGGCAATGAGAAATGTTAGTAATCAACATACGCTTTCTTTGAAATATTGATCTTTGAATGAATATTACATCATGTGTAATCCTATGCTTGTTTTCTGATAACGACACATTTACTTCTTCCAGAAAATCATGAAATCCAATGACAACACTGGTGAATATTTCCGAGCTAAAAGACAGAATCAGCTTGTACAAGAGCCATTAGACAGAGTTGGTAAGAATATGACTGTCTCTACTGTAACAAAAAGGCAGATTTGCTCATGATAAGTAAATTTCGAATCCCGGACATTTGCCCCCCCCCCACCCCCGACCCCCCGGACATTTGCCCACCCGGACATTTGCCCACCCGGACATTTGCCCCCTTTTTGGTATAGGGTGGACATTTGCCCCCTCGCCGTAATGTAGAAGGCGGACATTTGCCCCCTCATATTATTTTTTTTTCAATTGGCTTTACCTGATCGTTTTAGTTATATTTAAATTGAAATTAAAATGAAAATGATATTTTCATCAATTTTACTCTATTAGCTCTTCCCTCCTAATCCCCTATAGGTGTTAAAATCGAGACGACGAATCAAAAACAAACCGATGGCACTTGGCCAATCATGCTTATCCAACCATGAAACTTAATGAATTGATTTTTTTTTAATTTACATATTGATTACATCTTTAATCTTATTACCGATTTGTCACTCAAGGCTAACAATAAAAAACAAAGAAGACAAAAGGTATTCCAATTTGTGTCGGTATGACAATCACCATCACATTTGATTATGAGAGAAATAATTAAACCGAAAATGGAAAAAATACGATCAAATCAACTTATGCACGTATACTGCCGTTTCACGGTTGGAGGAGCATAATTGACCAAGTGCCATCGTCGTAATAGAGCAAAATTTACCTGTTAGTCTGATCAAATTATTATTTCCATTTAAATTCCTGTTTAATCATAACGGAATACGATCAGGTCTAGCAAGATGAAAAAATAATATGAGGGGGCAAATGTCCGCCTTCTACATTGCGGCGAGGGGGCAAATGTCCGCTCTATACCAAAAAGGGGGCAAATGTCCGGGGGGGGGGGGCAAATGTCCGTATACCGTAAATTTCAAATGTTGATGAGATAGTGTTGTCATTTTAGGCTTGGTATTTTAGTAAAATATCTGCTTAATATTTGAAGAAGAAAGATACTCAGAGTAGCAAACAGGTTAGATCACAGGCCAGTCGCTAATTTACTTCGCAGCTGGCCTGGATCTTACCTGTTTGCAAAAGCATGAAGTTGGTTCCAGCACTATAGGGATTAAGATTTATACAGTTATTGAAGTGACCTGTGTGGCTAAGTTGTTAAGATGGCAACTTTGAACTTGGGGGCCCCCAGTTCAAGCCCAACAATACATCTGTTTTCATGGGAGTTGCCTTTGGCAAGACAGTTTAGAACACTAGCCTTGTACTGAAACATCAAGGAAAGCCATATCATAACTGAATAATTGTTTACATGGTTTTAAACCCCAAATAAACAAACAATTGTAAACTTATTTGATGTTAGGATCTAAAAATCTACATAACACACTGATTCAATCATGCATATCTTACACAAATATGTTATGATGAATTGAATAGTTCAGACTAATTATAATATTTCTGACAATTGTAATACAAATGTCTGTAAAACAAATCATCTGAGATAACCTTTTCCATCGCTGTCAGATATTGGTGAAGTTTAGAAAGATTTTTTAATATTTGTTAAAATTGTAATACAAATGTCTGTAACAAATCATGTAAGATAACCATTTTCATTGCTTTCAGATATGGGTGAAGTCAAGAAGAGTTACAACATAACAGCTCCCGTCCCAAACGGTATGGGTAGAAACAGTTTGGGGGGTGAAGAGCCCAGAATGAGCAAGACTCTGGAGGCGGCTAAAGTCCATGGGCAACTGTACAATACGGACGAAGGAATGGCCCGCACACCGGCTAAACTGGCACCCCTGGAACTCGGCAAGAAACCGAAGAAAAAGAAGAATATGAATGGATATTGATACTGGGGGGATGAAAGATTGGTCAATTAGTTAAATTAAATCAAGGGTTCAACTCAAGACTATAGTAAGTGCTTCACAAATGTGAAGCACTTGCTATAGTATTGAGCTGAACCCTTGTAATGTTAAGATTCTGAAACACATTCCCTTGGATGAAACCTTGTCCTTGACCCAATTTGAGAGCAATGGAAGAGGCACTTTTAAAGTATACAGGATAAATGACTTTTTGTTTGTGTTTAGAAAAACCTTGTGTGACAAAAGGAGAAGTCAAGATCGATGTCTCAAACAATGTGTTTCCTTTTGTTATAACATTTTTTCTTTAATTTTTCACAACAGTTGCATCAAAATGCATATATATAAAACAAATGGATAAGCTATGAGCAAACTAGTTCTTACAAACCTGAAAAAATGAAAATGGATTGTCAAGTAAAGAAAAGTTAATTACAAACATGTATCTAGGAAGATAAAGGTTAAAGCCTTCTCACTTGTTGAAAATTAACTGAAATCAGAAACTTTACCCTTATATTGCTGGAACTGACTTCATGCTTATGCAAACAGGATAGAACCAGGCCAGCCACCAAGTAATTGGCGACTGGCCTTAGATCTAACCTGTTTGCTACTCTAAGTATCTTTCTTCAACAAAATTAAGCA
The DNA here is from genome assembly GCA_947846245.1 of Cerastoderma edule. Taxonomy (NCBI): domain Eukaryota; kingdom Metazoa; phylum Mollusca; class Bivalvia; order Cardiida; family Cardiidae; genus Cerastoderma; species Cerastoderma edule. The sequence goes on along the minus strand of OX401416.1, from coordinate 26,926,044 downwards.
GATACCTAAGACTTTGGAAAGCAGACGACACAAAAATCAATTTTTAGAAATGTACCCAGCATTCTAAGTGTTAAATAGGTAAGATTTGGCCTACTTAACTCTTACCCTCATCATAATACAGCAAATTATACCTCTACTGAAGGCAACATTTAAAAGTATTCTTATAAAGAGATAGTTGACTCATCATGTACAAATTCTCCTTCAGTCATGATGATTCCAATCTTTACCAATCAATGTGTCACTTTTTTGGGAAGACTTCATTTTTTTTAATTGACTTAGTTGCAAAAATTGTCTGCTGCAAATTTATCAAAATGTTTATTATTTTTTATAAAAGTTCTACATGTATGTATAATGATGGTGTATTGGGCTCTTATGACAGCCTTTTTGATAAACCAAGCCGGCGTTTTGATAAACTCCTGTTTCTTTGTGTTTCACAAAATAGGATCTACTCTCTTATCTTAAATGTTCTCACCCAATCTTAACCAAATTTTATGAAATTGTTATTGCCATGATATCTTGCTTATGTTTAACATCTAGGAAGATTTACCCTTTGACTTTTATTAAGAATTATAGTTTGTTGGAGTTATTTTTAGGCTGAAATAAGCGCGAAAAACATGTTTTTTTAGTGAAAGAAAAAACAAGCAGTATTAAAGTTGACTTTTTTTGTTTCATTTTAAAGCTGTGGATAGGCATGCCACGTGCTTTTCTCCATAAGCTTTTGTTCAATGAACACTGAAATTAAGTTTCTTTTGTTTTTGAATAACAGATAGATAGTCATGGCATATAATATGGAAATTCGGCCAGCTGCAAATGTAGTTTTCAGACAACTTGGTACAAGTGCAATTTTTGTTTTGTTTTTGAATAGTTTTAGTTTCAATTTTGTCTGGAGTTCCTTTTTTCTTCTCATAAGGTCTTGTTGGATCTTAACCTTTTCCATTTAATGGGACATATTACCATGACAAAATTGAAAACAACTTTCATTTCATTCCTTTAGCAGTTAGTATCTTGTTGCCAAGATTTTCATCAAATAGCTCCTTTGCCCTTGTATTTGATTATTTATTGGTAGTAAAGTTTCAGATATCTCAACTGACATAGTTTTAGACAAATTCATTTGTTGTTTTTGACACATTGAATATTTTAAAAGTGCAGTATTTTTGAATGGTTTTGAAGAGTTTTGTTTGAAAATTGAGCGTGCTAGAAATTAATTTATTTTTTATAAAAGCATAATAACTGTTTGCATTTTATTTTTTCCCATTCACATATTATTCATTAGTTTCACCCTATTACAATTCATTATCAAAACGCATTGAAAATAAAACTTTATTTCAAGTATTCAATGCAAGACTGTAACATTGGCTTTACATTTGCAAAAGGATGTGCTATAGTCTTACATTGAACCATCAATTATATCTATGCTAAGTCTTTGTTAATCCTGATCTTTGATTCAGATTACTTGCCTGCAATGTTGCTTCATATTCTCAACAAGAAGTCCTTGTGTTTCTTTCAGATGGCATATGACCCTTTGTTTGTTAACTCTTTACCACCTGCAGATGACTATTTTTTACTTGAAGCATGTGACGTTAGAAAAGATTTGTAAATATGTGAAAAACGTTCCAGTTCTGCTGTTGTGATATGTGAATAGATTGAAAAAACATTCTGGCAAAAGGATAAATTGCTTTTGCCACAATGCTTTTTGAAAGTCGTCAGCTGCAAGACGCAAAAATATGGCGTTATGTGTTAATATGTGAACTTGATAGTTAAAAGCAGTATGAGTCAGACGTTTTTATTTTTTTAATTTGTTGCAATGTTTTTTTATCTTAAGAACTGCACCTTACAAGTGATCCTAACCATGTTTATGATGAGAAATAATGTGATATGTTAAATTGTTCTAAGTTATTTAAGTTAAGAGTTTATAGACTGTCTCCTATAAAGTTTTACGTCAAATTTTTTAGTCAGTATTCAATTGTATTTATGAGATATGGGGATGTACATGTCTACAAAAACATCTGTTTGAAAAATCTTGCCTTAAAGCCAAAATGGTATGGGTACAAAACACATTTACTGATATCTTTTGCTATGTCCTTACATTGCGTTAGCAGTATTTCAGTTATATTACATCGCATGGCTAATTATCATTGACACCTCAAAGCTTAACTTTCCAATAGAAATGGTTTAACTATAACCCATTGGGATTCCACTTGTGAAACCCTTGCGGAGAGGATCCTGTCAGCAAAAGTACCAAAGAACTTACCAAAAAATGTTCCTAACTGGTGGATCTTTGGTTTATAGTATCAAAAAATTAGAAATGTTAATGGTTGTTTTAATGAATTTGTCAGAACTGTTTTTCATTGCTTGACCCTTTTATTCATTCTCCCATGAATCATTTTGTGTCTGCTACAATTTAAAAACAACAGCTTTAATGAAATGCAAAATAACAATACCTCTGTAGTATTTAGAAGACCATTGCACTCATAGGAAGAATTGCTTATTTTAAGCAATTTCTCATTTTGTGGTAATGATTTCTTTGAAAAAAAAGCTATGTCAATAATGTTTGAATGTGGTTGGTCGTTTGTGTATTGTTATGTTTGACGCTTATAAGATAAACTCCTATTGTTAAGTTTATATTGATATGTTTGTAGAATATGGTTTTATGCAAATGTTTATTTTATTGTACTGATAGAGACATATGTATTTTAACACATTATTCCGTCCATTTAAACATATCAACAAAACCAACTATTGAATATATAAAAATCTTTAAACTGATAACTGATTTCGAAAGGTGTTTATATCAGGCGGGGGAATCACATGACCAATGTTTACGATCTTATGTCCCAACAAGGTATTTTTGATTTTTTCAGCTACTTTTGCCAATGATAGCGTCATTGTGTACCCCTTATGAGTAGTCTCAATAATGATCCGTGAACGAAGCTTTTTTCGTCATTTGGACATTTATCGTCAGTCAAAATAGCAATAGCCTTCGAGACCAGTTATCTGGACTACCCATATGAGTTGACCATTATCATTCTGGTGGTATACTTTAACTCATGCTTTGTAATGGCTTTACGGCTAACACTCAGCAGACAAATTGCAGATGGACTGTTTTGGACATGCACGCCAATTTACTGCAATTTCTCTGGCAAGTATTACACATAAAAAGAAAATACCTGTGGCGTGGCCATCTTGTTAGGACATAAGATGGTAAATGTTGGTCATGTGATTTCCCTGCCTGTCTATGCAAAGGTTATATGTTTGGAAAACAAGTTGAAGAAATTGAGCAAATGATTTGTCGTAAATCTGAAACTTGTAAGACTTCAGGTACAATATATTAGAATTCTAACAGTTATTTCCATCTGACGGTAAAATTAGAATATGATGAAAAAGGCGAAAATGTCTTGTGAATGAAAAATCTCGAATGCTTAAACATGAATAGGAAAATGGAAAAAAAAGTTTGATGTGAAATTTATCAATTCCTGACAAGTTTCAGACTTATTATTCTAACATTGTTTTAATATTAACAAGCATCTAAAGAATTTGTTTTGAACAATTTCAATGTCACAACAAATTCTCCAGTCAATGAGCTACATGCTTATACAAATGATTACAGGACCAATTAAATTACACCTCTTAATACATATAATAGACTTGTATATATACATATTTATGAATAATTCCGTCAAGTAAACATTCCATTTATTTTCAGTATTACTTGGTACATGTTGTTTTTCCCCTGCTGCACTGTTTTGAAATTTATGTTATTTTTGAGAATTAAAACCTCAGAGAATGTTATCTGTTGTTGTGTTTGATGTATTTCAAATTGTGAGGGGTCCTGCATGGCCCAGTGTTGAAGATGAAAGATTTGGAACTTTCGGGTCTTGTGTTCGGGCCACACAGACATCTCTAGTTTCATGAGAGTGACGTTTGAGCAGTCACTTCAGAGCCCTAGCCTAGTACTGGTGGATCCAGGAAAGCCGTTAAATAACTGAAAGATTGTTGATACTGCGTTCAACACCATACAAAAGCAAAAAAAAATGTGATACACATGAAGTGATACAAGACTTGCTATCTCAGCTAGAGAGATGAAAAACAAGGCCAATGCAGGGCTAGTGTTAAAGTTTTCTCAAATGAGTTATTTTAAAAAAAGAGGGGTATTAAGTTCCCGCTTTTTTATGCAATTTCTCCTTGTGCCACAGTCCTTTTTGTAAGTCATCTGCTGCAAGACACAAAAAGTGGCATAAGTTGGTAACGTTTGAATACGATAAACCCTTTTTATATATATTCGTTATTCCCGTATTAGAGGGGAATTAATTCCCACAAATCTTAATCAACATATATGTATAAATATACCAGAAATTAGGTAGCCCTTTTCTACTAATTTAAAATGTCTGAAAAAGAGCTTAGAAATAATGGCGGCTAAACATTTTATTGTTGAGTGTCTTTAGGCAAGACACCAATCATAGCTTCCTGAAAGTAGATCACCCATATAGCATTAAACGATTGTCACCATTTAACTGAGAAATTGTTTAATCAATCAAAATCATTTGATAAATGTCGAAAAGATTGGCTTAGTTTCGAAAATAACTAGAACCCAAAGCATCAATGAAAAACTTATATGTGATGATTTAATTCATTTCTTTCATTAGACAAAAGGATAACCGCTCTTAGGACAAAGATCAGCATCAATTTACCTGTTCAAATATTGGGAATAAGTCTACAAAATATACCAGAGCCCTTGGTGGCCTAGAGTTCAGAACTTCAAAACCACATGTTCCCTCTCTGTGAGTGTTCAAAGTCTGGTGGTTGCATATGGAATTTCATGAGAAGAAGCAGGGTTTTTCCTTGATTTATGCTAATTTGAGGAACTTTTTGTATAGAATTGCAAATGGAAAATAATGATCTTTAGGGGCCATATCTACATGATAGGGGCGGGGTGGAGGGGAGGGTGGGGATGGAATAATTCACTAAACAAGTTGGGGTCAGGGAAAGCCCTGGGTAATCTCCAGATTGAATTATGACTTAACCCAAATTGACAAACTCTCACAGGCGGTAATGTGCAGGGTCTTGCTCCATAAGCAGAGTATAGCAACATAATAAAATTGCTGGCAGTCAATTGTCGGGTCTTCATTCACCAGTATGACTAGGGCATTGCAACTTGACTAAAATGATTTTAATGTGATGTAAAACCCATAATTATAAACACATAAAACAACAAAAAATTCAAACATTTTATTGTCACATCATCTAAGTAACATGACCAGCCAGAAGGTTCTGGTCAATTAATTAAAATCACAAATGTATTATTTCAAAAATGAAAGAACAAAGTTTTACACATTAAAAAAGAGAGGTTCAAACAATTAATTTCTTTCAGCAGTAAGTAAAAAAATCTGCATTGTTCAGCAAATAAGGCATTCAAAGCTTTAATAATAAGGGAGAAAAGTTAATACCTGGATACAATAGAAAGGCATATATATAACTTGGTTAACCATATCCCCATTCAGTAGTTATAGGGTAAGTGTATGAAGTTTGAAAGCTTAAGCTTTGACACTGGGGAAGAAAATTGTACCTTTCAATGCAAAACTAAACCAGAAGCCCACATCAACAACTTTCATGTTATGAGAAAGGCTCATTTTTTCTAAAAAAAAATTGGAAATAGAGAATAATAGGTTAGTGACATTAATGGGTTAAGTTTTTCAGGCAAGGCGTAGGAATTTATTGGGTGAGCCGAAGGCCAACCCAATAAATACCGAAGCCGAGCCTGAAAAACCTAACCCATTAACGTCACTAGCCTATTATTCTGTTTATCCCATTACATACCTTTCGAACACCCAATTTCAACGAAACATCAGAGAAAACAGTTTTTATAAAACGCAAATGAGTATACGTTAACAAACATGAAAAGTAGTCACGAGACAAATAGTGATGTCATTGTCTGACGTCACACGATGAAAAATGACGGTATTCTCTGTCTATGGTAGAGTGGATAAATCTTGATAAGGCATAAAGATAAGGGTGGTATATATGACATATGTCCTGAGAGTGTTAATTGTGGAGGATATAACATGTGTTTATTTTGTGTAAAAAAGTAATGAAACCGGAGATTTGTCACAGTCTCTGTGACGTAGATTTCCCTAACTAATCTAAATATAGAATTGTTCTTAAGTGCAAAGAGGCTGCAAATAGTTCCGAGTAATACCTTCGATTTCTTCAAATTTAATGATCATCCAATGATGATTTGTAACTAGAAACATTAGTTGGACCAAACAGTATCGTTTCACTTCATAGATTTTAACTCCGATGGGCCAGTTTTTGCGTAGCTTGACCATATGCAAATGAAGGAGTTACGTGTCAACTAACCGTGAATCACTTAGTTTTCACAGCACCCCTTTTCACGTCACCTTTTGCACCATGTAACGGGATAAGATCAAATATATTCTCGAAAAAAAAAAAAAATCGTTAATTAATCAGCAATCACATTATAATGAGAAAGAGTTCCTGTTTGTAGCAATGTTTTAAAGAACTGATAATATCTAATATCTTATTGAAAAACCCTGTCATACTACTATCACTACATTGGGTAATGCGATAAGCACATTTGATAGTCTGTGTAACAAGAGATGCAGAATCATCAACATAGTTAAGCTGTAGAATGCTGGGTAATTTTCTAAAAATAGATTGTTGTGTCACCTGCTTTCCAAAACCTTAAATATCTGCTTAAATTTGATGAGGGAAGAGACCCAGAGTAGCAAACAGGTTAGATCACAGACCAGCTGCCAATATACTTGGTGGCTGGCCTGGATCTTACCTGTTTGCATAAACATTAAGTTGGTTCTAGCACTATAAGGGTTAACCCATTACCAGACAATGACGACATCTAACCACTTTGTTGCAGACGACTCTGGAATGCATTGAGGGAAAAGGAGAAATTGCTCGTCACGAGCAATTTCTTCTTCTCCCTAAAGGTTTTCTTCCCCTTTTGTTTTCTATAAGAAAAGTAAATGAAAAAAGTAACCCTAAAAATCCTTTTGTTTTATGAAGCCAGAGTTTTCTGTCACTTAACTGTCCGATTTTAGCATTTTTTTTTCATATCAATCACTATCCCATTAAAAACATGCAGTAAAGTTTCTCCTCTCTCTCATCCTTGAATTTGGGGACAAAGTTTACTTTCACAATCTCTGTAAATCCCTCTGACAACTCTGGTGATTTAAACTTGCCCCTGAAAAACAAAAAAGTTACAAAATGTTTCAAACAAACAGGATAACACAGCAAATCAACCCTTTATCTTTTACATATGCATTTAATTACCCATGTAATGGATAACTCAAGAAACCATTTGTGATCAAAGAACAACATAATACCTACTTCTTTTGTTACATTGGTTTTTTTACCTCATACCATAAGATAAATATACTTTTAAATATGTGAAAATTGCTGTCTGCTGCTGCTTTTCATTGATCTGAACCAAAATTTCATACAAGGGAATGAAACATTTCTTGCTTCGATCATTAATGGCAATAAAAGAAGATAAAAGTTTTTCATGAATCAATACAAACAATCAGTGTGTGAAATTATTTTAGCTACTATTGTGCAAAATCAATATGTTCAAATCATTTCACAATAGCTAGCTAATGTTAAACAAACCATTGTTGATTATTTCATAGATTTGTTAATGATATTAGATTTATATATCAAATGAAGAGAATGTTTATAGAAGGATGAAATTGATCAACTTGTAACTGGTTCACATTTTTAATACAATAATGATTTCTTTTAAAAAAAAAAAAAAATCCATCTCTTATATTTCTAAAAAGACAAAAAAAACTCCATCTCTTATATAACTTTAAGAATGCATGTAATCAGTACCAACAAAATAAGATTTGGCAGATGGAATTTAAAACAATGCCTCAGAATTAGCCTGACAGGATGTCTTACACTGTATTATACTTACTTGAAACTGTTCATTATGATGTCATTGATAGGTTGGTGAGACTTGTCTGTTATTTCTCTGAACTGAAAAAAACATAAAATAAATCAATTGACTTTTTTTTTTATTTATAAACATATTTGATATACTCATGTTAAATTGCACCAGTAGCAGGCAATCCAAACACCAACTGCAACAAAAGATTTGTGTGTTGGTATGGTGTTCAGCCCATATCAACAATTTTTCAGGTATGAAACAGCTTTCCTGGATCAACCAGTACTAGGCTAGGGCTCTAAAGTGATGTGCCAAAGGTCAAACAAGAGGTACATGTAGGGCTTGAACCCGGGCACACAAGTTCTAAGTCCGCCAACTTAACCACTGGGCCATGCAGGATACAAAAGAAAAATAGTTCTATCCTTTTATAGCAATGGTTTCGAACAAGTATCACAAACATTGCTCTGTATTTATTACCAATGACTGCTTTGTGTCTCTCGTTTTTGGCAAGACATAGAAAGCCATGTGAGGTAAAAAGAATAGAGTATCTATCAAGTGGTATTTAAGCCTGTCAAAAGAATGCTGTTTGCATAAAATTTCTTGCTGATTCATGATTGGCCAGGCAACACAATATAACTGAAAAGTTGTTGACACAATGTTAAATCATGTTAAAACAAGCAAGCATGGGACAAGTTCACCATGTTTTAATGTTCTTGAAGAATTCAGCAGAATCCTAAGCCCTACGCCAATACCAGCGCAGAAGACAAAAATAATAAACCATGAAAAATAACAATTTCTTCAAGAATAGAGGAGGATAAAGTTCTCATAACAGTCAATTTCTCTTTTCATCACAGTGATTCCATAAAGTCCTCTGCTGCAGATGACTCAATATGAACCAATATGTAATAATGCTTTAAAGGAAGACATTCAGTCATCGAGACTGACTTTGAAAAGGCTTAATCTAGTTTCCTTCACAATCGATGTAAAACAAATCAGACAAACCTTGCACTGGACTCTCATTCTATAACTTTGGATACATTGAAATCATTGCAACATAAAAAGAAACTGTTTGTTACATCAAATTGCCTTCATCAATAAAAAAGGGGAACAACTCACCTTCTCGTTGTGTTTGGCTTGTTCTAAAGTTATGTTGAAGACAAAACATCTACAAGGCACACCAAAACTAGACGCTACAGTCAAATACCTTTAAAATACACCAAAAAGACATTATGTAAGCAATGAGCTTATTTGGCATTGAGTTAAATTGAAAGCAACAACAGAGCTCAATTGAAAAATATGACCTATTGAATTTTCTGTATTCTAGGTGAAAAATAATTGCTTTCAACTAAAGATGTGTAAATATGAAACATTGTGCAGTCATGGGTTAAATCATTGCCACTTAATTGAATATTACCTAGGCAAAGTTTACTAAGGTACCCATAGTACACATAGTAAACTAATTTTAACTCTGAAAAATAGCCAATTATACATTGTGTTCACTGGTCTGTTCATATTATCAATATTGGTGGTCTCTTTGTGATCAGCTAAATACACTAATTCAATACCTGCAAACATTTATTGTATTAGAAGTTAACCATTTCAAATGCAACTAACAGCCAACATTGCCTAAAACAACTATTCTTGATAGCCAGAACATGATAATTAAGGTACATTCCCAACCCCTTCCCTTAGACATTGGTATATAAACACCACTGTACGGGACAAATAAAGAAAGAGTTATAAAAATATAAATTGCTTGAAACATAACTTATCTTTTATCCTTTTGTTAGCCTTCTTCTGCAGAAGTGTAAACACAGGTCAATATGATGTATAGACTTGACCCCATTTTTCTATAATATCTCACTTTGCTGCAACTGCAGTCAAGTAGGTAAGAAACCATTGTGGCAGAAGGACAAAGTGCTCATAATGAGCAAGTTATCCTTTTTGCTACAATAATTTCATACCCTAAAAAAAAGAAAAATGGTTGCTTTCAATTCGATAAGTCACCAAATTTATTGCCATATGGGAAAGTGGGGTTAGGGAATTTGCCTTTCTGTCACAAAGGTTTCCATCAAATACCATATGACGTATTAGTTTTCCTGTTGTTTCATTTTTGTTACCTCAAATAAAAGGTTCATTTTGATATCAAATAAAACATAATTTATGATTTAATGCACTGCAAGAAGAATCGGCTTTGCAGGGAGGTGGAAATTGATTGCAATTTGGACCGTCTCTCGGAATGATTTGGATTTGGAGATTTCTTGATCCCTAGCTAATGGGGTAAGGAAAATTTGTCATTTTGTCACAATGGTTTTGACCCTATTCATAAAAGGTTTCTCCTCAAATAAATTTTCATTCTGCATTAGCTTTCGATTTTGACCAGTCACAAAGTCCCATAGGGGGGTAGGTGCCTATAATGAGTTTTAATTTAGAATGCAAAAAAAGATTTCTGTGTGTCTGCCTTTCAAAACCTCTAATATCTACTTAATTTTGAGGGGGAAAGATAGAAGCAAGCAGGTTAAATCACATGCCTGCTTCCAATTTACTTGGCGGCTGGTTTGGATCTAACCTGTTTGAATAACCATGAATACAGTTCCAGCACTATAAGAGTTTACCGAATGACCCTACCTGGCCCGGGACTCGAGGTCTGGATTAGTGTTGTCTATCACCACACTGTTACCTTTCTGTAGGTGTTCTTTACAGGCCTTCACACACTTCTGCCAGCTACCTAGTGAGTCCTGTCAGGAAAGTTAGAATAGGATATAATATCATGTCAACAATTTTTTCTGTCATATTGAACTTCTTGACTCATTAGGAATGGGGGAAGAATTAAAGCTTAGCTGCACATCAGGTCTGGATCAAGCTGGGTTAAAACCATCAACCTTCGACCTGGGGATTCCAAATAATGAAAAGCAGAAACTTATCAATTTGTCTATTTATTTAGGTTTTACATCACATTAACATTATTTCAACTATGCTGCGATGCCCAAATCTTAATGATGGAGGAAGACCCAATACTCAACTGCCAACAAGAGCTGGTCAAGTCAGGTAGATCCATTGGCATTTCATAAGCCAGTCTGGAGAATATCGCTCATGAAAATCTAAATGCAGTCACCAGGATTTGAACCCACGCGGAGAGGGGCCATGTGATTTAAAGTCCTATTCTGTAAGCTTTCAATACTGGCTGCTTGTTATGTAGGTTTGCTCTATAAGGGGCTTAATGTCACTTTTCAACAATGTTTCAATTACAAATATGTTCCTAGGTTGTCTAATAAAAAAGGCTAAAATGGGTCTTGCCAAAGGACACTCACCAGTTGTATGATTGGCTGCATTCCAGAATAGAACCTTGGCCCCTTGTAATGAAGTATACAGATTGTTTTATTTCCATAATGTTGTTAGCAATTTTCTCAGTTAAGTAAAGTAATTTGTTTTATTCCCATTGCCAACGACTATTATGCTATGTCAATAAACAAGAGTATGTTTAGAGGATAAATATGAATTTATGAGTAGGGAGTTTTATAGTTACCCTGTTCACATAGCCATATCCTTGAGATGCCAAATACTTCTTTGAAAAAAAGGATTTTCCAGCTAGAAAGAAAAATATGCAGAACTAGAGCATATGTGTTTTAGAAAAACATCCATCTTGCAACTACTTCAGTGGGATAAAGCATCTGTTTTAGCATGCAAGGGCCACAACTCTATATTTCTTGCCTGATATATAGAATTTGAGCTAGATATTATAGCAATAAACATTTTTTATTAGATTTGGTCAAAATTGATCAAGAACTTTTTGAATAAGAATACAGACAAGCAAAATTCTTCTCACCATTCAAGGTACGTAACTCAAGTCTTCAGAGGAACTTTCCTAAATATTTATTCATATGGGGTGATCATCTCTCCATCATCATTTCTTTTCTACTGCCATGCCTGACTCTTAATGATGGAGGAAGACCCCATATTCAAGTGCTCATAAGGACGGATCAATCTGTGAAGAACTATTGACTTTCCGTTAGTCAGTCAGGAGACGAACTCTCATGGAAATCCATATTCCTCACTGGTATTTGAACTTATATGGAAAGGGGCAATTTGATTTCAGGTTCTGGTTACTGTTTTACTTAACAGTTTACACCTAAGATTTGCATAAGTCGAAAACAACAATTCCTCTTATTTTAACATTGGGCGAAGCAATATTGCAAAGTAACACATCATTGGAATCATCTCTCAGAGACGATTCCAATGACGTGTCACATTGCAATATTGTACTTTCATTGAAGATGCTATCCATGTGTATCAGTTATGACTTACGCAAATATTTTCCGTAAGTTGTTTAGTAAAACGGTACCCTGGACTCTAACCACAAGGTCAAGGAGGCCTATAAACTTGAGCGAGATATAATGGCAACAATCACTATCATAAACCACTTAACTATTATTAACCACCAAAACTCCAAGTAGGAAATAAAACTTACATGCAGGACAACCAGCCAATACAACAACCTGTAAAAAAAGATACAACACTGAGGGTTCAATGCAAGACTATAGTAAGTGCTTCATAAACATGAAGCACTTACTATAGTATTGCACTGAACCCTCGAATTAAACTCAGCACATCTCCAGAATAAAGACTTTTTTTACCCTTGGGGCTTTTTTCTCAGATAATTTGGGTGCAAAAAAAAAAATCTGTTGCCTGCTTGGATTTGAGAATTTGATTGGGAAACCCTCTAGAATTGGGAATAGTTATAAATAATGTTTTCAAACCTAAGTTACTGTAGTAATTTTAACAAGAAACCTCATCTGTTGATATGCTGTTATTTATTGATCTATTAATAAATCAAAATTTATGTGCTTGGGAATCTGACCTAATAGTGGCTGTAAAATCAGCTCAAATGTGTATACAAGAAAAGATTTAAGCTACAAGGGTTAAACTTCAAACCATGCTTGAGAGTTTCAACAAGAAAGTAATTGAAATTTTATTAAAAATTCAAACCTCTTTGCTAGTAGACGTAAGTTTGGCATCTACAGGATCTAACAATGGGGTTTTAGGGCTCACACTTCTCTGTAACAGAAACGGAAATAATTGATATTCCTGGTCACAACACAGCTGGTATTGAAAGATCAATCAATGTGTTCTCTATTGCCTCACCAATACAATCAATACCCACATCTATTTTAGTCACAAGACCAATATCTCTTATAAAGACTCATGAATGGAGAAAAAAAGATATTGGTAGAAGTACATGTACCAGTAGTCAGTACAGGTATTTTTTGTTTTATACTTTTTCTTTTTTGCCGATTGTGAAGCAAGTTGGCATTATAACTGGTTTCACAATAAATTAAGTTTATCTTAAAAGTCCATGCTACCACAACTATTTGTTATTCATATCGGTTTTACATTGCTTCAACATTATTTCAGTTCTGTTGCAATGCCCGGTTCATAATGATGGAGGAAGACCGCAACTTAACTACCAATCAGAGCTGGTGAAGCTGGGTTGAACCATCAGCATTTAGTAAGTCAGTCAGCAGACCACCTCTCATGACAACCACAAATGCCGTCACCGGGATTTGAACCCATCAGTAGCCGGGCCATATGATTTCATGTTCTGTACTCTAACCACTAGGCCACAGAAGGAATCACATACTACCAAAAGGTAATGGTATACAAAGGAATTCCCTGTATGTGACTCAGGTTAATAGGATGAATGTAAGACAACCAGGAAGTCAGTGGATAGTCAAGTAGGGAAGTACTGTTTTTGTTGTTGATTCTTTAACCAGGGATGACAACAAAAATAATTATAAACCAAAGATGACAACAAAAATATCGGAAACTCGTTGAAATCAATAAATCCCAAACATATCAAAATAGACATTGAATGAAGGAATGGTGTTTTAAGGTACATCAACAACTGAAGTCATTTAGCTGACATTATGACAATGCAGATAAACATTTATAAATAATTTACAGGCTAAAATGTTTAAGTATTTGGAAAATAGATGAGAACGTGTTATGTTTGAAAGAAAATAGAAAATTTATAATTACAACATACTGGATCAAACACAGGGAGGCTAAACTTGGCTGTTGGGTATCCCATAAAGAATTCATCCGGAGTGTGAAACTGAATTCCTATATTGAGAGCAAACTGAAATGGATAAACATATATATAGGAAAACTGATATAAATATAAATATACCAATCCTTCCATGATTACATGCTTAACCCTTTACCAAACCCCAAATTTTCAAACTGTCCCAAATTGAAAGTTTGCAGACAACATTTCAAAATGTGATGAAATTGAAAAATAATCTTACAGGGCAGAATACATTGTGGGAAAAGGAGAACTTGCTCATTAAGAGCAATTTCTCCTTTTCCCACAATGTTTTCCAGTCATCTGCGACAAACTGGTCAAATGTTGTTATTGTTTGGTAATGGGTTAACCCATGTAGTGCTTGAACAGACTTCATCCTTATGCAATCACGTTAGATCACAGGCCAGCCACCAAGTAAATTTGCGGGATCCCTTCAACATTGTGGTAAAGACCATTCATTAAGCATATCTTTCTAAGTAATCATGTTAGCCCTTACCAGTCTGTCACTATTAGCAAAGTCTTTCTTCATCTTTGGAGCCCAACCTGCAGGTCTGCCCGCTGCATCTGTGGAAAATGAACAAAAGATCATCCTGTCACCAGTGTAATTTTTCGTACCAATAACAGGTTCCTGTATAACTTTATTTTGTTATCCATTACTTAACCCATTACCATACAATAATGACATTTGACCAGTTTGTTGCAAAAGACTCTAGAAAACATTGTTGGAATGGACAAAATTGCTCATCACAAGCAATTTTTCCTTTTTCCATGATGTTTTCTGCCCTATCAGAAGATTATTTTTCAATTTCATCACATTTTTGAATGTCATATGCAAACTCTTTCAAATTGGGACAGTAAAAATTTTTGCGTTTGGTAATGGATTATTCATGTTAGCTGTCAGTGTCTGTATTGATTTTTTCCTCTTGATTCCTATTTTCCCTGCTTTATTTTCAATTTTACATTTGAATTTATACGAGTTACGGTATAAAAGTAATAAATGGTTGGTGTCTTGAATGAGAAAAATTTACAAGCTCAGCTTGGAATTATTGTCTGATTCGCCCAATATTCCTACATCATGCAAGATAAATGTTTTCGATTGAAGAGATAAGCCATTTATTCTCTTTATATGTATACAAAGGTCTAGAAAAAAGGTGTATACCCATTTAGAGCTGCTCTTCTATTATTCTCTAAACCATTTAGAGAGAGAACCACTTAAAATCATCTAGACAAGACTATTTCAATGAGTTACCACAAAAAAAGATTTAGGATTATGGGAATCCCTTTTTAAATACTGCATTTAAAAACATCTTTGAAATGCCAACTAATCTAGCCATCTTAAATGTTTTGCTGTACTGCAGGCCATCCTGTGACATGATATACACTAAAATAACAATTGAAGGTTATTATGATTGATAATCTTCATCATTTATTGCCTTACCTCCGACATAAAAACTTTGAGATATCTCTATAGGAACACCATCATTGCCCTGAAACATTACAATTAATATACCATATCATATTTTTTTTCCATACGGGTTTTACATCACATCAACATTATTTCAGTTATGTAGCGATGCCCGACTCTTAATGATGGAGGAAGACCCCATACTCAACTGCCCATAAGGGCTGGTCAAGGCAGGTAGAGCCATCGGCATTCCGTTAGTCAGTCGGGAGACTGCCTCTCATGAAAATCCATATCCCTCTCAGGATTTGAAGCCACGCGGAGAAGGTCAATGTGATTTCAAGTTCTGTACTCTAACCACTAGGCCATGGAGGCCCCTCATATCATATTTACCTGGCCATTAGTCGAGTAAAAACATCTTACAATGGCCATGAAAATCTGACAGGAATTATAGACAAGATCAAGAGTGAAATAAAGTGGGGATATGTCAGATCATTAATCATACTGGGCTGTTAATTAGGTGTATATTTTCCAATTTGTAAACTTGGATGTGATATATACAGATCCATTCAATAAAGAACTATAGATATAATCCAAATTACATATATTGTATTATTTCTAATTTAAAGATGACTACTTTCCCATTTGTTTTCATAATTCTTAAAAGCTCCATCATTGAAAATCCAAAATTCAGTCACCTGGCCCAACAGATAGCATTTTAACCCATTACTTAACAATAACGACATTTAACCAGTTTGTTGCAGATGACTCTAAAAAAAACATTGTGGGGTAAGGAGAAATTGCTCTTAACAAGCAATTTCTCCTTTTTCCACAATGTTTTCTGATTATTTTTGAATTTCATCACATTTTGAAATGTCGTGTGCAAACCCTTTCAATTTGGGACAGTCGGAAGTTTGGCGTTTGGTAAAGGGTAAAACTAACAGTTTTTTTGTATCAACTTCATGTGAACACCAAGTGTCAGTCTGCTGCCAAGAGTCTTAACTCTACACAAGATGCGCTGGCAGGACTTGTGAATTCTTTGATTGCATAAAATTTCTGAGCTCATTTTAGAAATATGCAAATTATCATTTTACTCGAGTTTTCAGGTTTTCAGGTATCTTTCTGTAGATAAGACCAAGATGGTATCATGGATGGGTTTTGGCAAAGTATTGACATCTATGTCATCCAAAATACCCTTCTAACTTTGCACAAAGTCAACTTTTAGCTGCAAAAATATGGTAGGTTATGAACCCACATGCTGCATTCAACATCAGAAACTATGGTTACAAAAAAATAAATTAGTCTCCTATTAACACAAAGAAATTTACATTTTATTGTTGTCTGCTGTTGATTTCAATATGGAATTCTCAAAAATTTCAAATGAAAGTGAATATATGAGTGATGAAATGTAAATACCTTATCAGTTAAAAACTCCCACATTCCAGTGCAAGGTTTTCTGTACAAACCCCCTTTTGTGGCCACAAATATCTGAAAAAAAAAAAAAGTTGGGCTTGAACCTGGGACCCTGAGTTCTAAGTCCGTCAACTTAACCACTGGGCCATGCAGGACCCTCATCAATTTTTTGCGGCTATAAATGTGGACCTGTCCCAAAAAGGGGGTTCATAATAAATGTGATCAGAAGACCTGTGCTAGAGTGCCAGTTTCATAAAATATTTAAATACAAGATTTAACACTGTAAAAGTATTTCAGTTCTTTTATTTCATTTCTAGATTTCACTAGTACTCAGCAGGACCCTGTTGTGTCTTGTTCACTTAAAAACCCAGTGCCACAAGTAAGGATTAAACCTGGGACCCCAGTGTCAAAAGTTCAACACCTTAACACCCAAACAGGATTCTTGCTTGACATGAGGGCTGTGCCTAGAGGTGTAGTGGTAAAGTATCGTCCTTGGGTACAGAAATTCCCGGTCACCTCCCCTTTAGTGGCAAGGTGAAAATCCCAAGGACTAGCCCACAAACTGGCACAAGTATTGGTTTGGTATCAAAGAAACAGTTATCAAGAGTGAATTTAATAAACTTCAAGCTTCTGTCATAATCAATGAAAATCAAATAAGTTTAAACTAAATCATTTGACGAACAGGGTTTTAAAAACAACTGAATAAACTGCTTTACCTGTACTGGTACATGTATTTCATCCAAAATACCAGAAAACTTTGTCTTCAGTTCTGACATGTTGGTTTTACCCCGACTTACACCCATCTGAAACAAAATGAGATATAACACATCACAGATCAGTAAAGTAAACTTTGTTGTTACCCCCTTACTACATTTCAGTGTAAACTTAGTTTCACAAAACATGAATAAAATCGTACAAATTCAAGATGATTGTATGTGGTTTAACACTTTCCCAAACAACAAATTTTCAAATGTCCCAAATTGAAAGTGTTTGCAGACGACATTTCAAAATGTGATGAAATTCAGAAATAATCTTCTAATAGGGCAGAAAACATTGTGGGAAAAGGAAAAATTGCTCGTTACGAGCAATTTTTCCTTTTCCCACAATGTTTTCTAAAGCCATCTGCAACAAAGTGGTCAAATGTCGTTATTGATTGTGAAAGGGTTAAAAGCATAATAAAAATGTGCCTGGAGTAAACAAGATATCAAGAGGACTCACCTGGTTAGTAAAGAATACAATCTTGTAACCATCCTCATGGTGTTTTCTGATCTTTTTGGCTATCTGGTTAAACTTCAGTCTGAAAAAAAAAAATACATTCATATACAAGAATCTTTATGATCAAAATCATGCTTAGTTCTAAAAAAATAAATACAGCCATTTTCTTTTTATAAACAATTAGAAAGTTAACAATGGATTTTTACACTACATTAAAGTATTTTAATTATGTAGGTTTTATTTACAGCAGGTCAGGTCCTTTCACCAACAACTTCAAAATACGGTGCACTGCTCTGTATAAAAGCAGACCAGAGAGTGGGTCATCCATAATAAAGTTTATCACATTTGTATATCAGCTAAGCTTTGGCTCTTAATTTTCAAAAATGACCCTCTATTTTTGGGACAATTGTGTAAGTCAACTAGAAAACTACCTTTCATTTTTTGTTTGTTTGTTTAAACTTATTTATTTTACATTGATTGTGAAACAAGTTCTTACAACTTAGATTAATCACTCTCGATTCTGCTTCCTGGATACATAACCAGTAATCGCGCCGAATGTGGATTAACGAAACTTTGCAAGGCAGATCCTGCTTCTCACAGGATTCGAACCCACGACCCTGGTGTCCAGAAGCCGACGCTCTACCCCTTTATCACTGTCCTCCACAACTACCTTTCATAAAAGTCCAAATACTGTCACCAAGATTTGAACCCTTGTGATTTCAAGTCCTGTACTCTTCTGAGGCCCCCATGCAAGATATAAACAAGTTAGCAAAAGAAATACACTTCTTATCTGAAAGTTCCGATAAAGCCTACCTCCAATCTCCGGGATGTGTTGGAAACTTCTTCCCAGACTTTGTTTCAATTATTGTTCCATCTATATCAAATCCAGCAACCTGTAAGATATTAACCAATTACTTCATAAAAAGGTAAACTGACCATTGAAGAAATGAAATATTGTTGAAATGACATAAGTTCAAAAGCACCCAATTTGTAACCAAGATTATGTTCAACCTGACCAATACAATTTGTCCCGAATCTATTAGTTTATTATGGCCCAGTCACATAGCACGGCCGATGTCCGGTATCAGAAGAGTTGGTGGATTTTTTTTTGTGCCACCGAGCTCTCGTCGTGAACGGACTCCGTCCAGACATCTTCAGGCGACCGACCGAACACCGGCAGGTGACCGTACCGAGTCTGTCTCAAAATGAGAGGCTTTTTCTGCCAATGTGGCAGCAACTACCGGCCGAACATCTGAAGGAATACGGCCAGTACCAGAGCAGGTAACAGGACACCATGCGATCACCGGCCGGGTTGTAAACGGACTTTGAACAATGACCCTCCGAAGTAACACGGACTTGGGTGCCAAGCTATTCCGTTCTTCCTACCTGACATTGTCAGTTCATCACTATGGCTGCTCCGAGGAGACTTCGAATGGCACTGCTCAAACACGAACTGGTTCAAGCGATAAGGGAGCTTGTTGAGAGCCCGGTGAAATTTAGCTCCGAAGTTAAAATTTCACCGAGCTGCCACCAATGCGGTTTTAAGCAACAAACGTCACCGATGTCCGGCCGGTGTTCGGTGAAAATCGCATCGCTGGCTCATCGGAACCTCATCGGCCGGGCTTTGTGACTGGGCCATTAATCAAACACTTTGTCATATTTCGCTTCGATTCGACTGCTGAAGAAGTCTTTAAAAACAACCCTGACAAGCAATTAATATATTTGTCACAGTGGTTTCTATCCAATATCCTGCTAGTTTTTACTGTTCAATGCAGTTTAAAATTGCACAAGTTAATTTATCATTCATATGGGAGAAAGGGTAAAGGTGCTTGTGAATATTTTCTCACAAAATGTTAATTTAATAAGTGGATGTGGCAATACACAGACTGTGTTATCAATAAATGCCATCTCTTGATTCTTATACAGATGCACATCACAACACATTATTTCTCTGACACCAAATGCTACATCATTGCTTGATAGTTATATTTCGTTCTATTCCTTCATAAAGAATTTGTAATTGGTAAAAACTGAAAGCATCTGAAGACAGCAGTAAAAGTATGAAAAAAAAATAACACATTCTTTGTTTTATCTTGGGCAGAAGAGAAGAGACCATTGTGACAAAAGGAGAAACTGCTCATGTAACTTTCGCAAAACGTTTATGAAAAGTTGGGAACCTGATGCAATGTTATAGAGAACATGCCAGTATAAAAAAAGACAACACAACTGATCAGTGTAAGACAGTGTTTTTTACTGATCAGACGTTTTTGTGTCTTTGAGAGGTTTATTTGCTTTAATAATTTATATCTGTGAGAAATGATCATTTGATATTTTACTGTAAAAACGGAAATATGGTTGTTCAAGCGACAGAAACTTTGTCACAACTTCCATCATTAAATGAATGATTCGAAAGTTTGACATGACGGGAGATATTGCAAAGTTTTCTCAACATTTCCCGATCACATCAAAATAGTGTTGACTAATTCTTCTACTACCTACCCGCCTTCTGCCTTCTAGACCTTTACTGGTGAAGACATAGAGTGACTCATATTGATCCCATTTTGACGATGTAGCTGGGCCTTTGTTTCCCACAGGGCTATCACTTTCCCCCTTTCTGGCTTTCTCTTTTGAAGTTGATGCTTCAGACTTTGCTGGGGTTTTAGAAGATTTTGTTGAAGACTTCAGAGCATTTAACTTTTCTGCCACAGACTTTAAGTGGTTTTCTGAGTCATCAGCAATTGAAGATTCATCTCGAAGTATTTTAGCACCACTTTTTTCTTTATTTACAAACGAACCATTTTTTTCATTGTGTCTCGAATCATTTTCCTTTGATTTACTCTTCCTTCTACCTTTACTGTCAGATTCTCTTTTTCTTTCAGATGTTTTGTCTACTTCTGTCTCAGAGAGTCTTGGTTTCTTTGAAGAGTGTTTATCTGTATCCTCAAAAGAAGATTTTCTTTTATTACTTGAGCTTGTTTCACTTTTGGGATAATTTTTCTTCCTTTTCTCTTCTGAAACTTGACTAGTTTTTGTTGCGGATGGTTGCTGACTGTCAGAGAGGTGTTTTACTTGTAACTTTTTCGGGAAAAAGCCAGCCAGTAAGTTGAGTGTGGAGTTATGCTTCATGTGATACACCTTGTCTTTGATCATTTCTATTCCGTCCAACACTGAGCTATTACTGCCGAGCTGCGTCACTTGAATATCTCCCGTTATTAGGTCTCCAAACAACTTTACTGTGAATGAGAAAACAAAAGAGGAATTATATCCTTTACTCTTCTCTATAACTAAGGTCCAGCTTAGTCAAAATATTTCAACATATGGATTAATTGCTTTTATAATTCCTGATTGGCAATTGATTGCCAGACACAACTGAATCAGATTTCCCTATTTGCATCAGAGTAGTTTAGACTAAGGTCCAAGTAAAAGGTGCTACTGCTATGGCATAATGCTAACTTCTTAATTCCTTTTCTAAAACGTATATTGTGGATAGCTACCTGAAATTCAACACCAGCTATACATATTACATAAAATCCATTTTGAAAAGCTGATACTCATGTATGCCTAATTTCTCTACTTCTCACTAAATGAAAAAAAATTCTATTGATAAACTCACTGGGGCTATAACACTCCCCTTCAGAGATAGAAAATGAATCCGCGCTAAAAGCCGACCGCTGTATAATTCGGATGTCCTTCTGTGACAGACCTCTTGGACATTAAAATGGAAAACATAGACTTTGTTTACCTTGTTTTAATCCCCCTCCACCACACATCTGGTAAGGTGACCAGCAATTATTTACTGCTCGTGAAAATCACTTACCTTAACCCTGATTCCTGGGTGACAACATCCAAATAATTCACATAATTAACGATATGGGCAGTTGTTTTAGAAAAGTATGCCTTTTTTATATAGTATCGGCGTCCAAACACCTGGAGCTGAACAAGTAAAGTGCAATGATCCTTAATGAATCCAGCATACTTTTCATCATAAACTGCCAAATAATTACCATCTGAACAAAGCTGAAATATTTTAAGAGCATCCACTTAAGATACTTTGCTTAATGTAGTTAGCGCTTAAAACAATGATTACCGATCTGCGGCACTTTCTAAGTCCAATCACACCTGAGTCATCGTTTTGATACCATAAATTAATTGAGCAAAATATGAGATCGTGATTTGAAATGACTTTTATTATGGTTAGTTGCAGTTTTAATTGAATCAATGTACATTTATTGTGTACTAAAACTGATTTTTGTTGTAAATATTGTACTCCAATCTTTAAAACAACCGCCTCGAGTACTGTGATAACTCCATTAATAGCAGTTCAAGTTGACTTGCCAGAGTTAACCCTTTACCAAACGCCAAATTTTGGTCTGTCCCAAATTAAAAGAGCTAGCAAACGACATTTCAAAATGTGATAAAATTGAAAAATAATCTTCTGATAGGGCCGAAAACCTTGTAGGAAAAGGAAAAATTGTTTGTTACCAGCAATTTCTCCTTTTCCTACATGGTTTTCCCGAGTCGTCTGCAACAAAGAGGTCAAATGTCGTTCTTATTTGGTAATGGCTTAAACCATGAGTGAAGTTAGAAACAGGCTGAGTCAACCCAACAGCTGTTTTAATTTAAATACCTCATGAATCATCTCTTTCGTTTACAAATATACCTCAATGAATCATCTCTTTCGTTTAAAAATGCATTATTTTGCATTTAAACTTTACCTTGTTTTCTTGAACACCTTGGATCCACAATTCTTGTCTCTGGACTCCTTCCTATGAAAAGCGCTTCCTTGTGCGGTAGAGGAATCGGATCATGATTTCCGTCAGGACACACCAATGAGATTCCCCAGTTGTACTTTGATTCAGACGACGTGCTCATGTTGTTGTTGCAATAAGTGATGCTTTCTTTACAAACAAAGATCCTAAGAGGAAAAATCCTGTCTTTGAAATAAACGAAACTTCTTCTGAAACCACTTTTGAATATATTGTTTAATGACATTCGTTAAGAGGTCCTGCATTTTAATCAATTTAAACCATGTTTTTCGTTTCCGATCTTTTCACTTTCTCACTTGTGAAGATTGTTTATCAGGTATTTGGGGAGAACGGATTTATTCTATATTAACGGATTATGCATTTTATGGAAATCTGCTGTTTCTTATTGAAAAATGACGCTCAAAATGAATTGGACTACAAATTAATTTATAAAGAAAATGATTTGATTTTTACGTGAAACAAATAACATCAAGGACTCGAAATATTGGCAATGTTTACCTTTTGATTAAATTCCGTTTTGCTCTGCTAAAGTGTCACCAGACGTCATCAGAAGGGTATCCCATCAGAATATTGCACACACACTGGATCTTTAAGTTACGTTCTTATTTTTAGTGTGTCCAAACGACTTCTATCGCCTGTCGATGACAGCAGATACAGTTTAAACAGTGCGAGAACAACATGTCTAAATATGGATGTTGACAATGATTTAGATGGACAACTGTTACAGCAGTTTAGTTCGCTTGGGACAACCGACAAAGAAGTGTTGATTGCCGAATTTCAAAAAATACTGGGCAATCAACTGAATCCAGCAGGATGTGCATTTTTTCTAAATATGAACAATTGGTAACCTTTTCGTCATTTTGTTTTCGACTTGTATTTAAACAGCACGATAAGTCGAATTATTATGTGATTTTTCCAATGTTTCTCCCCAAAATTAATGTGATTTTTCCTTCCTTTACCATAGAATGTCATGAAACTATTCTAGTTTCGTTCTTTGAATTGGGCACAGAATCTCAGTATACTTTAATTTGACAATAACATTGGCTGTCTGAATCGTAAAACCCCATGTGTCAGGTACTAGTACTCAAAAGTAAGTCCAGAACATTCAATGAAAAAAGGTTTTACAATTTATCAACTGAAAGTGGGGAACAAACTCTGGTGCGGGATCCCATAATAATAAATCTTACCTTTATCTCTAAATATTATATATTTATAGATTACTATATTTATAGATATAGGTTACAGACCATATCAACGTATGTTAAGATCAGGCGCCAGTGGGAACAAAGTGCCTCAAGTGTGAAATAAACCCTGTAAATGGGGACCGCTGTAAATGATCACTTTAACCACAAAATGATTTGACAAAATGTTTCTTTTCTAGGAACCTTCAAGCAGCTATATGTTCCTACTATGATTTTGATCAACCAAGCATAAAGACACCACAGTTGGCGTTTGTTGCAGATGTTATTATTGGTGATGGTGAGGCTGTTCCACCAGACACAAGATTTACAAAAACATGGCGACTAGCAAATCCAGGTTTGTACATTGGTATAAATAAATAGTTGTATTGAGGTCTTTTACATACAGTATTTGAAAAAAAAATATAGTGCAAATTCATTTCATGGGAACTCATTTGAGGCGTCTAATGATGACCAATATAATGAGTACCCACAAATAGAGTTTAGAGAATCAAATCAATATAGATGTTAGTATTGGGTGTACATGTTTTATCTTGACCTCTGTTCTTCTGTTTATTTTTGAGGGATGAGGTTATTGCGGATGATTCATTTTTTCATACTTTCATTTTTCTCTACCACTTCCTAGTTTAATAAATAGATTCTTGTTATAGGACATCCCACAACAAAATAATTGACTGGGAATGGGGATGAAACATGGGACAATGGGTTTCGGATTCCTAATGTTCACCACTCCACCACTGTGGATCTCTTCGAGGATTTTATATTTTGAGGGTCCATTGTAGCCCAGTGGTTAATGTGGCTGCCTTAGAACTCTTGGGATCAAGGTTTGAGCCCATCGGTAACTCTGGTTTCGTGGTAGTTTCCTTTATCAATACACTTCAAAGCCCTAGCCTAAAACTGGTGAATCAAGAAATGCTAATACAAATCTAAAAAGTTGTTGACACTGCATTAAACCTCAAATGAACAAAACTTCCATGTTCTTATTATTGGCTCAAGAATATGACTTAAGGTTGAACGTAATTGCTCAGAAATTTATGTTGGCTGATTTTTAATACT
Organism: Cerastoderma edule; assembly: GCA_947846245.1. Classification (NCBI taxonomy): domain Eukaryota; kingdom Metazoa; phylum Mollusca; class Bivalvia; order Cardiida; family Cardiidae; genus Cerastoderma; species Cerastoderma edule. The sequence continues at coordinate 26,900,996 of OX401416.1, read as the reverse complement.
CTATGTATTTTGAAATGAATATTTTTCTCCTCAACATTTACATGTATTTGCATTTAGATTTTCAATTTTATTTGGTTATGAAACAAATCTTCTTTTAATAGGAAATACATACATTTGTAAGGCATTGAAAATTCTCTAATGTCTGGACCTTTACCAAGTAAAGACTTTGATACTGATAGAGAACTTTTTCTTTATAATGGTATGAATCATTTTGACAAACAAGCTTGTCCATGTTGAGCAATAACTGCTTTTATCAAGTTATTGTTTAAAACCATCTCATTTAAAAGTTTCATGAAAATGCACAAATATGTGAAGGAAACAATTCGAAATTGACCAATCTACAAAACGCTTGCCCTCAACATTGGTCAGGGGTAGAGCATCGGGCTCTTGTACCTAGGGTCCCGGGTTTGAATCCCTGTTAGGGGGTGAAAATTTCCAGGACTATCCCACAAATCAGCCCAATTCCTGGTGTAGTATCCAGGAAGCAGTCATCGAGAGTGGCTTTGAACAAGCTTTAAGCTTCCTTCACAATGTAAAACAAATACGGTGAATAAATGAATATGTGTGCCTATGAATATTGCATTTGATAGCTCATATTCTGATAAGAACTCAGACATACATGAGGCAGCGTTTTGTCAACTGGTCTGATCAACTGTTTGATATGATTAACCACAGGAAATTGTTTCTAACAGAAAACTCTGACATACATTTACATTTACATGGGTGAAAGTGTTCAGGATTATTCCTGAATTTCAGGTTTTTGAGCATTTTTGTCCATTTATAATGCTAAAGCAAACATGCCTTTTCAGGATAATGAACTACTGATTTCAGGTTTTTGAAAATTTTCAACTTTCACCCATGCATTTAGTTGATTGCAAATTATTTCCTTTTTGAAGGTGATGAATCCTGGCCCCCAGGCTGCCAACTAAAATTCTGTTCCGGTGAGAGTTTGACTTTTACAGACAGAGCAATGGTTGATGCTTTAGGTCCAGGGGAGACGACAGATGTTAGCCTAGAGATGCATTCCAAGGCAGCACCAGGGGTATACCAGAGTCAGTGGCGAATGTGTACAGCCACTGGGATGTTTTTTGGAGGTAAAGTCATCTTTAAACTTAATTATTATGAGATAGAGGGTTAGTTTGAAGGTTGAGGGTAGAACCCTGTGTTAAGCTGGGTCCACCTTGTTGATGCTTACTTGTTTTTAAAGAAAATGCTTTGAAGAATTTGACTGTGTAATTTTATTTTGTTTATTTTATATTGAAATACAGCCATTTAGTTTCCTTGTTTGGCCAATAGTGTTTTGCAGAATAATGTATGATATTCATCACCTCGTTTTAAATTTGTAAATATGCAAGATGTACATATGTATACTGGTGTGTTGTTTGTTGAACATATTAAATGTGTTAAACAGTAAAGTATGTATGTTCTTTTTTACAGAGCCTATTTGGGTAATCATCACTGTGGCAGAGGGCGGGGTTTTGGGTGTCACACAGCAGTTATCCAAGTTTGGGAATGACTTTGTACAAGCCAACATGCGCTCGTCAATGCCAAACCCTTTCGGATCCTCCACCTCCGGTGTTGGGGCAGAGTACAACAATGCCCTGCTTATTTCCCCGAATAATTCTATTGTTGCTCAACATGGGAGTCCTTACACCACCCAGCTCAGTCCGAGCCCGACACAGACCGAGAGGGGCGGACCTATGTCATCTACTCCTGCCAGATCTCTATTTCCCGTAAGTATTGGATAAAGTGATATAATATAACTTTTGATGGTAAGATAAAAGTCTTCCTTCGTTGTAATGATAATAAAATTACTTATAGAAATATTTGATACTTTATACATATCATATTTTTATTAGAACTTAAGCACATAGACACATTGCATAACCCTTTACCAAACGCCAAATTTTCCACTGTCCCAAATATAAAGAGTTTGCAGACATACTTTCAAAAAGTGATGAAATTGAAAAATTATCTTTTGATAGGGCAGAAAAAATTGGTGGAATCTTCATGAGCAATTTCTGCTTTTTCCACAATGTTTTCCAGGGTAGTTTGCAACAAACTGGTGGAATGTCATTATTGTTTGGTAATGTGTTAAACACATTTATAATACTGATTATCATTATGATATTAATGATTCTGATCCTTGTTTAAAAATGAGTGAAAGTCATTCAAAGTAAAAAGTACTGATAATGATACATCATTTAACAAATGTAAAACTCATTTAGCTCTTTTAAAGCTAGAATAGTGCTCAGTTGCAGTAAAATTACGTTAGTTCTAGAATAGATGACAATTGACATCAAAATACTTTGATTTCCTTTTCAAAGAGTAACTGAGATGGTAATAAGTTCATATGATGCTTCGAAAAGAGTTAAGGTGTTGTACTTCATAGGCTTTCATGCAATATGCAGAGCTGACACGAAAAATTGTAATAACATAAATAGATGAACTGACCATGTGACTAAAGCATACTTAACATAACATAACATAGTTTTATTGAGACATTAAGCACACAACGAGGGTTCAATGCAAGACTGCTATAGTAAAACATTGTTCATTCATTTATTTCCAGGTACATAGCGGCAGTGGGGGTGATATACAAGACTGTGATACGAACATTGATACTGAGGACAGTGCGATGTCCTAGCAGTGACCAAAATTCCAAAGTACAAGGCTTGGCTACAGGTCAAGGGGGTCTCTCACATAATAACTCCCGGAGGGAGATTTTGGGGGTTCAGTGCATGACTATATATAGCAAGGTCTTTTACTGTTGTTGAAGGACTTGTTTTAGTCTTGTTTTGAAGCCTTGAAATGCATGGCTCATTCTCACTTCTGTTCGTTTATCTTTGAAGTAATGGCTTTTTTGGGTAATTTTCAGCTGGTTCCTTTTTAGCCCATTTCCATATTTTTGATAATGTGACTGGTCCAAATTAAAAGCAACAACAGAGAAAGTAAAAAAAGTAAATAATATAAATAACCATTTCCTCAATGAAAATGGGTAGAAACCATTGGGAGCAATGGATTCGTTTGTCACAATGGTTTCTCAATTTTACCTGCAGTAGATGCAAATGGAGTATAAGGTTAGATATTAATGCAGTACAAAAAGTTGGACCTTGACTAATTTGTTTCAGATGGCTGGCATCTAACTGATTTGGAAAAGATCAAGCTATAACATGAAAAATATTTAATTTCAATCAAGAAATGCTCTTGAGTCCTTGGTCTGAATCCCTTACTTTGACGCATCTGCTGCAGAAGGCTTGAGTCTTTGTGTACAATGCTTTCTACGAAAAACTAGTGAAAGGTATGTTTACCCTACATTTTGTCATTTACTTGGGTACTCTATTTTAAGCTATCATAAAATCTTATATAGGGAAAATGGGTTAAATGAGATGACAGAACTTAAAAAGTTTGAACAAACAAAAATATAAGATAATAAGGAGGTGAAAATGAAATTGTGAGATACTTCCCCGTAGTCCCATATCACAAGAGAAACCAACGTTATGGATGTACGACAGTATATAAAGCAGGTGTGAAGTTTTCAAAGAAAACTAGACTAGTTTGTGTGTAAGGGTGGGAGGGGTGAAACCAATTTGTTACTGACCTTCAAAACCTCTACCAGCCTTGGGGTACCAAGGCTTATTGTTATATGTGTAGTGCAGGGATAGATTTGTTCAAGTTATACTGTCAGTTTATGAAAAGTGACAAAAACCTTTTATTTGTGGCATTAAACGCCTTGCTTTATTATACCTTATTTCGACGCTTCTACTGCATAAGTCTATGGATTTCACCGTGAGGAAAGGATGAATTGCTCTTAGTTTATCGTTGGATGAAGGAAGGTATTGAACAAAGAATGCAGTGGGAAAAAAATACCTCATTTTTTCCTCCACAAAGATCCTCCTGAATACAAGAAAGAATTGAAGCTTTATGTCATAGTGGTTCAACTGTTGCTATCAAAGTATATAACGTTACGTATATATCACTCAGTAGAGAAATCGTAGTCGATGGGTGATGTTTTAGGTCATTTGCATCCCTTGACTTGAAATTCCCTGCAGGGTCTTGGAGAGAACAGCATGGCTGAAATGGAAACAAAATTGACGACATTTGCCGAAAGTTGATCGTCAGAACATGGTGTATGTAATATAGTGGAAAACAAAAATAATCTGCTGAAAAAATGAATAAATACCTCCTCATTCATGGGCACCACCATTTGCAATTTTTTAATCGTAAACATTGATGATATGATCACCCTGCCTGGTTAAAGACTTACTTGATAGATATTGACTCACTTTGTTGCACTTCTTACTCCAAATAACTTTAGACACTCCTTTGATGAACAAATGATGTTTGTAACAAGTTATTCAGCCTTTTGCCTCAATGCTTTCTAGACAATTTCATAAAGAAATTGTAATTTTGCATGCTTTCATTTGATTTTCGCTGTTATATTCAATTTGAACCAGTTCAAAACTACCTTATTTGGAAACGGTGCGAAGCCCACATTCAATTTATGACTGACTCAAATTGAAAACAGTGGCAGACATTATTTAGTATGAAGGGGAGGTAAAAAGGGTGATACTTGATTTGGTTTTTTTTTAATATAGAGTATATATAGTCATAATGGAAAAATATAACCCCATCTTTTCTTCGTGTAAAATATTTCGTAAAACAGAATAAATCAAACTTTCATTGGTCTCTTTCATATGTTATATGTTAATCGAGATTTATAGATCAATAAATTCACAGTAAAGTCAATAAATTTCAGCTGGTGATGATCAAGAAGGAGGTAAGAAGAGAGCTGGTGTTGCAGTACCCGGGGCAGCTCCTGGCACCGTCGTAGTCAGTGAAAAAATTGTTGTGAAAAACCCTGATGGGACCCCAGCAAAGGACGCGGATGGAAAGGTAGTGTATCTGTGTACCCATTCTTTAGTTTATATGGGGTTAAATGTTGTGTTACAGCTTTTGAGGGTTCTTTGGTATTTGGCTGGGCTCTGATGTCAGGGACAGTGTGTTGATATAGCGCAAGATTGACAAAAGTACCAAGATTGACAAAAGTACCGGTAGTTCCGAGATTTGATTTTTTTAAGGAGAATTTTAAAAGAATCGGCCAATCAGAATTTTCCCCTGAGTAAAAGAGAATCAGCCAATTAGAACTTTCACCTGTTCTTTTAACCAACTTTTACAAAAAGATGACTCTTTTATTCAACCAACATCCCCTTTATAAATACTTTGATTATTTATTTTTTTGAATTTCAGAATGAAGCCCTGAATCGCGAAATTTTGGATTTGCAATCTGAATTTGAATTCGAAAGGATCGACTACCTAGACACAATCCGTCAACAAGACAAAAACATGAAACTACTGCAAGGGATCATTGAACGAATACAGGCAGGCATTCGAGGGATTGTAACTACTATAACATCGACAAGATCAAGATGCAGAGTAAATGGGATAAGGATGAACAGCGCTGGATAATGCCGAAGTTACAGATCGAATGGACGTCATTACCTGGGGGTCAGTATTTGTTTAACTTGTTAGCAAACAATAACGACATTTGACCAGTTTGTTGCAGATGGCCCTAGAAAACATTGTGAGCAATTTCTCCTTTCCCCACAATGGTTTCTGCCCTATCAGGGGGTTATATTTTAGTTTCGTCACATTTTGAAATGTCATCTGCAAACTCTTTCAATTTGGGACAGTGGAAAATTTGGCGTTTGGTAAAGGGTTAACCTGTTACTCCATAACATCTTTATTGTTCCTCATAATGTCGCATCTGCTACGGAAAATGATCTGACAAAAGGATAAGTTGCTTTTTTTGAGTAATTTATCCTTTTGTTACAATGGTTTATGTTCAATGTAAAAAAAAAGTATATTTTTCATGTCATTTTTTTGTCATCTGCTTCTGCTATCAATTTTGCTATCAATTTTGATCTGTCACAATTTCCCATTTACAGGATTGAGTAAAGAGGATTTGATGAGCAGGAAATTAAGGAGTTTGTTTTAATTTTTTTTAAATGAGTAGAAGACAACTTAATCTATCTCTTCATATTTGATTTTTAGCCTAGTTCGCAATGTGTAAATGGAAATGTGAAGAAAAAAAAATTGTTAATTGCAATTCAAAAACATGATAAAAAAGAGATCAACTGAAAAAGTTTTGGTCCATTACTTCCCTCTTTGTTCATTGAGTGCCATTTGAGTTGTTATTATAACATACTTTAAACTTGAATTGTATTTATTGCATGTGGCATGTTAGGCATATTGCATTTTTCCTGAATAAAGTTATGTTATGAAGTTGTCTCCCAGCTGATATTCCAAATGCTGAATGCTCTACCTGCTTGACCCTTGCAGGGCAGGCAGTGAAGATTAGGGCCTTCCTCTATTAGATTATGAACAAGGCATAATATAACTGAAATACAACATTTTGTCAAAATGATTTTTACAACCCAATAAATAAAACCAATCTTGATGTATGTTTTCAGATGTGACCTCCCTCCCTAAAGGGCTTGGTAGAGGATCTTCAAGAAATGGCTATGTATGATACTTTAACCTATTTCCTCACATAAAGACTTCTTTAAAAGCAAGAAAGCTTAGTGCCAAGTTATTGTTGAATTGTGTAGCTGTTTTTTATCAAGAAATACATTAATGTTTGACCTTGATATATAGCTGGTTCCCTTGTGATGAATTTTTGAGCTAGTCAAATACAAAGAGAACCATAGACAATGCTTAAAAAGAAGTGAAAATGCATTTTATTTGTGACATTGGTAAGAAACCATTGTGACAAAAGGAGGAATTGAAATGGAATTTCAATGGTTCTACTCAGCTTGACTCAAATGAGTGTTGTTGTTTTTTTGTCAATTACTTGAGAGCCTGGTATTGCAAAATATGCAAAAATACTGTTGACACAATGTAGAAAGTACTTAAAACAAAAAAACGAGAAATGTTAGTAGTCAACTTATACTTTCTTTGCAATATTGACCTTAATTTAGCAATGATTATACATCATCCTATACTTATTTTCATATAACGCAACATTCACCTCTTTCAGAAAATCATGAAATCCAATGACAACACTGGTGAATATTTCCGAGCTAAAAGACAGAATCAGCTTGTACAAGAGCCGTTAGACAGAGTTGGTAAGAAAATGATTGTTTTTACTTTAACAAAAAAGCAAGCTTGCTCATGATGAGTAAATTTCAAATGTTGATAAGATAGTGTTGTCATTTTAGGCTTGGTATTTTAGTAAAAAAACTATTTAGTTTTGTTAAGGAAAGATTTACAGAGTAGCAAGCAGGTTAGATCACAGGCTAGCCGCCAAATAAGTTGGCGGCTGACCTGTGATCTTACCTGTTTGCAAAAGCATGAAGTTGGTTCCAGTGCTATACGGGTTAAAATTTATACAGTTATTGAAGTGAGTAAGTTGTTAAGATGGCGATCTTGGAACTTGGGGGCCCCCAGTTCAAGCCCAACAATACATCTGTTTACATGGGAGTTGCCTTTGGCAAGACAGTTTAGAACACTAGCCTTGTACTGGAACATCTAGGAAAACCATATCATAACTGAATAATTTTTACATGGCTTTAAACGCCAAATAAACTAACAATTGTAAACTATTTTGATGTTAAGATCTAAAAATCTACATAACACACTGATTCAATCATGCATATCTTACACAAATAAGTTTCGATGAATTGAATAGTTCAGACTGAATATGATTCTTCTGCTGATTGTAATACAAATGCCTTTAAAACAAATCCTTCAAGATAACCATTTCCATCGCTGTCCGATATTGTTGAAGTTAAGAAACATTTTGAAACATTTGTTAAATCGTAATGCAAATGTCTGTAACGAATCATCTGAGATAACCCCTGTCCATCCCTTTCAGATATGGGTGAAGTCAAGAAGAGTTACACCATAACAGCTCCCGTCCCAAACGGTATGGGTAGAAACAGTCTGGGGGGGTGAAGAGCCCAGAATGAGTAAAACTCTGGAGGCGGCTAAAGCCCATAAGCAACTGTACAATACGGACAAAGGAATGGCCCGCACACCCGCAAAACTGGCACCACTGGAACTCGGCAAGAAACCCAAGAAAAAGAAGAATATGAATGGATATTGATCCTGGGGTGATGAAAGATTGGTCAATTAGTTAAATTTAATCAAGGGTTCAACGCAAGACTTTAGTAAGTGCTTCACAAACGTGAAGCACTTACTATAGTATTGAGCTGAACCCTTGTAATGTTAAGATTCTGAAACACATTCCCTTGGATGAGACCTTGTCCTTGACCCAAATTGAGAGCAATGGAAGAGGCATTTTTAAAGTATACAGGATAAATGACTTTTTGTTTGTGTTTAGAAAAACCTTGTGTGACAAAAGGAGAAGTCAAGATCGATGTCTCAAACAATGTGTTTCCTATTGTTATAACATTTTTTCTTTAATTTTTCACAACAGTTGCATCAAAATGCATATATATAAAACAAATGGATAAGCTATGAGCAAACTAGTTCTTACAAACCTGAAAAAATGAAAATGGATTGTCAAGTAAAGAAAAGTTAATTACAAACATGTATCTAGAAAGATAAAGGTTAAAGCATTCTCACTTGTTGAAAATTAACTGAAATCAGAAACTTTACCCTTGTAGTGCTGGAACTGACTTCATGCTTATGCAAACAGGGTAGATCCAGGCCAGCCACCAAGTAATTGGCGGCTGGCCTGCGATCTAACCTGTTTGCTACTCTGAGTGTCTTTCCTCATCAAAGTTATTAAAGTAGATACCTAAGACTTTGGAAAGCGGACGACACAAAAATCAATTTTTAGAAATTTACCCAGCATTCTAAGGGTTAAATAGATAAGATTTGGCCTACTTAACTCTTACCCTCATCATAATACAGCAAATTATACCTCTACTGAAGGCAACATTTAAAAGTATTCTTATAAAGAGATAATTGACTCATCATGTACAAATTCTCCTTCAGTCATGATGATTCCAATCTTTACCAATCAATGTGTCACTTTTTTGGAAGACTACATTTTTTTAATTGACTTAGTTGCAAAAATTGTCTGCTGCAAATTTATCAAAATGTTTATTATTTTTTATAAAAGTTCTACATGTATGTATAATGATGGTGTATTGGGCTCTTGTGATAGCCTTTTTGATAAACCAAGCCGGCGTTTCGATAAACTCCTGTTTCTTTGTGTTTCACAAAATAGTATTTACTCTCTTATCTTAAATGTTCTCACCCAATCCTAACCAAATTTTATGAAATTGTTATTGCCATGATATCTTGCTTATGTTTAACATCTAGCAAGATTTACCCTTTGACTTTTATTAAGAATTATAGTTTGTTGGAGTTAGCTTTAGGCCGAAATAAGCGCGAAAACATGTTTTTTTGTGAAAGAAAAAACAAGCTGTATTAAAGTTTGCTTTTTTTTTTCTTTTTAAAGCTGTGGATAGGCATGACATGTGCTTTTCTCCATAAGCTTTTGTTCACTGAACCCTGATATTAAGTTTCTTTTGTTTTTGAATAACAGATAGATAGTCATGGCATATAATATGGAAATTCGGCCAGCTGCAAATGTAGTTTTCAGACAACTTGGTACAAGTGCAATTTTTGTTTTATTTTGAATAGTTTTAGTTTCAATTTTGTCTGGAGTTCCTTTTTTCTTCTCATAAGGTCTTGTTGGATCTTAACCTTTTCCATTTAATGGGACATATTTGTGACGTAGTTCCGGTAATGGAAGCATAAACATTTCTTTCTGGTGGAAAACTAACTATTGTAGACTATCCTGAGTGAATTTGGAGTAAGTGCATACGCCCAGTTGTACATGAATATATGCTGAGCACATCAGTTCCCGGATTTTGTAAGCTAAGTATCCCAAAACGTGATATTTGAAGGAATAATTTCTTTCTTTGTATTGCTATTTTGATACGCAACGTTGAACACGCATTCACAAGGCACGTGACGCACGTGACTGTGTAAAGGGTCGAGCAGTAGTAAAAGGAACCTTAATCATCACAGGCTAACCGTCACGCTCGAAAGGTCCGAAGCTATACTGGTCGTACTTATTAAAAATGTCATCAACACCACAACCGGTCCATGTCAAAAAGCGTGTTGCTTCATCACCAATAGATCTACTCGAAGGTAAAAAAGCGAAGTCTGCTGCTGATTCACTCCCAAGTGCGGATGAGTTTTCTCCCACATGTGACGGTTCATCGCCACCTACGACCGCTCTACAAATGTCGTTGTCTGAAGATGTGATCAACCAGATTACAAATTCTCTGAAATCTCACATTGAAAGCCAAATTTCCGGACTGGTTTCCAGCATCGTGGACGGTGTCATTGGTGGCCTCAATAATCAAATCTCTAAATTGCAGACCGAAAATTCTGAACTAAGAGAAAGGATTTTCGAGCTCGAACAAAAAGCCGATGCTGCAGAACAGTACAGTCGGCGCAACTGTTTACGACTCTCGGGCATACCAGAAGTGAAGGGTGAGTCGATCGACGCAAAGGTGACTGAGGTGTTCTCAGCTGTAGATGCCGACATCGGTTTAATGGAGGTCGACAGAGCTCACAGAGTTGGACGGCCAAAACCTGAATCTGTGAAAAAACCAAGGGACATCATCATCAAGTTTACGAGTTATAGGTCGCGTCAGAAGATAGTGGACAAAAAATCAGCGCTTAAGTCACGGGGATTCAATGGCGTTTACATCAACGAAGATCTCACTAGAACGAGGAATAAGGTTTTCTACAACGCTAGGCAGTTGATTAGAAACAATACAGTAGAAGGGACTTGTGTTAAGGACGGAGTCATCTTTGTGAAGGACAAACACACGAAAGTACATCGAGTTGAAAGTCAGTTTGCCTTGGACGAACTTATCAAAACTCTCCCAGCTCCTGTGGCTCGTTAACTTGTTCAGTTTATTTGTCACAGCTTTTTTCATGATACCAAGTGTTTGTCTTTTCTTATTCCCTTTATCCATTTAAATCACATTGACATCTTAAAAGACGAGAAATAATGAATGCACTGTGACAAAATGACAAATTTCGCATCAGGCCATGTCTTCTCTTATTCACCTTATCCGTTAGATTCACATTGTCATCTAAAAAGATGAAAAACAACGAAAGCACTGTGACAAAATGACAAATTGCTCTTATCGATATGTCTAGTTGCATCCTTTCCCTTATTTTTTTTTATCTATAACACTTCATCTGCTGTAATTGCTTTTTTGGACAATCACAAAATTTCCGTGAAAATTGTATTCACGTCGGTTTACACCCGTAATCTGAGAGCAATTTTACCTTTTAAAACTATGTCACTATTGGAAGCCATTCTATTCCTCCTTTTGTCAATTATTTGTTTTTAATTTGTGATGGTTAGTTATCACTCTTCTTTGAAACTTAAGTATTAGGAAGTTAAGAATTTGATAGCATTTTATGTAAGGCCACTTAGCCCCTCCAACTTACTTACTTACTTTCTTAAACAGACATGGCTTAGACCAAACTACTGTATAAGGTAATTAAATTGGTCAAACAGACACATGTACTTTCTTCTAACAGTACTATTTTATTCTACCAATTTGTTTCGAAACCTACACGATTCGCTATTTGAATTGAATTAAATGCATTCAATGTTCAGTTATTATAAAACTAGCAACATGTTTATGTTTGTATGTATGGTCATATGCATTTTTTATAGCTTGGCGCAATTAGCTGTTGCAAAATCCAGGCCTTTTTGTTTTTTACTAGTATATTAGTGTGATATATCTTCAAAAACTGACGATCAACACGTGCGTGCACGTGTTTCACAACCAATACCAATTGTAACAACACGGTCTTATTTTGAGACACTCATTTTGTTTTTGCTATAGATATTGAGAGGGTCGTTATTTTTCTTTCACTGTGTCTTCTTTCCATGAAGTAAGTAGTCACCACTTTTTGTTTATTTGTTTATATGGTGAAATTAGCCTCCTTTCGAGGTACTTCCAGTCCTTGTTTTAAAGAATACTACCATTTTTCATTTACCTTTATTTACTGTTCTCTGCAGATCAAATATAATTCCTAGTCAAATATGGCTATAATTCGGATTGATCATGGTCGCGAATTGATTACAAACGTCGATCATCTGACTATCCTTTTGCTTTTAGATAGAATGACTCCGCACGATTTTTCCAACACACAATGTTTGTACAGTATCGTCTTACATGGTCGTGTCATGGTTTTGTCGGAATTGTGTCAAATGCATAACCCATTGAATTGATGTTGAAATATCTTGTTTTGATTTGTACTTATGCCAAGCCAATTTCGAAAACACCGTTTGTTTTACCACGTGTTGTTGATATAGGTGTTATGATGACAAACGCATACCTCAAATAATTGATATTGGAAAATATTTTGATAAATATTCTATGTCGGGCGAATTTCGAAGGTATAGTTTGTTATAACGCTTTGCTTTGATAACCGAAATCCCGTTGGCCATGAGTTGTTATGACATATGCACACATCATAGCATTGACACAGAATATAATTGTATTTAATTAGTAGCCGCAGTTAATGTAGCATCAGTTTGACACTAGATTAGCCTTTTGTTTGCTAAAGACTAACCGCAATGTAAATTACGACAGTTACTCTCACAGTGAATTTCCTTTATTATTATGATTGCACTGACTTTAATTTCATTTCTGTAGAATATTTATAGGTAACTTGACTTCCACCTCCAATACTATGATTGGTTTTTCATTATTTTGATAACTGTTGCATCATTTAACATTGATACTTGTTTTATGATGTATTTTTGTATCATATTTTTCTTTTATTCATTTTTTGACTTTGAGTATATTGATGTGATTGTGTCTACTGTGGTCCTGGTTCCCGTTTTCCCCGTTATAGTAAATATGTCGGTCCAATGTTCGAGCGTCAGCGTTAGTTATGTTATGTTTGAACCACCATAGGTAGTAGCGTTGTTGAATGGCGCGCGGCCATTGGACTGTTCTATACAAGAACTCAAGGATGTCGTTTTAATCATGGGGCAAATTTTAACTTGAATGAATCCCTGATCATGTCATTTGTTTCTGTCCGACTGTTTTTTTATTTGATTACCTATGTCATGGGGAGTTTATCCAGTGCTATAAACACTTTCCTTTCTCTTCTGCTTATCTTGTCGGGGGATATAGAGCTCAACCCTGGACCAGACCAACATAATTCAGACTCTGTTAATACTGGTGGTATCTCTATAATTCACCTTAATATACGAAGCATTCGAAATAAGCTCAATTATGTTAGCAATCATTTATCAGACTTTGATATCATGTCATTTACAGAAACCCATCTTGATGAGAACATTCCAGACTCAAGTTTGACCTTTGACGAACAAGCCTATAGAATCTACAGACGCGATTTAAATTCATTTTCAGGTGGAATTCTGGTATATATTCCTTGTTCACTCATTTCAAAGAGAAGGCTAGATTTGGAAGTTGACTGTATACAAGCGATTTGGACGGAAGTCAAATATAGGTCATCTGTCATTCTACTTTGCACAATTTATCGGCCACCTAATACACCTGTAATTTTCTGGGAAAGATTCAATGTTTGTCTTGAAAAAGCCCTTGATCAAAACCCTAATGTAATTGTTGTTGGTGACCTTAACCAAGATCTTCTCAATGTAAACGAGAATCACTTATCAAACCTTATGTCTTTAAACGACTTAACTAACGTAATTTCAAAACCAACTCGCATCACATTTCATTCATCGACATTGCTGGATCCTATAATAGTTTCAAAAGGTGTCCAGGTACTGCATTCTGATACCTTAGACGTTGACAACAGTATTAGTGACCATAAAGCAACACTGGCTTACATCAAATTTAATAGACTTTTTACAACCTGTTCAACAAGAAAGGTGTGGTTTTATGATCGTGCAAATTTTAATGAACTAAATCGAATGTTAGAAAACGAAAATTGGCAATTCATTGATTCGAACGACATTAACGAAAGCTGTGAACGGTTTACTTCTACGCTACTTAACTTCATGTCTCAATGTATTCCTTCTAAAGAAGTAATTATCCGACCCAATGACAAACCATGGTACGACACTGAGATCCGCAAAATGACTAGACAAAGAGACAGACACAGAACAATCGCGATCAAACTAGGACGTAAAGGTGACTGGACGAAATATAAAAAATGTCGCAATAAAGTCAACAATCTTAAGAAATTTGCAAAACAAAAGTATTTGAACAATCTTGAAGATGACTTAACAAACAGTCGCTTTGAAAATCCAAAGAAATATTGGAAATATATACGCAGTTTAACTAAATATAAATCTTCTCATACCATTCCTATCCTTAAAACTGTGCAGAACAATAATGAAATTTTTCACTACTCAGACATTGAAAAAGCAAATTGCCTCAATGAGTATTTTGCGTCTATTTCAACAATAAACGACTCTTCAATATCATTACCAGTATTTAACAAATATACTAACAGTTCAATTTCAAGTGTTGAAATATCTTACACAGACATTGAGAATTTAATTGATTCATTAAGTGTTAACAAGGCGGTTGGTTTTGACCAAATCAGCCACAGACTACTTAAAGCTGTTAAACACACGATTTCCAAGCCCCTGGAAGCACTATTCAATAGATCACTTGAATTACAAATATTTCCAAATAAGTGGAAATATGCGATGGTTATGCCCCTTTTCAAGAAAGGTGATACTTCCGATGTTGGAAACTATCGTCCTATATCTTTGCTAAGCTGTATAGGAAAACTCATGGAACGCTGTGTTCACAAACATTTGTACAATTATCTACAGTCAAACAACCTAATTCATTCGAAACAATCTGGGTTTTTAAAAGGTCATTCAACGGTATACCAACTTCTAGATATCTATCATCACGTAGTACAAGCTATCGACTATAGGCAAAACTTATGTATGGTATTTTGTGATATTTCAAAAGCATTTGACAGAGTCTGGCATCCTGGTCTTGTTTTTAAACTTCGCCAATTAGGAATAAACGGTCCTTTCTTAAATTGGTTAAACAACTATATTTCTCTACGTGAACAGTCTGTTATGGTAGGAACTGCCATCTCGTCAAAAGCATTAACAAACGCGGGCGTACCCCAGGGCTCTGTCCTTGGTCCTCTTCTTTTTCTTGTCTATGTTAATGACATATCTGAAAACCTAGTAAGCATTTCGCGACTTTTTGCTGATGACACCTCATTGGCGTGTTCAGCAAACAGCATTAACGACATTGAAGGGATTTTGAATCATGACTTACTTATTATATCACAATGGGCAAAACAATGGATGGTATCTTTCAATCCTTTAAAGTCTGAAGCCATTCTCTTTTCCAATCAATCGCTAAATCCTCCATCTTTAACTTTTAATGACACCCCAATAACGTTTGTTAACAATCATAAGCATCTAGGAATTTCACTTAGTAATGATGGAAAATGGCATGAACACATTTCAAACACTTTAACTTCAGCATCCAAAATTCTAGGAATAATGCGTTCACTGAAATTTAAAATTCGCAGAGAATCACTCAATCAAATTTATGTGTCATTTTTACGACCAATCTTAGAGTATGCCTCCGTGGTATGGGATAACTGTACGGCAAGAGAACAAGAATCACTTGAAAAGGTACAAAATGAGGCTGCACGTATTGTAACGGGCGTTACCCGTTCTGTATCTTTGAACAATCTTTACAGGGAAATAGGATGGTTATCTCTTTCTGATAGACGTGCTTATCAAAAGTTGATTCTCACATTTAAAATAGTCAATGGACTTTGTCCAACTTATCTAAGCGACATTTTCCCTTCTACGGTTGGTGCTAGAACTGATTATCCTTTGCGTAATGCTTCAGATATAGACATTATAAGCAGGAGAACTGAAATATTTGCAAACTCTTTCATTCCTTCAGCTGTCTCTAGATGGAACGAGCTTCCCCTTGGGATCAGGTCGATCAATTCGCTTTCCCTGTTCAAAAGTAAGATAAGGAACATGTTTTCCTCAGCAGTAGTACCAAAACACTTTTTCATTGGTGCACGTAAGCTAGCAGTACTACAAACTAGAATTCGAAATAAATGTAGTGATCTTCGATCAGACTTATTTACTAATCATTTAGCGCAAGACACTTTATGTTTATGTGGTCATTTACTCGAGGATGCCGAACACTATTTCTTCCAATGCGAGCAATTTTCAGCTCAAAGGCTTAAATTATTTTCTGAACTTCGCATGTATCATCCATTGAATACAAGTAAATTGTTGTTTGGCTCGGTAGACTTTAATTATGAAGACAACTGTAAAATCTTCCTTACTGTACATACCTTCATCAAGGAAAGCAAAAGGTTCTTGTAGTATTTCACTAAAAACAATCTTTCCTTCGGTCGTAGAACCTGGGCCCCAGTAGCACACGATTCACATCACTTATTTCACTTTTTCAATTTTTTCTCTTTCCAAATCATATTTTTTTCAATTGTTATCTCCTTATTGTCATATAGTTGAGATGTTTTTTCAAAATTACCGGAACATTAATTAATTAATAATTTAACAAATACAGTGTAAATATGAAAAAATTCTTGATAATTACAATATGTAAATACCTGCCAAGGGAATGGCCGAATCTAAGTTGGTAGAACTTGTGGCCAAACCCTTTTGCCTTATTACTCGTTTATTTTATTGAATGTACATGTATATTTTGTAAAATGTTATGGCAATAAAATATGTTTAAAGTAATGGGACATATTACCATGACAAAATTAAAAACAACTTTCATTTCATTCCTTTAGCAGTTTGTATCTTGTTGCCAAGATTTTCATCAAATAGCTCCTTTGCCCTTGTATTTGATTATTTATTGGTAGTAAAGTTTCAGATATCTCAACTGACATAGTTTTAGACAAATTCATTTGTTGTTGTTGACACATTGAATATTTTAAAAGTGAAGTATTTTTGAATGGTTTTGAAGAGTTTTGTTTGAAAATTGAGCGTGCTAGAAATTAATTTATTTTTTTTAAAAGCATGATAACTGTTTGCATTTTATTTTTTCCCATTCACATATTATTCATTAGTTTCACCCTATTACAATTCATTATCAAAACGCATTGAAAATAAAACTTTATTTCAAGTATTCAATGCAAGACTGTAACATTGGCTTTACATTTGCAAAAGGATGTGCTATAGTCTTACATTGAACCATCAATTATATCTATGCTAAGCCTTTTTGTTAATCCTGGTCTTTTATTCAGATTACTTGCCTGCAATGTTGCTTTATATTCTCAACAAGAAGTCCTTGTGTTTCTTTCAGATGGCATATGACGCTTTGTTTGTTAACTCTTTACCACCTGCAGATGACTAATTTTTACTTTAAGCATGTGACGTTAGAAAAGATTTGTAAATATGTGAAAAACGTTTCAGTTCTGCTGTTGTGATATGTGAATAGATTGAAAAAACATTCTGGCAAAAGGATAGATTGCTTTTGCCACAATGCTTTTTGAAAGTCGTCAGCTGCAAGACGCAAAAATATGGCGTTATGTGTTAATATGTTAACTTGATAGTTAAAAGCAGTATGAGTCAGACGTTTTTATTTTTTGAATTTGTTGCAATGTTTGTTTTTTTATCTTAAGAACTGCACATTTCAAGTGATCCTAACCATGTTTATAATGAGAAATAATGTGATATGTTAAATTGTTCTAAGTTATTTAAGTTAAGAGTTTATAGACTGTCTCCTATAAAGTTTTACATCAAATTTTTTAGTCAGTATTCAATTGATTTTATGAGATATGGGGATGTACATGTCTACAAAAACATCTGTTTGAAAAATCTTGCCTTAAAGCCAAAATGGTATGGGTACAAAACACATTTACTGATATCTTTTGCTATGTCCTTACATTGCGTTAGCAGTATTTCAGTTATATTACATCGCATGGCTAATTATCATTGACGCCTCAAAGCTTAACTTTCCAATAGAAATGGTTTAACTATAACCCATTGGGATTCCACTTGTGAAACCCTTGCGGAGAGGATCCTGTCAGCAAAAGTACCAAAGAACTTACCAAAAAATGTTCCTAACTAGTGGATCTTTGGTTTATAGTATCAAAAATAGAAATGTTAATGGTTGTTTTAATGAATTTGTCAGAACTGTTTTTCATTGCTTGACCCTTTTATTCATTCTCCCATGAATCATTTTGTGTCTGCTACAATTTAAAAACAACAGCAGACATCACTTTAAAGAAATGCAAAATAACAATACCTCTGTAGTATTTAGAAGACCATTGCACTTATAGGAAGAATTGCTTATTTTAAGCGATTTCTCATTTTGTGGTAATGATTTCTTTGAAAAAAAAGCTATGTCAATAATGTTTGAATGTAGTTGGTCGTTTGTGTATTGTTATGTTTGAGGCTTATAAGATAAACTCCTATTGTTAAGTTTATATTGATATGTTTGTAGAATATGGTTTTATGCAAATGTTTATTTTATTGTACTGATAGAGACATATGTATTTTAACTAGGGATGGGAACGAATAGTGAAATCACTATTCGAATATTCGACTAGAACTATTCGAATATATTCGAATATTCGATTTAAGAATTCGTTTTGATGTCCGAATGTCTGCATGTCCGAATACTAGTACACTAGTCCTCTGTTCAAACCTTTTGTGTATAGCAGATATCTGTATACATGTACGTGCATGCAATATCAAAGCAGTAATAACCATTGTTTCGGATGGATGCTTGCCATTCAAGTGATTCAGTAGGTTGGATGTTGTATTCTTGAATACAAAGTCCTGGTTACACAGGTTACAGGTCGCCTTCGACTTGTCGGCAGAACGAGTAAAGTAATTCCAGACACGTGATGGAGACATTGTGATGTTTATCGAATATATGTAGAAATTAGAATGAAGATAAGTTTGACAAATTATTCTGAAGAAAAATATACTTTCTAACACATTATTTGATTGGTCTTCGTGCATATGCAATCATGATTACGATTGGTTATTGAAAGAGTAATTGTTTAATTTCACGACAAACAAATTACGTGATTGGTTGACACTGACAATTGTCAATTAGCGTGATGGACTTGTTTTGGATAATAAGGAGCAAGTGCAGATCATTAAGGTGTTAGATTTAGCGGCTTAAAATCGACTATTTTCACACTTAGGAATTAATCGTTTTGCAAACTGTCAAAAGATTTGTGGTAATTTGTCACAGGTGTTTTACTGTGTGACATACGTTGTAAAAACATCGTAACTGCACCTGGGAGCTAGGCACGTTCTTCGATATTTGGGATCGGTTTAGAGGAAGGAAATGAAAATAAAACAACATTATTTTTGAATAAAATTTATGGTAAACATACAGTAATATGGGTTCATTAAAATCGAATATTCGAATACTATTTTGCTATTCGAATATTCGACCCACTATTCGAATATTCGAATATTCGTTCCCATCCCTAATTCTAACACATTATTCCGTCCATTTAAACATATCAACAAAACCAACTATTGAAAATATAAAAATCTTTAAACTGACAACTGATTTCGAAAGGTGTATATATCAGGCGGGGGAATAACATGACCAATATTTACGATCTTATGTCCCAACAAGGTATTTTTGTTTTATTCAGCTACTTTTGCCAATGATAGCGTCATTGTGTACCCCTTATGAGTTGACCATTATCATTCTGGTGGTATACTTTAACTCATGCTTTGTAATGGCTTTACGGCCAACACTCAGCAGACAAATTGCAGATGGACTGTTTTGGACATGCACGCCCATTGACTGCAATTTCTCTGGCAAGTATTAGACGTAAAAGAAAATACCTGTGGCGTGGCCATCTTGTTAGGACATAAGATGGTAAACGTTGGTCATGTGATTTCCCTGCCTGTCTATGCAAAGGTTATATGTTTGGAAAACAAGTTGAGGAAATTGAGCAAATGATTTGTAAGACTTCAGGTACATAATATAAGAATTCTAACAGTTATTTCCATCTGACGGTAAAATTAGCATATGATGAAAAAGGTAAAAATGTCCTGTGAATGAAAAATCCCAAATGCGTAAAGATATATAGGAAAATGGAAAAAAAAGTTTGGTGAGAAAATTTATCAATTCCCAAGTTTCAGACTTACTATTCTAACATTGTTTTAATATTAACAAGCATCTAAAGAATTTTTGAACAATTTCAATGTCACAACAAATTATCCAGTCAATGAGCTACATGCTTATACAAATGATCACAGGACCAATTAAATTACACCTCTTAATACATATAATAGACTTGTATATATACATATTTATGAATAATTCCGTCCAGTTAACATTCCATTCATTTTCAGTATTACTCGGTACATGTTGTTTTTCCCCTGCTGCACTATGTTTTGAAATTTATGTTATTTTTGAGAATTAAAACCTCAGAGAATGTTATCTGTTGTTGTGTTTGATGTATTTCAAATTGTGAGGGGTCCTGCATGGCCCAGTGTTGAAGATGAAAGATTTGGAACTTTGGGGTCTTGTGTTCGAGCCACAAAGACACCTCTAGTTTCATGAGAGTGACGTTTGGGCAGTCACTTTAGAGCCCTAGCCTAGTACTGGTGGATCCAGGAAAGCCGTTATATAACTGAAAGATTGTTGATTCTGCGTTCAACATCATACAAAAGCACAAATAAAATAGATACACATGAAGTGATACAAGACTTGCTATCTCAGCTAGAGAGATGAAAAACAAGGCCAATGCAGGGCTACTTTTAAAGTTTTCTCAAATGAGTTATTTTGAAAAAAAGAGGGGTATTAAGTTCCCGCTTTTTTATGAAATTTCTCCTTTTGCCACAGTACTTTTTGTAAGTCATCTGCTGCAAGACACAAAAAAGTGGCATTAGTTGGTAACTTTTGAATACGATAAACCCTTTATATATATATTCGTTATTCCCGTATTAGAGGGGAATTAAATCCCACAAATCTTAATCAACATATATGTATAAATATATCGGAAATTAGGTAGCCCTTTTCCACTAATTTAAAATGTCTGAAAAAGAGCTTAGAAATAATGGCGGCTAAACATTTTATTGTTGAGTGTCTTTAGGCAAGACACCAATCATAGCTTCCTGAAAGTAGATCACCCATATAGCATTAAACTATTGTCACAATTTAACTGAGAAATTGTTTAATCAATCAAAATCATTTGATAAATGTCGAAAAAATTGGCTTAGTTTCGAAAATAACCATAAGCCAAAGCATCAACGAAAAACTTATATGTGATGATTTAATTCATTTCTTTCATTAGACAAAAGGATAAGAGCTCTTAGGACAAAGATCAGCATCAATTTACCTGTTCAAATATTGGGAATAAGTCTACAAAATATACCAGAGCCCTTGGTGGCCTAGAGTTCAGAACTTCAAAACCACATGTTCTCTCTCTGTGAGGGTTCAATGTCTGGTGGTTGCATATGGAATTTCATGAGAAGAAGCAGGGTTTTCCTTGATTTATGCTAATTTGAGGGACTTTTTGTATAGAATTGTAAATGGAAAATAATGATCTTTAGGGGCCATATCCACATGATTGGGGCGGGGTGGAGGGGAGGGTGGGGATGGAATAATTCACTTAACAAGTTGGGGTCGGGGAAAGCCCTGGGTAATCTCCAGGTTGAATTATGACTTAACCCAAATTGACAAACTCTCACAGGCGGTAATGTGCAGGGTCTTGCTCCATAAGCAGAGTATAGCAACATAATAAAATTGCTGGCAGTCAATTGTCGGGTCTTCATTCACCAGTATGACTAGGGCATTGCAACTTAACTAAAATGATTTTAATGTGATGTAAAACCCATAATTATAAACACATAAAACAACAAAAAATTCAAACATTTTATTGTCACATCATCTAAGTAACATGACCTGCCAGAAGGTTCTGGTCAATTAATTAAAATCACAAATGTATTATTTCAAAAATGAAAGAACAAAGTTTTACACATAAAAAAAGAGAGGTTCAAACAATTAATTTCTTTCAGCAGTAAGTAAAAAAATTTGCATTGTTCAGCAAATAAGGCATTCAAAGCTTTAATAATAAGGGAGAAAAGTTAATACCTGGATACAATAGAAAGGCATATATATAACTTGGTTAACCATATCCCCATTCAATAGATATAGGGTAAGTGTATGAAGTTTGAAAGCCTAAGCTTTGACACTGGGGAAGAAAAGTGTACCATTCAATGTAAAACTAAACCAGAAGCTCACATCAACAACTTTCATGTTATGAGAAAGGCTCTTTTTTTCTAAAAAAAATGGAAATAGAGAATAATAGGTTAGTGACATTAATGGGTTAAGTTTTTTCGGGCAAGGCGTAGGAATTTATTGGGTGAACCGAAGGCCAACCCAATGAATACCGAAGCCGAGCCCGAAAAACTTAACCCATTAACGTCACTAACCTATTATTCTGTTTATCCCGTTATATACCTTTCGAACACCCAATTTCAACGAAACATCAGAGAAAACAGTTTTTATAAAACGCAAATGAGTATATGTTAACAAACATGAATAGTAGTCACGAGACAAATAGTGATGTCATTGTCTGACGTCACACGATGAAAAATGACGTCACACGGTATTCTCTGTCTATGGTAGAGGGGATAAATCTTGATAAGGCATAAAGATAGGGGTGATCGAAAAGGTATGGTGGTATATATGATATATGTCCTGAGAGTGTTAATTGTGGAGGATATAACATGTGTTTATTTTGTGTAAAAAAGTAATGAAACCGGAGATTTGTCTCTGTGACGTAGATTTCCCTAATTAATCTAAATGTAGAATTTTTCTTAAGTGCAAAGAGGCTGCAAATAGTTCCGAGTAATATTTTCGATTTCTTCAAATTTAATGATCATCCAATGATGATTTGTAACTAGAAACATTAGATGGACCAAACAGTATCATTTCACTTCATAGATTTTAACTCCTATGGGCCAGTTTTTGCGTAGCTTGACCATATGCAAATGAAGGAGTTACATGTCAACTAACCGTGAAAACTAAGTGAATCACTTAGTTTTCACGGCACCCCTTTTCATGTCACCTTTTGCACCATGTAACGGGATAAGATCAAATATATTCTCGAAAAAAAAAATCATTAATTAATCAGCAATCACATTATAATGAGAAAAGATTCCTGTTTGTAGCAATGTTTTAAAGACCTGATAATATCCCCTATCTTATTGAAAAACCCTGTCATACTACTACCACTACATTGGGTGATGCAATTAGCACATTTGGTAGTCTGTGTAACAAGAGATGCAGAATCATCAACATAATTAAGCTGTAGTATGCTGGGTAATTTTCTAAAAATAGATTGTTGTGTCACCTGCTTTCCAAAACCTTAAATATCTGCTTAAATTTGATGAGGAAAGAGACCCAGAGTACCAAACAGGTTAGATCACTGACCAGCTGCCAATATACTTGGCATAAACATGAAGTTGGTTCTAGCACTATAAGGGTTAACCCATTACCAGACAATGACGACATCTAACCACTTTGTTGCAGACGACTCTGGAATGCATTGAGGGAAAAGGAGAAATTGCTTGTAACGAGCAATTTCTTCTTCTCCCAAAAGGTTTTCTTCCCCTTTTGTTTTCTATAAGAAAATAGAATAAAAAAAGCAACCCTAAAAGTCCTTTCATTTTTTAAAGCCAGAGTTTTCTTTCACTTAACTGTCCCATTTAAGCATTTTTCCCCCCATCACTATCCCATTAAAAACATGCGGTAAAGTTTCTCCTCTCCCTCATCCTTGAATTTGGGGACAAAGTTTACTTTCACAATTTCTGTAAATCCCTCTGACAACTTTGGTGGTTTAAACCTGCCCCTGAAAAACAAAAAAGTTACAAAATGTTTCAAACAAATAGGATAACACAGCAAATCAACCCTTTATCTTTTACATATGCATTTAATTATCCATGTAATGGATAACTCAAGAAACCATTTGTGATCAAAGAAAAACATAATACCTACTTCTTTTGTTAAAATGGGTTTTTTTACCTCATACCATTAGATAAATATACTTTTCAATATGTGAAAATTGCTGTCTGCTGCTGCTTTTCATTGATCTGAACCAAAATTTCATACAAGGGAATGAAACATTTCTTGCTTCGATCATTAATGGCAATAAAAGAAGATAAAAGTTTTTCAGGAATCAATACAAACAATCAGTGTGTGAAATTATTTTAGCTACTATTGTGCAAAATCAATATGTTCAAATCATTTCACAATAGCTAGCTAATGTTAAACAAACCATTGTTGATTATTTCATAGATTTGTTAATGATATTTGATTTATATATCAAATGAAGAGAATGTTTATAGAAGGATGAAATTGATCAACTTGTAACTGGTTCACATTTTTAATACAATAATGATTTCTTTTAAAAAAAAAAAAAAAATGTTTCTTATTACCTAAAAAGACAAAAAAACTTTTATCTTATATAACTTTAAATGCATGTAAAAGTAAACCAAAAAAAGATTTTAGATGGAAATTTAAAACAATGCCTCAGAATTAGCCTGACAGGATGTCTTACACTGTATTATACTTACTTGAAACTGTTCATTATGATGTCATTGATAGGTTGGTGAGACTTGTCTGTTATTTCTCTGAACTGAAAAAAACATAAAATAAATCAATTGACTTTTTTTTTTATTTATAAACATATTTGATATACTCATGTTAAATTGCACCAGTAGCAGGCAATCCAAACACCAACTGCAACAAAAGATTTGTGTGTTGGTATGGTGTTCAGCCCATATCAACAATTTTTCAGGTATGAAACAGCTTTCCTGGATCAACCAGTACTAGGCTAGGGCTCTAAAGTGATGTGCCAAAGGTCAAACAAGAGGTACATGTAGGGCTTGAACCCGGGCACACAAGTTCTAAGTCTGCCAACTTAAGCACTGGGCCATGCAGGATACAAAAGAAAAATAGTTCTATCCTTTTATAGCAATGGTTTCGAACAAGTATCACAAACATTGCTCTGTATTTATTACCAATGACTGCTTTGTGTCTCTCGTTTTAGGCAAGACATAGAAAGCCATGTGGGGTAAAAAGAATTGAGTATCTATCAGGTGGTATTTAAGCCTGTCAAAAGAATGCTGTCTGCATAAAATTTCTTGCTGATTCATGATTGGCCAGGCAACACAATATAACTGAAAAGTTGTTGACACAATGCTAAATCATGTTAAAACAAGCAAGCATGGGACAAGTTCACCATGTTTTAATGTGCTTGTAGACTTCAGCAGAATCCTAAGCCCTACAATGTTAAATCATGTTAAAACAAGCAAGGATGGGGTAAGTTCCCCATGATTTAATGTGCTTGAAGACTTCAGCAGAATCCTAAGCCCTACAATGTTAAATCATGTTAAAACAAGCAAGGATGGGGTAAGTTCCCCATGATTTAATGTGCTTGTAGACTTCAGCAGAATCCTAAGCCCTACAATGTTAAATCATGTTAAAACAAGCAAGCATGGGGTAAGTTCCCCATGATTTAATGTGCTTGTAGACTTCAGCAGAATCCTAAGCCCTACAATGTTAAATCATGTTAAAACAAGCAAGCATGGGACAAGTTCACCATGTTTTAATGTACTTGAAGACTTCAGCAGAATCCTAAGCCCTACAATGTTAAATCATCTTAAAACAAGCAAGGATGGGGTAAGTTCCCCATGATTTAATGTGCTTGTAGACTTCAGCAGAATCCTAAGCCCTACAATGTTAAATCATGTTAAAACAAGCAAGCATGGGACAAGTTCACCATGTTTTAATGTGCTTGAAGACTTCAGCAGAATCCTAAGCCCTACAATGTTAAATCATCTTAAAACAAGCAAGCATGGGACAAGTTCCCCATGATTTAATGTGCTTGTAGACTTCAGCAGAATCCTAAGCCCTACAATGTTAAATCATGTTAAAACAAGCAAGCATGGGGTAAGTTCCCCATGATTTAATGTGCTTGTAGACTTCAGCAGAATCCTAAGCCCTACAATGTTAAATCATCTTAAAACAAGCAAGGATGGGGTAAGTTCCCCATGATTTAATGTGCTTGAAGACTTCAGCAGAATCCTAAGCCCTACAATGTTAAATCATGTTAAAACAAGCAAGGATGGGGTAAGTTCCCCATGATTTAATGTGCTTGTAGACTTCAGCAGAATCCTAAGCCCTACAATGTTAAATCATGTTAAAACAAGCAAGCATGGGGTAAGTTCCCCATGATTTAATGTGCTTGTAGACTTCAGCAGAATCCTAAGCCCTGCAATGTTAAATCATGTTAAAACAAGCAAGCATGGGACAAGTTCACCATGTTTTAATGTACTTGAAGACTTCAGCAGAATCCTAAGCCCTACAATGTTAAATCATCTTAAAACAAGCAAGGATGGGGTAAGTTCCCCATGATTTAATGTGCTTGTAGACTTCAGCAGAATCCTAAGCCCTACAATGTTAAATCATGTTAAAACAAGCAAGCATGGGACAAGTTCACCATGTTTTAATGTGCTTGAAGACTTCAGCAGAATCCTAAGCCCTACAATGTTAAATCATCTTAAAACAAGCAAGCATGGGACAAGTTCCCCATGATTTAATGTGCTTGTAGACTTCAGCAGAATCCTAAGCCCTACAATGTTAAATCATGTTAAAACAAGCAAGCATGGGGTAAGTTCCCCATGATTTAATGTGCTTGTAGACTTCAGCAGAATCCTAAGCCCTACAATGTTAAATCATGTTAAAACAAGCAAGGATGGGGTAAGTTCCCCATGATTTAATGTGCTTGTAGACTTCAGCAGAATCCTAAGCCCTACAATGTTAAATCATGTTAAAACAAGCAAGCATGGGGTAAGTTCCCCACGATTTAATGTGCTTGTAGACTTCAGCAGAATCCTAAGCCCTACAATGTTAAATCATCTTAAAACAAGCAAGGATGGGGTAAGTTCCCCATGATTTAATGTGCTTGAAGACTTCAGCAGAATCCTAAGCCCTACAATGTTAAATCATGTTAAAACAAGCAAGGATGGGGCAAGTTCCCCACGATTTAATGTGCTTGTAGACTTCAGCAGAATCCTAAGCCCTACAATGTTAAATCATCTTTAAACAAGCAAGCATGGGGTAAGTTCACCATGTTTTAATGTGCTTGTAGAATTCAGCAGAATCCTAAGCCCTACGCCAATACCAGCAGAAGACAAAAACAATAAACCATGAAAAATAACAATTTCTTTAAGAATAGATACAATAGGATAAAGTTCTCGTAACAGTCAATTTCTCTTTTCATTGTGATTCCATAAAGTCCTCTGCTGCAGATGACTCAATATGAACCGTTATGTAATAATGCTTTAAAGGAAGAATTTGTTCATCGAGACTGACTTTGAAAAGGCTTAATCTAGTTTCCTTCACAATCGATGTAAAACAAATAAAACAAATCAGACAAACCTTGCACTGGACTCTAACTCTATAACTTTGGATACATTGAAATCATTACAACATAAAAAGAAACTGTTTGTTACATCAAATTGCCTTCATCAATAAAAAAGGGGAACAACTCACCTTCTCATTGTGTTTGGCTTGTTCTAAAGTCATGTTGAAGACAAAACACCTACAAGGCACACCAGCACTCGAGGCTATTGTCAAGTACCTTTAAAATACACCAAAATGTCATCATTATGTTAAGCAATGCCCATATACAGTGTATATCATATGGACCAGGTAAACGGGTTTCAGGTTTACATTGGGCCCGCGCCATTGACCCAAATCTTTAAAATATGAGGTAGGGCTTTCTACAAAATGGGGCGAATTGTTTCTGATAAAGAAAAGCACTTTTGGGGCATCATGTTAGCAAATAATACCACGTTATTTACAACACAGGCCAATAATGTATTCTAACTTGTTCTCTTCAAGGCTATTTATGGAAGGGTCAAGATCGAAGGCGAGAGCAGATGGGAAACATCAGAGTGAAGCAAATGTTCAATTTAGAAATTACTTACCACAAGCAACTACTGACTTTGCCACAATGGTTTCTGGAGATTACTTTTACTGAGGAATTCAAACATGAAGAGCAATTTGTCCTTTCATCACAGTGTTTTTCTACCACCAAACAAAATCATTTTCCTTTTATGTTTTTTCTTTTGTTGCCTGCTGTTGCTTTTGATTAAAACAAGCAATGAATTCCCATAGTGGGGATTTGGATAACAAAAAAATGACCAATTGCCACAATAACTTCTAACAAATACATAAAAAGATATATTGTTATGGATAATGGAATAAAGAAAAAATTGTACTCTTGCCACAATGACTTCAACCCTTTTCCACAAAAGAAAATTCTTCAACTGCTATTTTTCTGTCGTCTGCTGTAGCTTTCAATTCCGACCACTCAAAAAATCCCCTAAGGGGTAGGGGGGAACAGGTTATGGGAATGACCATACCTTTCCCGGGACTCGAGGTCTGAATTAGGGTTGTCTATCACCACACTGTTACCTTTCTGTAGGTGCTCATTACAGGTCTTATCACACTTTATCCAACTACCTAGAGAGTCCTGTCAGGAAAGTTAGAATAGGATATAATATCATGTCAACAATTCTATGTTTTGTTGTGCAACACATTCATTGAAAATGGGTGGAAGAACCAAAGATTAGCTGCCAATAAGAGCTTGATTATGTTGGATTACAGTCGTGCCTCGATAATCCGGTCATCGTAAATCAGGATTATTCGCCATCCGGACAGAAAGTGTAGGGAACGGTCCTTACCTTCATTAATTGCACTGTTTAATCCAGAAAATCCGCATTCTGACCCCAAACAATAAAAGTCTGGAATCAACCTAACTTCTAATAGTATATGCGTACGACTTATCCTGTCCTGAAACCATTATGATGTTTTTCTTGGGGGGGGGGGGGTTACCTACGTTGATTGACAATACAGTAATCCGACATTCACACCTTTGGCAAACTCGTACATATGCTTGATCATAAAATGTCACCAAGTGTAGTGTAATGAAAGGTGTTGATTGTAATTTGGTCACTTTGTCAGTCAACTTGTGTAACCTAATTGTAACCATCGTCGCATGCAGAAAGTCGAGTTTGTAAAAGGTGATAACTTGTTGCATTGGCAACGATCAGGAGACAGTGTCTGGCAATCATTTTCAACTATTATGTATTTTTTACTTCATAGAAATTATTATGAAAAATGGTGTATAATTATACATTTCACTGGAAACTCTACAATTCTTTATTCCGGATTATTCGTTAATACGGACATTACTCCTGGGAACGAAAATGTCTGGATAAATGAGGCTCTACTGTATACATATTATTCCATTTCAAAAATATTGTTAGGAATTTTTCAGTTAAGTGAAGAAACTTATTTAATTTGCATTACCAACCAGTATTATGCTATGTCAATAAAACATACATAGGAAAGCTGTGCCAGGAGTTGTGAAGATGGGAGCCTTGTGGAAAAAAAGAACCTATTGCTCACCATGAGCATTATTTTCGTTACACAAGCTTTTTTTAACAATATATCTACTGTTAGGCAAGAGGGAATATTTAGTGAATAAATATGAGAGATGAGTTTTATAGTTACCCTGCTCACATATCCATATCCTTGAGATACCAAATACTCCTTTGAAAAAAAGGATTTCCCAGCTAAAACGAAAAATATACAGAACTAGAGCATAATATGTTTATTAGAGAAACACCTACCGTCCACCTACTTCTGTGGGATAAAGCATCTGTTTAAGCATGAATAACTCTACATTTCTTGCCTGATGAGCTAGATATTATAGCAATAAACTTTTATCATTATAAAAAGATTGAGAACTTTTTGAATAAGAATAAAGACAAGTAAAATCATATTCTTTCCATCATTCAAAGGATGTAACTTGAGTCTTCAAAGCAACTTTCCGAAATATTTATTTATATGGGGTTATCATCTCTTCAACATTATTTCTGTTATGTTGCTATGCCCTACTCTTAATGATAAGGGCTGGTCAAGCCGGATAGAACCATTGGCATACTGCAAGTCAGTCCGGAGGCTAACTTGCATGAAAATACATAACCAACACCGGGATTTAAACCTATGTGGAGAGGGGCCATGTGATTTCTAGTTCTGTCCTCTAACCAATAGGCCAAAGAGGCCCCCTCCTTAAATAGTTGATCTTGAGTGAGATATGTAGGAACTAAAACTTACATGCAGGACAACCAGCCAATAAAACAACCTGTAAAAGATACAATATTTAAAATTCATAACAATTTCATAATGAAAACACCTTTACCCTCAAGGCTTTTTTCCTTCAAATAATTTGGG
Organism: Cerastoderma edule; assembly: GCA_947846245.1. Taxonomy (NCBI): domain Eukaryota; kingdom Metazoa; phylum Mollusca; class Bivalvia; order Cardiida; family Cardiidae; genus Cerastoderma; species Cerastoderma edule. The sequence goes on along the minus strand of OX401416.1, from coordinate 26,870,709 downwards.
TAAAAAAACAACCCTTGCTGGCTTGGCATTGAGAATTTGATTGGGAAACCCCTATGATTGAGAAAAGTTTTAATTATGTTTTCAACAATTTTAAACCTAAGTCACTGTTATAATCTAAACAAGAAACCTCAACTGTTGATATGCTTTGTTACTTAATGCTTTATTAATAAATCGAAACTTGTAACCAATATGAACCTTTTTTTCACCTTTTTTTTTACTTCCAAATTGAATTAGGAAATCTTCTTTAGATTTGGGTAAAAACATCCTTTTTATGATTGGGAACATGACCAAAGTATTGCTGTAACATCAGCCCTCCCTTATCATTGAGGGAAGTCATTGATTTTTGGGTTTTGTATGGGAAACCTGATTAACAGTTTCACCTTTTGTAACAATCAACTCTTCTGCTGTCTGCTATAGGTGCAGTCAAATCAGTCTATACTTAAAGAAAAAAGGTTTATACCTACAAACCATGCTAGAGAGTCCATCAAGAAAATTATTGAATTGTTATCTATTGAACAAACCTCTTTGGTTGAAGATGTAAGCTTGGCATCTACTGGATCTAACAATGGGGTTTCAGAGCTCACATTTCTCTGTAACAGAAATGGAAAGAATTATCACCTCACAGCTGGCATTGAAAGGAAACAAACAACTTTTCTCTATTTCCCCATCAATGAATACCCACATTATTTTAGTCACATGACCAATATCTCTATTCAAGACTCATGAATAGAGAGAAAAAAAGACAATGGTAGAAATACATGAACCAGTACAGGAGAATTAATTTTTTTTTTCACACTTTTTCTGGTTTCACAAGAAATTAAGTTTATCTTAAAAGCCCATGCTACCAAATCTATTTGTTATTCATAAGGGTTATACGTCACATCAACATTATTTCAATCATATTGCAATGGTCAAGCTGGTAAAACCATCAGCATTCTGTAAGTCTGTCAGAAGACAACCTCTCATGACAATCCAAAATGACGTCACCGGGTTTTGAGCCCATCCATAGCCGGGCCATAAGATTTCATGTTCTGTACTCTAACCACTAGGCCACAGAAGGAATCACATACTACCAAAAGGTATTGATATACAAAGGAATTCCCTGTTTGATACTGGGAATAACACGAAGAGTGTAAAGATAACCAGGAAGTCAGTGGATTGTCAAGTAGGGAAGTACTGTTTTTGTTGTTGTATTTCTAAACCAGGGATGACAACAAAATAATCGGAAGTTTGTAGAAATCAACAATCCCAACCATATCAAAATTCGTACTGAATAAATGAATGGTGTTTTAAGGTACATCAACAACTGAAGTCATACAGCTTGTATTATGATGATGCAGATAAACATAATTATATTGAATTACTTACAGGCTAAAATGTTTAAGTATTTGAAAAATAGATAAGAACTTGTCATGAATGATAGTAAATGGATGATTTATATCACAACATACTGGATCAAAAACAGGGAGTCTAAACTTGGCTGTTGGATATCCCATAAAGAATTCCTCCGGAGTGTGAAACTGGATTCCTATATTGAGAGCAAACTGAAATGGAAAAACATATATAGGAAAATAAAAAAATACCCATCCTTCGATGGTTACATGCTTAACTCTTCATCAACAACCAAATTTTCAACTGTCCTGAATTGAAAGAGTTTGCAGACGATATTCAAAATGTGATGAAATTGAAAAACTATCTTCTAATAGGGCAGAAAACATTGTAGGAAAAGGAGAAATTGCTCATTAAGAGCAATTTCTCTTTTTCCCACAATGTTTTCCAGAGTCGTTTGCAACAAACTGGTAAAATGTTGTTATTGTTTGGGTTTATTCTTATAGTGTTGGAACCAACTTCATTCTTATGCAAACATGTTAGATCCAGGTCAGCCGCCAAGTAAATTTGTGGCTGTCCTGTGATCCAACCTGTTTAATAATCTGAGTATCTTTCCTCATCAAACTTAAGCAGATATTTAAGGTTTAGGAAAGGAGATGACACAAAAGGCTATTTTTAAAAAAATTAGCCAGCATTTATATCCGATAATGTAAATTGTACTTCTCTGTTCTCTATCAAACCTCTATATGTTGAGCACTCACTACCTCCAAAAGTTTTGAGGGATCCCTACATCTTTGTGGTATAGGCTACTTAAATTGTATATATCTTTATTTATGTAATCATGTTAGTCCTTACCAGTCTGTCACTATTAGCAAAGTCTTTCTTCATTTTGGGAGCCCAACCTGCAAGTCTGCCTGCTGCATCTGAGGAACAATAAGAAGTCATTATCAAACTTTTCAAACTGATAACAGGTTGAAGTATAACTTATTATTATCCGTCACTTGGTATTGAGATAGCTATGCACATGTTTCAGTATTGATTTTCAATTTCTTTCCTCTTTTTACTGCTTTTATGTTCATTTGAATTAATACAGGTACAGCATAAATAAAATAGAGGGTTGGTATCTTGAATGAAAAAGGTTTACAAGCTCAGCGTGGAATTATTGTCTGATTCGTCGCCTTCAACTTATCGCACAATATTCTTACACCATGCAAGATAAATGTTTTTGATTCAAGACATAAGCCAATTATTCTCTTTATATGTTTACAAAGGTCTAGACAAACAGTGTATACCCCTTTTGAGTTGCTTTTCTATTATTCTCAAAACCATTTATAGAGGGGACCACTTAAAATCATCTAGGCAAGACTATTTCAATGAGTTTTCATAAAATGAAATTCAGGATTAAGGGGATCTCTTTTTAAATACTGCATATACAGTCGAGCCTCGTTTATCCGAACACTTTCGTTCCTAGGAGAAATGTTCATATTAACAAATTTTCCGGAAGAAAGAATATGCGAGTTTACAGCGAAATGTTTACCTTTACACGGTGTCGGTGTATCATGATAATAACTATGAAGTAAGAAATACACAATTATTGTTTTTTTTAAAGGGAAATATAAAGTGTGTTAAGGAAGTGTTTATTTGGTAAAAAAGGATTTCTTGTATCTGCAGATTTCTTTCTTCAAAGAAACTGGTATTTCGACACGTCTTCATTTGGCTGTTGGTGTAGACAACTTCAAGTTGTATCTTCTTATTTCAATAATCGATAAATGAGGGAGGGTGGGATCGTCGAGAGTTTATTTTTAGGGAAAAGCAGCATATCGATTGAGTAATAATTGATAATAATTGCCAGACATTGTCTTCTGATTGCTGTCTGAGCAGCCAATCAACACCTTTTACAAACTCAACTATCGACATGCGACTGTAATTACAATTATGTAGGACCAATCAACTGACAGAATGACCGATTAACAAACAATCAACACCTTCCAGTACACTACACTAGGTGACATGTTATGGTCAAGCATACATGCCAGTTTGCAAAATGTGTGAATGCCATTTACAACAGAAGACCGATTCCTTCATTCGCAACAGTTTCTGTAACCTCAAAATAAACGATTATACTTGTTTCCGGACTAGCCATACGCATATACTATGAAAAGTGACTGTTGGTTCCTGAATTTTTTTGTCTGGTTAAATTGATGAAGGTAAGGACCGCTCCCTAAAAATTCTGTTCGGATGGTGAATAATCCGGATTAACAACGTTCGGACTATCGCGGCTTGACTGTAAAAATAATCTTTGACATGCCAACTAATCTAGCCATCTTAAATGTTTTGCTGTACTGCAGGCCATCCTATGACATGCTATATGCTTAAATAACAATTGCAGGTTATTATGATTGATAATCTTCATTATTTATTGCCTTACCTCCGACATAAAAACTTTGAGATATCTCTATAGGAACACCATCATTGCCCTGAAACATAACAATCAATATGCCATATCGTATTTACCTGGCCATTAGTCGAGTCAAAACGACTCTTACAATGAATATAAAAATCTGACAGGAATTATAGACAAGATCAAGAGAGAAATAGTGGGGATATGTCAGATCATTAATCATACTGGGCTGTTAATTAGGTGTATATTTTACCCCAATTTGTAAACTTGGATGTGATATATAGTTCCATTCAATAAAGATCTATAAATATAATCCAAATTACATATATTGTATTATTTCTTATTAAAAGATGACTTCTTTCCCATTCATATATATAATTCTTATAAGTTCTATCATTGAAAATCCAAAATTCAGTCACCTGGCCCAACATATAGCATTTTAACCCATTACTTAACAATAACGACATTTAACCAGTTTGTTGCAGATGACTTTTAAAAAACATTGTAGGGAAAGGAGACATTGCTCTTAATGAGCAATGTCTCCTTTTTCCACAATGTTTTCTGATTATTTTTGAATTTCATCACATTTTGAAATGTTGTCTGCAAACTCTTCCAATTTGGGACACTCGGAAGTGTGGCGTTTGGTAATGGGTTTTACTAAGAGTTTTTTTGTATCAACTTCATGTGAACACCATGTGTCAGTCTGCCTCCAACAGTCTTAACTCGACACAAGTAATGTGCCGGCATGACTAGTGAATTCTTTGATCCAAAGCATTTCTGACAGGCAGCACACATACACAAAGGGTTCACTCTGAGCTCATTTTAGAAATATGCAAATTATCATTTTACTTGAGTTTTCAGGTTTTCAGGTATCTTTCTGTAGATAAGACCAAGATGGTATCATGGATGGGTTTTGGCAAAGTATTGACATCTATGTCATCCAAAATACCCTTCTAACTTTGCACAAAGTCAACTTTTAGCTGCAAAAATATGGTAGGTTATGAACCCACATGCTGCATTCAACATCAGAAACTATGGTGACAAAAAAATAAATTAGTCTCCTATTAACACAAAGAAATTCACATCTTATTGTTGTCTGCTGTTGATTTCAATATGGAATTCTCAAAAATTTCAAATGAAAGTGAATATATGAGTGATGAAATGTAAATACCTTATCAGTTAAAAACTCCCACATTCCAGTGCAAGGTTTTCTGTACAAACCCCCTTTTGTGGCCACAAATATCTGAAAAAAAAAAAAAGTTGGGCTTGAACCTGGGACCCTGAGTTCTAAGTCCGTCAACTTAACCACTGGGCCATGCAGGACCCTGCGGCTATATATGTGGACCTGTCCCAAAAAGGGGGTTCATAATAAATGTGATCAGAAAACCTGTGCTAGAGTGCCAGTTTCATAAAATATTTAAATACAAGATTTAACACTGTAAAAGTATTTCAGTTCTTTTATTTCATTTCTAGATTTCACCAGTACTCAGCAGGACCCTGTAGTGTCTTGTCCACTTAAAAACCCAGTGCCACAAGTAAGGATTAAACCTGGGACCCCAGTGTCAAAAGTTCAACACCTTAACACCCAAACAGGATTCTTGCTTGACATGAGGGCTGTGCCTAGAGGTGTAGTGGTAAAGTATCGGCCTTGGGTACAGAAATTCCCGGTCACCTCCCCTTTAGCGGCAAGGTGAAAATCCCAAGGACTAGCCCACAAACTGGCACAAGTACTGGTTTGGTATCAAAGAAACAGTTATCAAGAGTGAATTTAATAAACTTCAAGCTTCTGTCATAATCAATGAAAATCAAATAAGTTTAAACTAAATCATTTGACGAACAGGGTTTAAAAAACACCAGAATAAACTGCTTTACCTGTACTGGTACATGTATTTCATCCAAAATACCCGAAAACTTTGTCTTCAGTTCTGACATGTTGGTTTTACCCTGACTTACACCCATCTGAAACAAAAAGAGATATAACACATCACAGATCAATAAAATAAACTTTGTCTTCAGTTCTGACATGTTGGTTTTACCCCGACTTACACCCATCTGAAACAAAAAGAGATATAACACATCACAGATCAATAAAATAAACTTTGTCTTAACCCCTTACCGCATTTCAGCGTAAACTAAGTCTAACTAAACATGAATAAAATTATCATACAAATTCAATACGATTCTATAATGTTTAAAAGAGTGATAAAAAGGTGCTTCGAGTTAACAAGATATCAAGAGGACTCACCTCGTTAGTAAAAAATACAATCTTGTAACCATCCTCATGGTGTTTTCTGATCTTTATGGCTATCTGGTTAAACTTCAGTCTGAAAAAAAAAATACATTCATATACAAGAATCTTTATTATCAAAATCATGCTTAGTTCTAAAAAATAAATACAGCCATTTTATTTTTATAAACAATTAGAAAGTTAACAATGGATTTTTACACTACATTAAAGTATTTTAATTATGTAGGTTTCATTTACAGCGGGTCAGGTCCATTCACCAACAACTTCAAAATACGGTGCACTGCTCTCTATAAAAGCAGACCAGAGAGTGGGTCATCCATAATAAAGTTTATCACATTTGTATATCATCTAAGCTTTGGCTCTTAATTTTCAAAAATGACCCTCTATTTTTGGGACAATTGTGTAAGTCAACTAGAAAACTACCTTTCATAAAAGTCCAAATACTGTCACGAAGATTTGAACCCTTGTGATTTCAAGTCCTGTACTCTTCTAAGGCCCCCATGCAGGATATAAACAAGTTAGCAAAAGAAATACACTTCTTATCTGAAAGTTCCGATAAAGCCTACCTCCAATCTCCGGGATGTGTTGGAAACTTCTTCCCAGACTTTGGTTCAATTATTGTTCCATCTATATCAAATCCAGCAACCTGTAAGACATCAACCAATTACTTCATATAGATTACAAGAATGGCCCTTCCACTGCTGGAACTGACTCCATGCTAATGCAAACAGGTTGGATCCAGGCCAGCCACCAAGTAAATTGGTGGTTGGCCTGTGATCTAACCAGTTTGCTACTCTGAGTATCTTTCCTCAACAAAATTAAGCAGGTATCTAAGGTTTTGGAAAGCAGATGACACTTAAATAAAAATCTATTTTGAGAAAGTTACACAACATTCCAAGGGTTAACTATGGCACACATGCCTGAAACAAAAGACTTTAGAAACAAATGTGACAAAATGATCATATGCTTCATTGACTTATAATATTCCCTATGTCTCAGGATGTTAATGAAATAAACTCTCCACTCAACCTTGTGTTCATGCCAGGAACAGGTTTGTAATTAGTAAAAACTGAGGCATCTGAAGACAGCAGAAAAAACTATACATGGATAATGGAATTATCGGTGTTCAAATGTTGCGGCGAAAATTCAGTCGCAATATCCACCATTAAAGGAATGGTTCTAAAGATTGATGTGAAGGGAGATATTGCCTGATGCAAAATGTTCTCTATCGTTCCCGTTCGCGTCAAATTGAATGGTTCGAAAGTCTGACATGACGGGAGATATTGCAAAGTTTTCTCAACATTTCCCGATCACATCAAAATAGTGTTGACTAATTCTTCTACTACCTACCCGCCTTCTGCCTTCTAGACCTTTACTGGTGAAGACATAGAGTGACTCATATTGATCCCATTTTGACGATGGAGCTGGGCCTTTGTTTCCCACAGGGCTATCACTTTCCCCCTTTCTGGACTTCTCTTTTGAAGTTGATGCTTCAGACTTTGCTGGGGTTTTGGAAGATTTTGTTGAAGACTTCAGAGCATTTAACTTTTCTGCCACAGACTTTAAGTGGTTTTCTGAGTCATCAGCAATTGAAGATTCATCTCCAAGTATTTTAGCACCACTTTTTTCTTTATTTACAAACGAACCATCTTTGTCTTTGTGTCTCGAATCTTTTTCCTTTGATTTACTCTTCCTTCTATCTTTACTGTCAGATTCTCTTTTTCTCTCAGATGTTTTGTCTAATTCTGTCTCAGAGAGTCTTGGTTTCTTTGAAGAATGTTTATCTGTATCCTCAAAAGAAGATTTTCTTTTATACCTTGAGCTCGTTTCACTTTTGGGAGAATTTTTCTTCCTTTTCTCTTCTGAAACTTGACTAGTTTTTGTTTCAGATGGTTGCTGATTGTCAGAGAGGTGTTTTACTTGTAACTTGTACTTGCTACTTGTAGCCAGTAAGTTGAGTGTGGAGTTATGCTTCATGTGATACACCTTGTCTTTGATCATTTCTATTCCGTCCAACACTGAGCTATTACTGCCGAGCTGCGTCACTTGAATATCTCCCGTTATTAGGTCTCCAAACAACTTTACTGTGAATGAGAAAACAAAAGAGGAATTATATCCTTTACTCTTCTCTATAACTAAGGTCCAGATTAGTCAAAATATTTCAACATATGGATTGATTGCTTTTATAATTCCTGACACAACTGAATCAGATTTCCCTATTTGCATCAAAGTAGTTTAGACTAAGGTATAAGTAAAAGGTGCTTCCTTTTCTAAAACGTATATTGCGGATAGCTACCTGAAATTCAACACCAGCTATACATATTACATAAAATCCATTTTGAAAAGCTGGATGAACAATACTCGTGTATACCTCATTTCTCTACTTCTCACTAAATGAAAAAGAATTCTATTGATACTCACTGGGGCTATAACACTCCCCTTAAGAGATAGAAAATGAATCCGCGCTAAAAGCGGACCGCTGTATAATTCGGATGTCCTTCTGTGACAGACCTCTTGGACATTTAAATGGAAAACATAGACTTTGTTTACCTTGTTTTAATCCCCCTCCACCACACATCTGGTAAGGTGACCAGCAATTATATACTACTCGTGAAAATCACTTACCTTAACCCTGATTCCTGGGTGACAACATCCAAATAATTCACATAATTAACGACATGGGCAGTTGTTTTGGAAAAGTATGCCTTTTTTATATAGTATCGGCGTCCAAACACCTGGAGCTGAACAAGTAAAGTTCAATGATCCTTAATGAATCCGGCCTACTTTTCATCATAAACTGCCAATTAATCACCATCTGAACAAAGCTGAAATATTTTAAGAGCATCCACTTAAGATACTTTGCTTAATCTAGTTAGCGCTTAAAACAATGATTACCGATCTGCGGCACTTTCTAAGTCCAATCACACCTGAGTCATCGTTTTGATACCATAAATTAATTGAGCAAAATATGAGATCGTGACTTGAAATGACTTTTATTATGGTTAGTTACAGTTTTAATTGAATCAATGTACATTTATTGTGTACTAAAACTGATTTTTGTTGTAAATATTGTACTCCAATCTTTAAAACAACCGCCTCAAGAACTGTGATAACTCCATTTTCAATAGCAGTTCGAGTTGACTTGTCCGAGTTAACCCTTTACCAAACGCCAAATTTTGGTCTGTCCCAAATTAAAAGAGTTAGCAAACAACATTTCAAAATGTGATAAAATTGAAAAATAATCTTCTGATAGGGCCGAAAACCTTGTAGGAAAAGGAAAAATTGTTTGTTACCAGCAATTTCTCCTTTTCCTACAAGGTTTTCCTGAGTCGTCTGCAACAAAGAGGTCAATTGTCGTTATTATTTGGTAATGGATTAAACAATGAGTGAAGTTAGAAACAGGCCGAGTCAACCCAACAGCTGTTTTAATTTAAATACCTCATGAATCATCTCTTTCGTTTAAAAATGCATTATTTTGCATTTAAACTTTACCTTGTTTTCTTAAACACCTTGGATCCACAATTCTTGTCTCTGGACTCCTTCCTATGAAAAGCGCTTCCTTGTGCGGCAGAGGAATCGGATCATGATTTCCGTCAGGACACACCAATGAGATTTCCCAGTTGTACTTTGATTCAGACGACGTGCTCATGTTGTTGTTGCAATAAGTGATGCTTTCTTTACAAACAAAGATCCTAAGAGGAAAAATCCTGTCTTTGAAATAAACAAAACTTCTTCTGAAACCACTTTTGAATATATTGTTTAATGACATTCGTTAAGAGGTCCTGCATTTTAATCAATTTAAACAGAGACATAGATAACAGAGATTGGCAACTCCTTCTTTACCTATAGCCGGTTTCTGCGATATCTCGCATGACGCGATATTTAGCGAGACCTTTCGAGATCTGTCTATCGACGCTATTTTCAACTAAACGCGAAATAGGCAACACACATATTAGCGTGTTTTAAGTCATAATTAAATTATTTTCTTACCGAATTTACTAAATTGTTATTGTTAGAAAGTTTCTCAATCCAACAAGACCGATCAGCAAGCGATAATCAAAGAAATAAACATGGCAAACTGCGACAAACTTGATTGAATTGTTCGCAATTTCGTGGTTGGGTGCGATAAACGTGATAATTGAGTAGTTTTAGATTCAAACTGTTCTAAAGGAGGGTTTTTCAAACATTTCCAATTCAAGTCCATTTTAAAGAAAGGGTTTGTTTTCCTACATTTCCAAATTTTCAGTTTGATATTCCTTGTCATTTAGAAGTTATTGCGGACTCAATATTCCCCATTTACTACCTTAATGAGTTAAGCCATCTCGATTTCCAACCAAAAATTTCAAAATTTGTAGCAAGTAAAACTAAAAGACTATGCACTGGATCATATCATACTTGACATTTTCCTGAAGTGTTATTATTGTTTAATGGTTGCCCGCATTTTTAAAGTAATCTTCGCTTCCATAACGAAGTTATACCAGGTTTACTTTACCACACAGGCATGATCATGATTTCTGCCATTTTATTTTCAACCAAAATATTTCATACTTGTAAAAGTAAAAGGTTTTAATGGAGGTTTATTCAAACATTTCTGATTCATGTCCACTTTAATGGGATAATATGATTTTGTTGATTTCCAAATTTTCAGTCTGATATTCTTTGTAATTTAGAAGTTATTGCGTATTTAATATTCCCATTTACTACCTTAATGAGTTCAGCCATCTTGATTTCCAACCAAAATATAACAAAGTTGTAGCAAGTAAAGCTAAAAAACTATGTACTGGATCATATCATAATTGACATTTTCCTGAAGTGTTATTTTTGTTTTATGGTTGCCATAAATGGTTATGGTGATTGTCGTGTTTATAACGAAGTAATACCAGGTTTACTTTACCACACAAACATAATCATGATTTCAGCCATTCTATTTTCAATCAAAATCTTTCATTTTTGCATCAATTAAAACTTATATTGCGTGACTTGGATTTTATCAAACGTGTTATTACTGAAAACGTCTGAAAACATTTGAATAAGTTTGAATTGATTCCGTATTAAATGCTGACTAAGTTCTATAGTTTCCCGTATTTTCAAAGTGATATTCCTATATAAGAAGAAGAAAATCCATTCAATTAATGGACAAAAGAGAATTGATAGATCTTCTTTATCAGAAACACCACGATATTTCCTTTTACATCATACTTCTTCTTAATTCCGATCGCTTGCAAATATGTCAAGTGAAATGTGTCATTTGAAGAACGAAAGGTGATAGAGTCAATCACGGTAGTGGACAATACAGGCTATGATTGTAAATTGCCACCCCATAAAATATGTAGTTTGATGTCATAAAACCTTTTGATGCTAGGGCGATTACACAAGAAGTGTGCGGCGCTAACCATGTGTCCACCCTCTGACACCTCATTCAAATTAATGACCTAAAGCTCCCGAAAACAAAATAGGCAGGATTTGTTCTGTTTAAAGCGTCTGTCTGGGTTTAAAAGTAGTGTGCTTTGTCTTAATTTCTCGTTGAGAAATGATAATAAAAGCAAAGGTATAATACACACTAATTGCTTTAGCTTAACATTCAAAAAGCTCACATTTCTTTTTTCTAAAATCATTTCGGTCAGTAGCATGATAAGACCATACCCTTACGTGTTTAAGAATAATTATGTACTTATTGATTTGCAATCAATATAAGAGGAATCTGCGGTAAAAGGTGTATTGAAAAACTTTGCATGTCAGTCAATTTTTTCTTACGTGTCCTTTCGTTAACTAAAACCACTTTTACAAAAATTCTCATCACATGCATTTTAACATCATAAAATACTTTTTTAATTTTCTTAAATTGAAACATTTGGCTTGAAATAATGACATGATGAAAAATGTGTTTTGTTTTGACAAAATTAGCACTGCAAACAGTTTTACGACACAGAATAAATGAAATGAAGTGAGAAAGCAATCTTTTAATATTGACGAAAACTATCATGTCTTAGTGGAAAGTTCATGCTTTGGTTATTAACTGCAACTAAATAGAGTCACTTGATTTATTACAAAATATTATTCAAACCTTTGCTTGAAAGACATTGTCGTTATAAGTACAATTGCATGGTAATCAAGCCTGTCATTGAAAAAGAAGGCCTACTGGAACTTTTTGTTTTGTTTTTAACATAAAATCAATTTGATAAAAAGAAAATAAAACAAAATGTCCAGAAGTTGTTTCAGATAACCAATCAGATAACCAAAACATAGCTATTTTATTGTAATAAAAAAGTATCAATTTCGCAATGTGGCAACGGATAAACAGGTACGCACTTTCCTTATCTCGCAGAACCTCGCGGCACGCGAGAGTTTAGCGATAATTCCGGAGTTGCCAATCTCTGTTATAGTCGAGTCGGCTTCCTTCTATGCTTAGTATGGAACCTAGATATGAAGAGTACAATGAGGCAATATTTTGTTTGTGTAGTCTATGGCCGTATACCAATGATTTAAGAGGGATTGCCACTTTGGCAAATTTGGGAATCTTGCCTAATTTGCATAAATCCAAAATGGCCCCCAGTCGCTATATTGAAAATTTGGTTATTGAGGGGTTTTAAGGTATGCTAAGTTCATTTTCGATGTATTTAAAATGGTTCAGCCTGTCAATGACAAAATAATAGTCCAAAATGGTTGGTGAAAGCCATTTTCATAACCTTTCTGACAGTAAAATTATATGATAATGCCGCTTAGTGAAAAATATTGAGAACTGTACACATTTTGTATTCGTGTGTCCTTAATTCTTGATGTACTTAAGAAAATGTTTGCCAGGAATAACAATTACAATTTCTGATGTCAAAGCTACAAATTTCACATGGCCATCAATTTAACCTGATCTTAAGGTGCAAAGTTTGTTATGCCAATGCCAATAAAAATAAATCAATGGTAAACACCTGTATGATGTGATTATCAATAATTTCTTTGGTAAACGAGTCAGTTTCAAAATATGTCAGCGAAAACACAGCAATTCTTCATCAGATGATGCGAATCATGCGTCAGTGTTTGGATGATATGATAAATTTGACCTGTCCATAGCCTCCCCAAATGGACAACACAAGTCCCATGCAATGACAACAGAGTTTCAAGTTCATCTGACAGACATACTGCAAACCACTAAAAGTAGCCATAGCATGAGGTTTCTGACGATTCCACATCTAAACACTAAGCAGGCGAGACGTGTTGAGAGTGACAATATATTGAAACTACTGCAATATACTGGTCTAAGAAGGTTTTACCCCCAAAAGTGCCTTCATCAGGTAACAGTAGAGATAACTATGCTGATCTAAAAGCTCAACGAGACAGTTTGCTAGCAACCAAAGAGAAATATGCCCAAGGCTTCAAACATATATTTCATAAAGAAGAAAGTATTGAATGTATTGGAATGGCTTTAACAACAAGCTTGCATGCATCCAAGATACTCTCAAACCGGTTTAAAGAAACATGTTTGGTTCATTAATTGATTTCCCACCAGGTTACTCCTTCACAGTACTTAGGACGATGCAGTATATACAAATGTCCATTTTTGACATGGGAGTGGAATATGTATTTATATGAAGATGTTTGCTGTAACAATGCAAGTAAGCTGGCACCATCTAAAGCGATTCAAGAATGCAGTTGTCCATCCAGGCAATCGTATCTACTCGGCAATCCCCGTAACAAGTCGGTAGATATACCTCGTAGGCAGTACATGAATACACCAGAAAACCTGGGGTAATTCGCCTTATTTCTGGCGGCTAACGCAAAATGCACACAGGCAGTAAATATGTATTTAAATACACACAAATTTGTTATATATCACAATTGAATGTTTTTTTACCCTTTTCATTAAAGATGATCATATCAACACATCTTTGTTTCATATTTTGTCAATCGGCTCTTTTCGGCAATCCCCGACTAGTGACAGGGATTGCTGATTTGATACGATTGGCCCTTCGTTGCTGCCCTACTTTCAAAAATGGCTCCCCATTACCTCCGAGGTTATTTTAAGAAATGGCCGAGGTGTTCCGAATGCCATCCAGGTGGGATGCATTTAATACAGTTTTTCTTCAGCTGTGTAAGCAAACTCATGAAAGGCTTAGCGCTAGAGTGTAATGTTGATGCAGCATATGTGGGTCTGACTGGTATTTGCAATGGAAAAGCATGGGTGAAAGCAATGTATGCATATCGTGGTGTTGCTGTAGCTCTATCAAAGAACTTCATGGCAACTGGACCAAAGCCATTTGAGCAAATTGAAGAATACTTGGAAACCGATCACTCTCATCCAACTTGAAAGCACCGGGTGGACAACTTTCTCATACCAACAATCCTTGTTCAGCAGTTCGAAAGTGCAGAGAGAAAAAGGAACAAAGAGGTTATGTTGGTAGCACATTATGCATACACACTCGATGTACATGTCAAACTAGCAGCCCACAAGGTTGATCTTGTCTGCCGCCACAATGATGGGTTCTGGAATTCAGTCTCAGCTGATCAGTTTGGGGAACAAACTGTCATATCTTAAGGGTTTTACACCCTCATCCCACCTTGTCCGCCAATGGATCGACTCTTTTTCGAATTGCAGTGCATTTATCAGACTCTGAGGAGTCCATGTATCCTGATCACACACACAGCAAGAACTCCCAGATTCAACACAATGTAGTGACAAATCACAGGCGAGCTTTAGATGCTAATGATCATGATTTGATTCAGGTAGAGGTTGACTAGTACTAACATCCGTTAGAAGACATCACCCCTCAGTTGTACAACCCAGTAACAGGTCCAATTGTGCCAGGGAAATGTTGCCATTTTATGTGAAATCGATGAGAAACTGTAGAAAACATACATTTTAGGCTTTCCTAGAGGTTTCTATAAGCAAATGTCTAGCCCAATCAAAGCATGAGTGTAGTCAGTCAACAAGTGAAAATCAACAATGGGAAGATAGAAGTTGATCTATTAAGCATATTTTTGCACTTGTAAATGATTGGTCAAAAGCGGCAATTTCACCTGGAACAACCGTTGGCGTATGAACCCTGTACTGTGTCAAGTGCACTGATAGACGGAAATGGTTGTTCATTTGCGCAAATCAGGCAAACTCTTGTCAAACGCCTTGGAGTTGTTGACATTTCACCAAGGGTTGCAAGTACTGGGATAGTTGATATATCACAACTCTTCTTCCACATTGTTTGGCCAAAAAGTGGAATTATTGTAGACCTGATCTCTTCAATACAGGCTAGACTTGATTTGTTGCAGACTCTGTGGAAGATATACTTGTGTTCCACAAGAACCAAACCATCTCAGCAAAAGACCATGAGAGAATGCAACGTTCAGAAAAAGACGTTGTTGATAATGACCTCTAAATTACTAATCCCTTGCCGTAAAGTGCGACAAACATGAAAAGCAAGAAGAATAAACAATGTGTCGCTTGTATACTTGGTACTTTTAACCTTGTGGAGAACGTTAAAATGGAGACACCAGATGATAGACTCTTCGATCATGGTGAGGCGAATGTCGCAATTGTCTCATACATGACTGAGTGTGCACAATCTAATTGTTAGTGAGCTCAGTGATGATATTGATGTATTCATCCTTTTAATTTTCTGTCAAACAAAAAAACAATGTCATGTTGAAATGAAACGATGGAACAGTACCATACTAGATGTCAATGCAACATGCTCAATCTACAGTCCAAAATGTATGCAGCTCTTTAGCATACAATGCTCTCAGCGAATGCGACACGACTTAATATCCAAATGGGAAGGAGGAGGTGGGTGCTTTAAACAAACCGTTGGCAAGAGACGTCCCATGCCTTTCTTTTTTTTTAGGAGAGGAGGGGAAAACCAATGAGGAACCATTCAGAGTCTTTTGACGAGCCGGCAGAGAATGACACGAAAACAGCGCTCTTCAAACCCTTCATAATGAAAACTCTTAAAGTTCACTCACTGCCACCAACAGAACCAAATCTACATCATCACATTCTATGGGCGCGTGTAAATATCATGTTTTGAAAGACAGCAAACTGCAAAACACCCACTGATGATTCATATAACATAACATAATGTGGCTTGGTGATTAAGGATCGGATACCTGTACCAGGGTTCACGCTGGCCTTCACAAATGGCGCCATTTGCGACAAAATTAAGAAATCGGCGCGAGAAAAACAAATTTGGCGAAAGTTGCTGGCGCCGATTGTTTTCCGCGAGAACTTGATGTTTGTCTACCGCATGGTTGCCGATCTCAATCCAATATCGATTTGTTTTTACTGTAAAGCCGAGAACCATTTATCGATGGTTCCCGTATTCGCAGAACTTTGAATTAGAACTCGAGAACCAGCTTGTTTATCAAATGCGATTTCCGATACAGGATAATCCTGATTTCACACTTGTTCAGTTCATTATCTTTTGATTGTCAAGTTTGTTGAAGGTGACACTTTCTTGTGTACACCATTTAGTCAATCGCCAGCCTTTACAACTTCAATTATATGGAAATTATGACTTTGATTACTTTAACTGCTTTTCAATTAAAATGTTTGCCCTCGTGCTACTTTTAAAAAAGTTGACATCAAACATCGGCGAAGTCAGTTGTATTGATTGACATATAACTGAAACTATTTTATGCACCGAAGTTTTGGTATATAAAATCCGCGATTTTAAGTGACACTTAATTCTGATCCAACACAAGAATGACTTTAAATCGATCTTCTCAGTCGTTAAAAATGCCTCCCATTAAAAATCAAATTGACATCTGACAGCCGTAATTTCAGGGAGGCTTAGAGGACAAGAAATAATTGGTTATAATATGACGCCAAGGTGAAAGTCATGTTTCTGCTATGTCCTGTTTCAAATGTTGAGTGTGAGAGAGGATTTAGTCCATAGAACCTAATGAAAACATCACATAGAAAAAGATAGAACAAACGAACACTTGAGAACCTCTTTAGAACCGTAGATGACCCTGATGAAGGATTTTCTCTTCTACAGAAGACTATTTTGGCACCAACTTATTGAATTTGGCTCCAACTTTTTTAATTTGGCTCCAATGTTTTGAATTTGGTGCAAGTGTTGGCGCAAAGAAAATTTTAGTCAGAGAGAACCCTGCCTGTACGCAGAAGGAACCCCCACACAACCAGAACTAATAGATGTTATCCGCTGCCAGTACAAAGCGATGGACAACAAGTGCAACAAAGAAACAAGTGGGTGTCGAAAGCACCGGCTGTCGTGTACAATTTACTGTACATGCTCTGGAGGTTAAACATGCTGTAATCCTCATACATCCCATCAAACACAAACAGTTCAGAATAAACATGATGAAGAAGGAGGAGATGCTCTCTTGAGGGAGGAAGTTGCAGAGGAAGTCAATGAGGGCTTAAATGACTATACTAGTACAGTAGAATATGACGGTGAAAATGAATAAAATTGAAGACCATAACCTACATGTGCATGATTATTGATAATCTTGCATAAACATATCATCAGAAAGTAGTACTTTCAACAAAGGAAAAGCTTTTATCTCACTTGCAACTGAAACAATGAAGGTGGATAAAAAACAAACTCTAATCATAGCCAGATGTTGTTAAAAAGGTCATGCTAATAATCAAGCGTGCATAATGTTGTTAATTGCACAAAAAGATTGGTAGACTGCTTTGTGTATTTCTTTCTACTAATTTTAAAACTTTAGTAGGGGTTACTTAGTTAGTCGCTGACACTATAAAGTGTAATTTCATATCAAATCTAAATGTATCTTCAATTGTTGATAAAGAATATCTGACCTAGTTTAAGAAAAATGACATCAAAAATGCATCCATCAGGTATGCTGAACTGATTTCTTTATTTTGATACATCGTATTATAAAATAAACATCAGAAATGGATTCAGCATACCTAAAAACCCTAGAAAAGACACCATACAAGCTATATAAATTGATAAATGTAGATGCCGAAAATTTACCTTTGCGTCTGGCGGCCACTTTGGATTTATGCAAATTAGGCAAGATTCCCAAATTTGCCAAAGTGGCAAACCCTCTTCAATTAAAGATATACCTTTATATGTTGCAACCTTGAAATATTGCCTCATTGTACTCTTCATTTCTAGGTTCCAAAAATCCGACTGGACTATTATCTATGTCTCTGATTTAAGCCAAAGATATTCTAGCGCACACTTTCCAACGCACACTTTCCCGCACACAACTTTCAGACACACTTACTGTCGACTTTTTAGCAGCTAGCACACAACTTCTTGCAGCCATTTTAGTAAGATATATTTACCTGACAACTCCAAAGAAACATTAAAATGAATCGAATCTCCATGTAATTGAGAAAACATTCTTAAAAACACGTTATTTATCAACAACATAGATATATATAACCGTTAGTAAACGCACTAAATTAATAACACATATAGCAGCCAGTTATCCGGGCCGCCATGGTTGTTTAAATTGGCTGCGATATGTTAAAACGTACCAGTTGATTCTTTTCTCAAAAATAACAGAATAGTTACCTCAAATGCCCATATCTTCCATAGCCTTCCTCGATAGATATCGATTAAAACGGGTTAATTCGAAGGAGTTAATTAACATCTACGAATATGTCATGGTCCCATGGGGTCACAAAAGCTGGCAAAAATAACTGCACCATGTAAAAATGTACCAGTTGATGTTTTTCTCCTAGAATAACATATTAGTGAACTGAATAAGCACAAATCTAGAATATCATCACCCAACAGAAATAGTTTGAAACAGTTTAAATCAAAGAATAATTGTCCTGTCTACGAAATTGACATGGTCCCATGTTGTCACAAAAGTAAATCTAGATAGAACAACCATATCAAATGGGACCAATTGATGGTTTTCGCCAAATAAACCAAAAATATGCAGGCAAATTACCAAATTTTTAAGATAGCCTTCCCCGATAAAAATTGATTGAAACAGTTTTAAACAAAGGTAAAACACAATACCTACAAAATGGACATAGTACCGTGGTGTCACAAAAGCTGGTTTAGATAGCCCCACCATGAAAAACGGGACCAGTTGATGGTTTTCGCCAAATTAACCGACCATATGCCTCAAAAATATCCAAATCTAAGATATCCTTCCCCGATAGAAATTGTTTGAAACAGTTTTAATCGATAGAGAAACACAATACCTACGAAATAGACATAGTCCCGTGGTGTCACAAAAGCTGGTAAAGGTAGCCCCACCACGACAAAAGGGACCAATGGAGGTTTTCACCAAATTAACAGACCAAATGCCTGTAAACTACCCAAATCTAAGATCGCCTTCCCCGATAGAAATCGTTTGAAACAGTTTTAATCAATGGGGAAAAACAATACCTACGAAATAGACATAGTCTCGTGGTGTCACAAAAGCCAGTTAAGGTAGCCCCACCATGACAAAAGGGACCAATTGAGGTTTTCGCCAAAATAACCGAACAAATGCCTCGAAATATCCTAATCTAAGATAGCCTTCCCCGATAGAAATCGTTTGAAACGGTTTTAATCGATGAGGAAATGCAATACCTTCGAAATAGACATAGTCCCGTGGTGTCACAACAGCTGGTTAAGGTAGCCCCACCATGACAAAAGGGACCATTGGAGGTTTTGACCAAATTAACCGACCAAATGCCTCCAAAATATCCAAATCTAAGATAGCCTTCCCCGATAAAAATCGTTTGAAACAGTTTTTATCAAAGGAGAAACAAAGTACTTACAGAAAAGACATAGTCCCGTGGTGTCACAAAAGCTGGTTAAGATAGCCCCACCATGACAAAAGGGACCAGTAATGGTTTTCGCCAAATTAACAAAAATATGCCTCCAAAACATCCAAATCTAAGATAGCCTTCCCCGATAGAAATCGTTTGAAACAGTTTTAATCAAAGAAGAAACACAATACCTATGAAATAGACATAGTCCTGTGGTGTCACAAAAGCTGGTTAAGAAAGCCCCACCATGACAAAAGGGACCAGTAATGGTTTTCGCCAAATGAACAAAACATATGCCTCCAAAACTTCCAAATCTAAGATAGCCTTCCCCGATAGAAATCGTTTGAAACAGTTTCAATCATAGAAAAAAACACAATACCTACAAAATAGGCATTGTCCTGTGGTGTCACAAAAGCTGGTTTAGATAGCCCCACCATGACAAACGGGACCAGTTGATGGTTTTCGCCAAATTAACCGACCAAATGCCTCCAAAATATCCAAATCTAAGATAGCCTTCCCCGATAAAAATCGTTTGAAACAGTTTTAATCAAAGGAGAAACAAAGTACCTACAGAAAAGACATAGTCCCGTGGTGTCACAAAAGCTGGTTAAGATAGCCCCACCATGACAAAAGGGACCAGTAATGGTTTTCGCCAAATTAACAAAAAATATGCCTCCAAAACATCCAAATCTAAGATAGCCTTCCCCGATAGAAATCGTTTGAAACAGTTTTAATCAAAGAAGAAACACAATACCTATGAAATAGACATAGTCCTGTGGTGTCACAAAAGCTGGTTAAGATAGCCCCACCATGACAAAAGGGACCAGTAATGGTTTTCGCCAAATTAACAAAACATATGCCTCCAAAACCTCCAAATCTAAGATAGCCTTCCCCGATAGAAATCGTTTGAAACAGTTTAAATCATAGAAAAAACACATTACCTACAAAATAGACATTGTCCTGTGGTGTCACAAAAGCTGGTTTAGATAGTCCCACCATGACAAACGGGACCAGTTGATGGTTTTCGCCAAATTAACCGACCATATGCCTCAAAAATATCCAAATCTAAGATATCCTTCCCCGATAGAAATTGTTTGAAACAGTTTTAATCGATGGAGAAACACAATATCTACGAAATAGACATAGTCCCGTGGTGTCACAAAAGCTGGTAAAGGTAGCCCCACCATGACAAAAGGGACCAATGGAGGTTTTCACCAAATTAACAGAACAAATGCCTGTAAACTACCCAAATCTAAGATATCCTTCCCCGATAGAAATCGTTTGAAACAGTTTTAATCAATGGGAAAAAACAATACCTACGAAATAGACATAGTCTCGTGGTGTCACAAAAGCTGGTAAAGGTAGCCCCACCATGACGAAAGGGACCAATGGGGGTTTTCACCAAATTAACAGAACAAATGCCTGTAAATTACCCAAATCTAAGATCGCCTTCCCCGATAGAAATCGTTTGAAACAGTTTTAATCAATGGGGAAAAACAATACCTACGAAATAGACATAGTCTCGTGGTGTCACAAAAGCTGGTAAAGGTAGCCCCACCATGACGAAAGGGACCAATGGAGGTTTTGACCAAATTAACCGACCAAATGCCTCCAAAATATCCAAATCTAAGATAGCCTTCCCCGATAGAAATCGTTTGAAACAGTTTACATCAAAGAAGAAACACAATACCTATGAAATAGACATAGTCCCGTGGTGTCACAAAAGCTGGTTAAGATAGCCCCACCATGACAAAAGGGACCAGTAATGGTTTTCGCCAAATTAACAAAAAATATGCCTCCAAAACATCCAAATCTAAGATAGCCTTCCCCGATAGAAATCGTTTGAAACAGTTTTAATCAAAGAAGAAACACAATACCTACGAAAAAGACATAGTCCCGTGGTGTCACAAAAGCTGGTTAAAATAGCCCCACCATGACAAAAGGGACCAGTAATGGTTTTCGCCAAATTAACAGAACAGATGCCTCCAAACCATCCAAATCTAAGATAGCCTTCCCCGATAGAAATCGTTGGAAATAGTTTTAATTCAAGGAGAAACACAATACCTATGAACTATACATAGTCCTGTCTTGTCACAAAAGCTAGTTAAGGTAGCCCCACCATGACAAAAGGGACCAATTGAGGTTTTCGCCAAAATAACCGAACAAATGCCTCGAAATATCCAAATCTAAGATAGCCTTCCTCGATAGAAATCGTTTGAAACAGTTTTAATCGATGAGGAAATGCAATACCTTCGAAATAGACATAGTCCCGTGGTGTCACAAAAGCTGGTTAAGATAGCCCCACCATAACAAAAGGGACCAGTAATGGTTTTCGCCAAATTAACAGAACAGATGCCTCCAAAACATCCAAATCTAAGATAGCCTTCCCCGATAGAAATCGTTGGAAATAGTTTTAATTCAAGGAGAAACACAATACCTATGAACTATACATAGTCCTGTCTTGTCACAAAAGCTAGTTAAGGTAGCCCCACCATGACAAAAGGGACCAATTGAGGTTTTCGCCAAAATAACCGAACAAATGCCTCGAAATATCCAAATCTAAGATCGCCTTCCCCGATAGAAATCGTTTGAAACAGTTTTAATCGATGAGGAAATGCAATACCTTCGAAATAGACATAGTCCCGTGGTGTCACAAAAGCTGGTTAAGATAGCCCCACCATAACAAAAGGGACCAGTAATGGTTTTCGCCAAATTAACAGAACAGATGCCTCGAACACATCCAAATCTAAGATAGCCTTCCCCGATAGAAATCGTTGGAAACAGTTATAATTCAAGGAGAAACACAATACCTATGAACTATACATAAACCTGTCTTGTCACAAAAGCTAGTTAAGGTAGCCCCACCATGACAAAAGGGACCAATTGAGGTTTTCGCCAAAATAACCGAACAAATGCCTCGAAATATCCTAATCTAAGATAGCCTTCCCGATAGAAATCGTTTGAAACGGTTTTAATCGAAGAGGAAATGCAATACCTTCGAAATAGACATAGTCCCGTGGTGTCACAAAAGCTGGTTAAGGTAGCCCCACCATGACAAAAGGGACCATTGGAGGTTTTGACCAAATTAACCGACCAAATGCCTCCAAAATATCCAAATCTAAGATAGCCTTCCCCGATAAAAATCGTTTGAAACAGTTTTTATCAAAGGAGAAACAAAGTACTTACAGAAAAGACATAGTCCCGTGGTGTCACAAAAGCTGGTTAAGATAGCCCCACCATGACAAAAGGGACCAGTAATGGTTTTCGCCAAATTAACAAAAATATGCCTCCAAAACATCCAAATCTAAGATAGCCTTCCCCGATAGAAATCGTTGGAAACAGTTTTAATCAAAGAAGAAACACAATACCTATGAAATAGACATAGTCCTGTGGTGTCACAAAAGCTGGTTAAGATAGCCCCACCATGACAAACGGGACCAGTAATGGTTTTCGCAAAATTAACAAAACATATGCCTCCAAAACCTCCAAATCTAAGATAGCCTTCCCCGATAGAAATCGTTTGAAACAGTTTTAATCATAGAAAAAACACAATACCTACAAAATAGGCATTGTCCTGTGGTGTCACAAAAGCTGGTTTAGATAGCCCCACCATTACAAACGGGACCAGTTGATGGTTTTCGCCAAATTAACCGACCATATGCCTCAAAAATATCCAAATCTAAGATGTCCTTCCCCGATAGAAATTGTTTGAAACAGTTTTAATCGATGGAGAAACACAATACCTACGAAATAGACATAGTCCCGTGGTGTCACAAAAGCTTGTAAAGGTAGCCCCACCATGACAAAAGGGACCAATGAAGGTTTTCACCAAATTAACAGAACAAATGCCTGTAAACTACCCAAATCTAAGATCGCCTTCCCCGATAGAAATCGTTTGAAACAGTTTTAATCAATGGGGAAAAACAATACCTACGAAATAGACATAGTCTCGTGGTGTCACAAAAGCTGGTAAAGGTAGCCCCACCATGACGAAAGGGACCAATGGAGGTTTTGACCAAATTAACCGACCAAATGCCTCAAAAATATCCAAATCTAAGATAGCCTTCCCCGATAGAAATCGTTTGAAACAGTTTAAATCAAAGAAGAAACACAATACCTATGAAATAGACATAGTCCCGTGGTGTCACAAAAGCTGGTTAAGATAGCCCCACCATGACAAAAGGGACCAGTAATGGTTTTCAACATTAACAGAACAGATGCCTCCAAAACATCCAAATCTAAGATAACCTTCCCTGATAGAAATCGTTGGAAATAGTTTTAATTCAAGGAGAAACACAATACCTATGAACTATACATAGTCCTGTCTTGTCACAAAAGCTAGTTAAGGTAGCCCCACCATGACAAAAGGGACCATTTGAGGTTTTCGCCAAAATAACCGGACAAATGCCTCGAAATATCCTAATCTAAGATAGCCTTCCCCGATAGAAATCGTTTGAAACGGTTTTAATCGATGAGGAAATGCAATACCTTCGAAATAGACATAGTCCCGTGGTGTCACAAAAGCTGGTTAAGATAGCCCCACCATAACAAAAGGGACCAATTGAGGTTTTCACCAAATTAACAGAACAAATGCCTGTAAACTACCCAAATCTAAGATAGCCTTCCCCGATAGAAATCGTTTGAAATAGTTTTAATCAATGGGGAAAAACAATACCTACGAAATAGACATAGTCTCGTGGTGTCACAAAAGCTGGTAAAGGTAGCCCCACCATGACAAAAGGGACCATTGGAGGTTTTGACCAAATTAACCGACCAAATGCCTCCAAAATATCCAAATCTAAGATAGCCTTCCCCGATAAAAATCGTTTGAAACGGTTTTAATCAAAGGGGAAACAAAGTACCTACAGAAAAGACATAGTCCCGTGGTGTCACAAAAGCTGGTTAAGATAGCCCCACCATAACAAAAGGGACCAATTGAGGTTTTCACCAAATTAACAGAACAAATGCCTGTAAACTACCCAAATCTAAGATAGCCTTCCCCGATAGAAATCGTTTGAAACAGTTTTAATCGATGAGGAAATGCAATACCTTCGAAATAGACATAGTCCCGTGGTGTCACAAAAGCTGGTTAAGGTAGCCCCACCATGACAAAAGGGACCAATTGAGGTTTTGACCAAATTAACAGAACAAATGCCTCCAAAATATCCAAATCTAAGATAGCCTTCCCCGATAGAAATCGTTTGAAACAGTTTTAATCAAAGGAGGAACAAAGTACCTACAGAAAAGACATAGTCTCGTGGTGTCACAAAAGCTGGTTATGATAGCCCCACCATGACAAAAGGAACCCTTGGAGGTTTTCACCAAATTAACAGAACATATGCCTGTAAACTACCCAAATCTAAGATATCCTTCCCCGATAGAAATCGTTTGAAACAGTTTTAATCAATGGGGGAAATACTATACCTACGAAATAGACATAGTCCCGTGGTGTCACAAAAGCTGGTTAAGATAGCCCCACCATGACACAAGGGACCAGTAATGGTTTTCGCCAAATTAACAGAACAGATGCCTCCAAAACATCCAAATCTAAGATAGCCTTCCTCGATAGAAATCGTTTGAAACAGTTTTAATCAAAGGAGAAACAAAGTACCTACGAAACAGACATAGTCCCGTGGTGTCACAAAAGCTGGTTAAGATAGCCCCACCATTACAAAAGGGACCAGTAATGGTTTTCGCCAAATTAACAGAACAGATGCCTCCAAAACATCCAAATCTAAGATAGCCTTCCCCGATAGAAATCGTTGGAAATAGTTTTAATTCAAAGAGAAACACAATACCTATGAAAATTACATAGTCCTGTGGTGTCACAAAAGCTAGTTAAGGTAGCCCCACCATGAAAAAAGGGACCAATTGAGGCTTTCGCCAAAATAACCGAACAGATGCCTCGAAATATTCTAATCTAAGATAGCCTTCCCCGATAGAAATCGTTTGAAACAGTTTTAATCGATGAGGAAATGCAATACCTACGAAATAGACACAGTCCCGTGGTGTCACAAAAGCTAGTTAAGGAAGCCCCACCATGATAAAAGGGACCAATTGAGGTTTTCGCCAAAATAACCGATCAGATGCCTCGAAATATCCAAATCTAAGATAGCCTTCCTCGATAGAAATCGTTTGAAACAGTTTTAATCGATGAGGATTTGCAATACCTTCGAAATAAACATAGTCCCGTGGTGTCACAAAAGCTGGTTAAGATAGCCCCAACATAACAAAAGGGACCAGTAATGGTTTTCGCCAAATTAACCGAACAGATGCCTGTAAACTACCCAAATCTAAGAGAGCCTTCCCCAATAGAAATTGTTTGAAACAGTTTTAATTCAAGGAGAAACATATTACCTACGAAATAGACATAATCCCATGGTGTCACAAAAGCTAGTTAAGGTAGCCCCACCATGACAGAAGGGACCAGTAATGGTTTTCGCCAAATTAATAGAACAGATGCCTGTAAACTACCCAAATCTAAGAGAGCCTTCCCCGATGGAAATCGTTTGAAACAGATTTAATTCAAAGAAAAACACAATACCTACAAAATAGACATAGTCCCGTGGTGTCACAAAAGCTAGTTAAAGTAGCCCCACCATGACAAAAGGGACCAGTAATGGTTTTCGGCAAATTAAAAGAACAGATGCCTCCAAAACATCCAAATCTAAGATAGCCTTCCCCGATAGAAATCGTTTGAAACAGTTTTAATTCAAGGAGAAACACAAAACCTATGAAATAGAAATAGTCCCGTGGTGTCACAAAAGCTGGTTAAGATAGCCCCACCATAACAAAAGGGACCAGTAATGGTTTTCGCCAAATTAACAGAACAGATGCCTCCAAAACATCCAAATCTAAGATAGCCTTCCCCGATAGAAATCGTTTGAAACAGTTTTAATCAAAGGAGAAACAAAGTACCTACAGAAAAGACATAGTCTCGTGGTGTCACAAAAGCTGGTTATGATAGCCCCACCATGACAAAAGGGACCCATGGAGGTTTTCACCAAATTAACAGAACATATGCCTGTAAACTACCCAAATCTAAGATAGCCATCCCCGATAGAACTCTTTTGGAATCGATTTAATCAAATGAGAGGCAAAGTACCTACAGAATAGACATAGTCCCGTGGTGTCACAAAGGCTGATAACGATAGCCCCACCATAGCAGAAGGGACCAGTAATGGTTTTCGTCAAATTAACAGAACAGATGCCTCCAAAATATCCAAATCTAAATTAGCCTTCCCCGATAGAAATCGTTTAGAACGGTTTTAATCGATGAGGAAATACAATACCTACGAAATAAACATAGTCCCGTGGTGTCACAAAAGCTGGTTAAGATAGCCCCACCATGACAGAAGGGACCAATTGATGGTTTTTCCAAATAAACAGAACAGATGCCTCCAAAACATCCAAATTTTTCTTAGCCTTCCCCGATAGAAATCGTTTGAAACAGTTTTAATCGATGGAGAAATATCATACCTACGAAATAAACATAGTCCCGTGGTGTCACAAAAGCTGTTAAAGGTAGCCCCACCAAGACAAAAGGGACCAACGGAGGTTTTCACCAAATTAACAGAACATATGCCTGTAAACTACTCAAATCTAAGATTAGCCTTCCCCGATAGAAATCGTTTGAAACAGTTTTAATCGAAAAAGAACTGACACATCTACAAAATAGACGGGACCCATGGAGTCACCAAACATGGATTTGATTACTGCTACATGTAAAAAGGGTCCAATTTTGTGAGACCGCATGGACCCGTCCATTTCGTCTCAGATTGATTATCTGCTCACACGATTCTTTTATTCTGTTGTCTTGGAGAAAAGTGAAAACCCATTGACTTGTACCTTTTTCACTTTGCAGCTATCTTTACTAGCTCTTGTAACAGCTTAGCTGTGTTGCAGCTCTTTTATTACACATTCGATTAAACCCATTTCAACTTCCTTCTATAGGGGAAGTTTAAGGTAGATTTTAGCAAAGTGTTTTCTGATTTTAGGCAAGAGTAATAGAATCTAAGGCTGCAATGGCAAAATCGATCATAGCCCTACACGGTAGAAATCAGTTGAAACAGGTGAAACAAAGAATTATGGGAACAGATACTAACCAGACATGGTGCTGTGTAGTTACAAAAGCCGTTCCAAGTATTCACTCTATAATTAAATGCAAAATCCAAATATGTTAATAAAGGTCTTACTCCGACCAAACTCGCTGGGAACGCAGAGGGTAACGTCCCGAGACAGAAAATATCACGTTTTCCCGGGACTTTTCATAGTAATGGAAAAGCAGCCGTTCCAAGTTTTCGCTCTATAATTCAATGCAAAATCCAAATATGTTAATAAAGGTCTTACTCCGACCAAACTCGCTGGGAACGTAGAGGGTAACGTCCCGTGACAGAAAATATCACGTTTTCCCGGGACTTTTCATAGTAATGGAAAAGCAGCCGTTCCAAGTTTTCGCTCTATAATTTAATGCAAAATCCAAATGTGTTAATAAAGGTCTTACTCCGACCAAACTCGCTGGGAACGTAGAGGGTAACGTCCCGAGACAGAAAATATCTCGTTTTCCCGGGACTTTTCATAGTAATGGAAAAGCAGCCGTTCCAAGTTTTCGCTCTATAATTCAATGCCAAATCCAAATATGTTAATAAAGGTCTTACTCCGACCAAACTCGCTGGGAACGTAGAGGGTAACGTCCCGAGACAGAAAATATCACGTTTTCCCAGGTATTTTCATAGTAATGGAAAAGCAGCCGTTCCAAGTTTTCGCTCTATAATTTAATACAAAATCCAAATATGTTAATAAAGGTCTTACTCCGACCAAACTCGCTGGGAACGTAGAGGGTAACGTCCCGAGACAGAAAATATCACGTTTTCCCGGGACTTTTCATAATAATGGAAAAGCAGCCTTTCAAGTTTTCGCTCTATAATTCAATGCAAAATCCAAATATGTTAATAAAGGTCTTACTCCGACCAAACTCGCTGGGAACGTAGAGAGTAACGTCCCGAGACAGAAAATATCATGTTTTCCCGGGACTTTTCATAGTAATGGAAAAGCAGCCGTTCCAAGTTTTCGCTCTATAATTTAATGCAAAATCCAAATGTGTTAATAAAGGTCTTACTCCGACCAAACTCGCTGGGAACGTAGAGGGTAACGTCCCGAGACAGAAAATATCTCGTTTTCCCGCGACTTTTGCCTGAAAATGGAGAAGCAGCCGTTCCAAGTTTTCGCTCTATAATTCAATGCAAAATCCAAATATGTTAATAATGGTCTTATCCCGACCACACTCGTTGGATACGTAGAGGGTAACGTCTCGAGAAAGAAAATATCCCGGGACTTTTGCCTAGAAATGGAAAAGCAGCCGTTCCAAGTTTTCGCTCTATAATTCAATGCACAACAGAAATCAGTTGTTAGTTTTCCTATCTTGAACGAACAAACTCGCTGAGTAGGTAGAGAGGAGCATCCCGAGACAGAAACTATCACTTTTCCCGGGAATTTCGCTTAGAAATGGAAAAGCAGCCATTCCAAGTTTTTGCTCTATAATTCAATGCAAAACAGAAATTGAATCATATTTTGATGATAAATATTAATGGTATAAGTGAAAGATCCATCTGCGCATGAACAAGATTCTATTATATCACTCCTGATGCTGAAACCACCACACAATATTGTTATCATCAGCTAATACTCAAACATAAAAGATCCAGCCTATTTTGTCTGTAGCATTGATTATTTCATTTCATAGCCATGGTGCATTTATTAAAGGATATCTCTCCCAACAGGGAAGGAAGCAATTTAAAGGAATATATATTTGTCAAACCCAAAGGATCTCGCATTATAATGTTCCTATCCTCAATTGCCTTGAACAAAATTTTAATGCTCTCATTCAACCTATGAAAATCCTTCTTTCTAGATACATTTATCTACTTGGCAAATGCATCAATCATTAAGACAAATATTTTGTATGTATTGACAAAATAGACAAATAACTGACCCTAACAACAATCCTTGTTCAAGTGCCTACCTGCAAGTTTCACTTGTTTTGATATTAGACTGTGTTAAGACTAATTTTGGGATCAAACACCTTGTGAAAATCAAGTTTTAGTACCCTTTAATTGTCACAAAACACGGTTTAAAATTTTACAAATTTGCCTTTGATTAATTGGCTCTGTACAATTTCACCGAGTGTATTTAAGGCAAAACTTCTCCATAGCTCTATATGGTTGTATATCAGGAATAAAGGTTATAAACCCATTAATACTATCATGGCATTCTGCAAAAGATAATGAATAAGTGTCAATTTGCTTCACTCTATGAACTATATTTGGCAAAAAGATGCTTATTAAATAAAACTGAATAATTTGTAATCAAATTGTTTTCCATTCAATTATCCAATATTTATTCAACATACAGTCACAAGCAAGTACTGGTGCTGTATGTACTTACCTTCAATTTTGTTTCCTGTAAATATTTCTGAAATTATAACTTAAAAAATGTGCACATCAAAAGGAAACTTTAAAGGCATTGAAGTAACACTTTAAAGTTTCTTTATATTCCAAGGCAGTATCAAAAATAGTTACTGACTGTTCTATAAAATGTTTTTATCATAAGAGAGTGCAAAATTTCAATTATATTTGTTGGAGTGTAGATTGCCCATTACCAGGTTTTTCTATTTAATACATATTTACAACAACCAAATTATGTTAACAGATCCCAATCCAATAGTTCACTGTGTTTCCCTATATCATTGTTTGGAGGAAATTTGAATGACTTCTGAAAATATACAGTTCCCCTCATGGGTGTTTTATGAATGCGATGAAGTTTAGAGTTACTTTCAAGAAACACTCATCATTTTCTCATTTAGACATTTTTATTTGCCATTTCCTCATCTCTTATTTTTCTCCTTTTCAAACCATGTGGGACCACCAGGCAATCTGTCCCTTTAGCACCAGCATTTTTGCAGCCTGGGGAGGGAATCGAACCCTCATACATGATTTTGAGCAAGGAATTTTGCAAATATATAATACTGAATTTTGGCAATAAAAACATCTAAATGTAAAATGTGATGTCTTAAGATTTGAAGAGAAATTGCTTTTACAAAAGGTTTTCTAAACTGTCAGCTGCATTGTTTACACCAGCCCTGACTGTGTACTTTATTTCTATTCTAAAACGTAATAAAATTTATTTGGAAACCCCATTTCAGGGTAACTGATGTATAAAGGTATATCATACAGCAACATTTGTGTTCAGCATCTGTCATACTTTAAGAGATACCCCTGCACGTGACCTAAACAACATACATGAGTTAGTGTAAGGTTTAAAGATTTGTATTAAGAGCTGCTATATCTCAAAACGCTTGTGATGCTATGACCACAATCACTGGCATTGCTATGTTGATGAACCCTGTGGCTATTATGTCTACAGAGCCCTGTGTCACTTTGTTTACAAACCTGCCTAAGTCTTGTAACAATTGTGGTGCTATTTCTACAAACCCTGTTTTCCCCAACCTTTAACCCATTACCAAACAATAACGACATTTGACCACTTTGTTACAGACGACTCTGGAAAACATTGTGGGAAAAGTAAAAATTACTCTTAACGAACAATTTCTCCTTTTCCCACAATGTTTCTGCCCTTTCTGAAGATTATATTTTAATTACATCACATTTTGAAATGTCGTCTGCAAACCCCTCCCCTGGAAGGGATAAAACCCTAAATTGAAGTGTATGCCTTTGGTGAAAGGTAACCAATCCCCACTGAAAGCTGTACACCCCTCTGGTTGAAAGTAAACATCTCCGGTGGAAGGTGTAACTCTCTGGTGGAAAGTGTAGCCCTCTGGTTAAAGGTGTACCCCTCTAGTTGAAGGTGTAGCCCCCTGGTTGAAAGTGTAACCCTCTGGTTGAAGGTGTAGCCCTCTGGTGGAAGGTGAACACCTTTGATTAAAGGTGTACCCCTCTGGTTGAAGGTCCAGCCCTCTGGTTGAAAGTGTAGGCCTCTGGTTGAAAGTGTAGGCCTCTGGTTGAATGTGTAGCCCTCTGGTTGAAGGTTTAGCCCTCTGGTTGAAGGTGTAGACCTCTGGTTGAAAGTGTAGCCCTCTGGTTGAAGGTGTAGACCTCTGGTTGAAGGTGTAGACCTCTGGTTGAAGGTTTAGCCCTCTGGTTGAAAGTGTAGGCCTCTGGTTGAAGGTGTAACCCTCTGGTTGAAGGTCCAGCCCTCTGGTTGAAGGTGTAGGCCTCTGGTTGAAGGTGTAGCCCTCTGGTTGAAGGTGTAGACCTCTGGTTGAAGGTTTAGCCCTCTGGTTGAAGGTGAACACAAATATGTTAAAGGTGAACACCCCTCTGGTGGAAGGAGGTAGGTGTACAAGCTCCCAGTGGAAGGTAGGTGTTCAAGCCCCCCGTGGAAGGTAGGTGTTCAAGCCCCCCGTGGAAGGTAGGTGTTCAAGCCCCAGTGATCAATGTCATCTAGGTTATGGGTTATTCTGTATACGAGCACCAGCTTGGCCGTTTGTCTCCGTTGTTGTAGTGTCGGCCATCCAAGGACGGTTACCATTTGGCTGGTGCTGCTTGCACTGTGATAATCTCCCATAACAAACAGAGCTGTATGTCTCTGAACTGATTCTAATTGGTTGATATTCCTAGCTGAGTGAGGGTCCCAAGCCAAAGATGCATACTCCATGATTGACCTAAAAAGCGTCTCGTATCATTTTGCTTTCACGCCTGTCGGCAGCTGGACAAGTTCCTCCTGAGGAAGGAGAGGCTATTATTGGCCTTCTTTGTAGTGGCATCTACATGGTCATTCCAAAGGAGTTTATCGTGGATTGTAGTGCCAAGGTACTTTCCAGTAGGTACAGTGGCAAGGTAGTTTCCATGGATGGAGTAGCTCGTCTTGATCGGTTTCTGTTTCCGTGTTATCTTGATCATCTCACATTTATGTGAATTGAACTCCATCTGCCAGTCTGCTTCCCATTTTTCCAGTTTCCGCAGGTCTTCTTGCAGGATGACTGTGTCTTAGATGGTCTTTATTCTTGTTCACCCTGAAGATGATAAACAAAACGATTGGAAAGAATACTTTAATCAATAGTTTGTTAAAAGAAGTAACAGGTTATTGACACAACATTGTAGCAAAGGTTATATTTAAATGTGGTAAATATGCAAACTTATATAAATTTCTTTATTTAAACTACCGTATATACTCGACTATAAGACCAGAGGTTGAAAATTCAGAAATTGGACAACGCAAGCCCTGCAGGGCGAGTGCTTTTTTCCAGTTCGGGGATAGAAATCAAGAGCTGATACTGAGAAGTGAACTTATGATACGCAAGCAGAAAGCGCTTAAAATTTGACAGACGATCATAAGCAGGGCTCACGCTGTCGGTCGCCAAATGCGCCAAATGCGAATATTATTTCATTCTGGCGCAAGATTTCCCGATTTGGCGAATTTGCTTGGCGGATGTTTTTTTTCATTCAACTTTATCATATTTCCACCTGTCCGGACATTACAGACAGTTTTATCTTTTGACACACTTAACAGTTTCTCCGAAACCCCAAATTTAATCCGCTAATTGTTATCCCCGTGTCAAACAATGCCTGAGGCGTGTATTAATCGGGTCTTTATTATGTGTAAACAACTCGACACACTTGATTGGTAGACTCGATGCGGTTGTTCCACGAAAACCGATTACTATTTACCGCATTCCGTCCAGTGTTTTATGATGCATGGTAGAATGCGAGAATTTAAAGAGAGTTAATTTGTAAAGTATTTTGATATTGACAGTTCGCTTCCTTCGTTGATGCAACGGTACTATTCAAATTGCGATCCTCGATTATTAATCATTCAAATCATCATACCGGAGTCTTGACGAGAGTAAAAACAAATAGACCTAAGATCATGTTTACTTTTCATTTATCTATCGGACATTTCTAAAATGAATAACAAAACTGAGAATTCAGAATTGCATAGTCTTCAATATGATTTGATGTTATCTGAGATGAAAGATTCATTTTGATTTTGTCACTGAAAGCGAAGCCTTTAGTTATACCATCTTTGGTTTAAATTTGTTCAGAAGGGGAATGTCTTGGCTTTTTTTTTTTTTAATTTTTTTTAACATATTTTTATTAGCATTACACATTACATATTTATGACATTACAATTTTAATAAAAATGGTGAAACATAACAAACAGAAATAATTTACCAAGAGGATTTAACACATATGTACATATAACATGAAAAGTGTTTAAAATAAAGAAATTTTAATTGGTGCCATTTGCTCAGAATTTGGCTCCTACTTCTTAAGTTTGGCTCCTACTTTTGTCATTTGGCGAATGTGCTGGCGCAGACTTTTTTCCAGCCAGGGTGAGCCCTGATAAGAAATCTGTCAATATATAAAACCGCATCGCTAAGGTAAACAACTGATGACGTCACGGGCACTGTGTTTACTCCCATGCATTCGATTTGTGAAACACGGAGAATATAATACAATTCAAAACGGTTGATCAATACCGCATTTTATAGCGGAGTCCGTAGTTTTAAAAGTGAAACCTATGCACACAATTATTTGGAAATTAAACTTTACATATTTCGTGTCTACTCTTAAAAAACACCTCTTTCGTTGTTTGCATGGCGAAATGGTGAAATTTATGATCGCTCTGATTCATGGTAAGTAAACCTTGGTTACCAAACAAGCAGCCCTTATATTTTAGTCATTCAAGAATTTTCTGTTCACAGTAAATGGTAGTAAGACAAGTTCATCAAAAGAGGTGAAGAAATTTCAATAAATGATAAAGTTGACTAAACAATGTTTTAATTTTATTTCCACAATTTTATTCACATTCAATAAAACAGGCAAGGTCAGCAGAGTCATCCGTTTTTTTTCTTTCCTGAAAATGCAGGGCAAGTGGCTATGGTTGCAGGGCGAGTGAATTCCATGAACCACTTGCCCTATAGGGCGAGTGGCTCTAATATTTTTCAATACCTGAAGACGCATTTTTTTTACATAGATTTTGGATAACAAAGTGGGGGGTGCGTCTTATAAGCAAAGTCAATCAACATCACATAATTTTTCGCGTCATTTTTGTTTATTTTACCTTTCCCTAGAGAGATTTGCAGGTTTGTTTACTTTTGTCCAACATGTTGCAAATGGCGGCCTTGTAAGTAAGGGAAGTAACTAGGATAGTTGGGAATATATACCGGTATAACTTAGGTACGGTCAATGAGTATTTTTCAAAATGAGAAGATTGGTAGAATATACCAGTTATTAGTTAAATTTATTATATCTTCTTATCTGTCAAGGTTTCAGTGACTATGGAAGGTCTGGACGTTAAAACGGCGCCGACTTCCTAGGTGCATAAAATAACACTTACTATGTGTTTATAACACCGGATGTCAAACTGTGATGTACATTGTAAAAACAGAGATAAGGGTCATTATCTGACAGTTTGACATTATGCAATTTGATTAAACTAACAACTGTGTTTTAGCACCTTCCAATTTGCTGGATTGTCACGGTCTGATTGGATTATAATTATAGATAATTCTCCCGGATTAAACCGGATCATACCGGTCTTCCCTATTCCAACCCTCTGAAACTGAGGTAAATTTCACCACCTGTCAAAATGAAACTAGAGTGATATTAGGAGTTGCTTTTTTACTACAGCTAATATAGATTAATGATGAAGATTGACAGAATATTTTTGAATTAGTTGCTAATTAAAAAACATCATATCCCTAGATATCAAATAATGTGGGAAGACAACGTTACAGTTAACAAAACCCTTGCATCATTCATCGGTGTATGATTAATCTGTACGATCATCAAAAAGTAGATGCGACTTATAGTTGAGTCAATGCTGAATTCCCCTAATCTTAGATCAAAGTAAGGGGTACGTCTTATAGGCAAGGGCGACTTATAGTCGAGTATATACGGTACATAATGTAAATCATGCATTGCATTTTGGTGAAGGTTAAACCAAATAAAGGCAAACACCATGGCTGATCATTTGAACAAGTTTTTGTATAGATCTGTACATATTCTATTGAGAAAAGTGTTTTTTATTACTACTAATTACCCTGAATAAATTTTGTCAATTGTTTAACAATAGAATTATCTTTTGTTTGTTTCAACTTATTATAGAAGGACTTTTGATGATGTAGATAATTTCAAAGAATTTTGACAATGATGGATTTTTTTCATAATACAAATTTTATCCCTCTATTTTATCATTGAATCATTTGCTGTGAAAGGTTTTTAATACTGGTTCAGAGAAAACATATACTTACAACATACAATTTGGTGAAGAGTAAATTCTACATAACAAGGTTTCAGTGCATGACAATACTGTAAGTGCTTCACATATATATATATGAAGTACTTACTGAAGTCTTGTGTTGAACCCTCATTTTGCATGGAGAGATTTTCGAATTCAAATTCTTTAGTTTGGTGGTTTAAATATTGCATGAACAGTATGTTCTGTCTTATTATCACATTACTGATATCGGTAGGATAGCTAAAACATGAGAGTATCTAGCGAGAACCACCAACCACACATACATGATAATGAGTCTTAGATGCCATGTTTGATTATGGTTTAACAACATTTTCAACATAATGTTTCAGTTGTGTCAGTAGACATATCCCTGTTTGTTCCTATTATTTCCTCATCAGTCACTGCAAATAAACCTTCTAAGCCACTGATCACTTACCCAATACAAACATTGTTGCTCTGTGGTTTAGTCAAAATAAAATAATTCAACATGAAGAAGCGTTAGTATCTCGACAATGGCTATTTCTTTAAAATTGGAGTGCCTTCTGACAGGATACTGCTTCCTTGCCAAGTGTTACTGATACAATACAATGGGTCCTGCGTGGCTCAGTGGTTAAGGTGGTGGACCCGGAACACGGGGGTCCCGGGTTCGAGCCCCATCGAGGCCATTTAGTTTCGTGGGAGTGGCCTTTGGCAAGTCACTTCAGAGCCCTAGCCTAGTACTAGTGCATCCAGGAAAGTCGTTTCAGAACTGAAAAATGTAGGAACAGCCCCGACGAAGAGGACCCATATGGGACCTGTGTTGGGTAATGACACTAAGCTAAGCTAATACAAAGGGAACCTATGTTATACAAATCCAGAATTAGCACTGTTCATAAACTGAAAGAAAAAATCTCTTTCGCCCGGTTCATGCTTTGCCTATTATCATATTACAAATATCAAAGAAAAATGAAAAGAAAAGGAGGATGGGGTTTAATAGTACCTTTGTAATATTAAGGTTATCCTACCCTTATTCTTTTTCCACGAAAACTAGTGAAACTTACGAAAATGTTGTTACTTACAACGTGTCATCTCTGTGTATGACTAAAGATCAATAAATTATGTAAACAGTAGTTGTTATCAAA
Organism: Cerastoderma edule; assembly: GCA_947846245.1. Taxonomy (NCBI): domain Eukaryota; kingdom Metazoa; phylum Mollusca; class Bivalvia; order Cardiida; family Cardiidae; genus Cerastoderma; species Cerastoderma edule. Next base: position 26,833,657 of record OX401416.1, on the reverse strand, counting down.
GCCACAAATTGGTTAATTGTTGATAAAAGTTTTTATTTACCATTTTTTCCTTTTAATTTTCTTAAGTCGCAGCGTGCAGCGCAAAATTCAGTAAGGGAGAGAGAGCGCATGCGCGGCCAGAGCTGAAAGTTATATCCGGTCTTATAATTCCAGTCTTTGGAAAAAGTAGTGCGGGAAAGTCACAGGGAGAAAAATCATAATAGACCTTTATTAACACTATATATACACAAGGGAAACAACTTCAAAGAGAAACCAGTTCTGACGTTCCGCGCTTATCAGTCCGTAATTTTTATACGATCGCTAGTCTGTCAATTCTCTATATGTCCCGCATAGCCAAATGATTTCTGCGTCCAACAATACCACTCTCAACAAGATCGGTCCAGTCAACTCGGAGAAATCTGCGACGACACGCGACATTTTTTTCGAATTTGGTTTTATCGGAACCGATCGTTGAGAACAGAACCAGCCGATCATTCGGCTCGTAATCACCTCGATGAACGTTATTTCAGCGATGACACTTAACCGCCACATGAAAAACAACTACTGGTAAGAACCAAACTAGAAATTCTAACCTGCACACTATATACAACATGTAATCCACAATTTTCTTTCGATATTCACTGACCTCGCTAACCCGCTTCTTCTCGACTCCATCTTGTTATGCTAATTAAACTGTAACATTCTCTACGATTGGCTGAACGATAAACGATTAACAGGTTGAAGGTCAATTGTGCTGGTTCCCCAGCTTTGTGTTTTTCAGGTGCTGGGCGTTGCGGCGTCGAGTACCAATATTGTAAACACACAGAATCTTGCGCACGATCAGAAATAAGAAATATCTAATTGAATAAGCCTCACACAAGCACTAAATAAAGTATTTTGGAATCGATGAAAATGATTGTCACTTGGTAAGATTTAATGGAGGCAATAGAAAAACAAAATAAAGTCTCGGTTTTGATAATTATTCAGTTTCTTTTATTTTTCCTTATTTGTTTTCCTTTTGAAACACTGTCACAGCCTGGACAAAACCATGTCTCTTCCTTCGGCTTACTTGATGTGTCACAACACATGCCCTCAAACATGAGAAATGATATCAGTTTAATCCACCTATAAACTACTTGTGAACTTGAAATCACAAGGCCCCTCTCCGCGTGGGTTCAAATCCTGAGAGGGATATGGATTTTCATGAGAGGCAGTCTCCCGACTGACTTACGGAATGCCGATGGTTCTACCCGCTTTGACCAGCCCTTATGGGCAGTTGAGTATGGGGTCTTCCTCCATCATTAAGAGTCGGGCATCGCTACATAACTGAAATAATGTTGATGTGATGTAAAACCCATATAAAAAAATACTTACCACCTGCAGATTATAAATTTTATTTTGCAGCAGACGAAAATCTTAATTACTCTCTGAGTACTGTAGTTATAGTAAATACATGGGATTGATTTTTTTTTTTTTTGAATGCAAAATTGCTTGTATCATGCAATTTTTTCTCTTGCCACATACTCGTATGTACACAAAGCACAACATCAATAACAACACAGTATTAAAATCGCAAAAATTTAACCGCCAAAACTCAATGGGGCGACTAATTGACAGATAAATGACAGAAGTAACGCTTTGTGAACCACGCTCGGCAGGCTTTATTTATGTGATAATCTGAAAAACGCGGAACCAAGCTGTGATTTGGCCTTGTAATTTTTAAACCAATGATATCACTTCTTACAAACGGCCGATGGGATCAATCAAGCCTCGTTTTGGAACTGTCAAAATGGAGTTGAGCCGATAATCAGTGAATAATTGAAAGAAAATTGTGGATTACATATTGTATATAGTGTGCAGGTTAGAATTTTTTGTTTGGATCATTACCAATAGTATTTTTTCATGTGCCGGTTAAGTGCCATCACTGAAATAACGTTCATTGAGGTGATTACGAGCCGAATGATCGGCTGGTTCTGTTCTCAACGATCGGTTCCGATAAAACCAAATTCGAAAAAAATGTCGCGTGTCGTCGCAGATTTCTCCGAGTTGACTGGACCGATCTTGTTGAGAGTGGTATTGTTGGACGCAGAAATCATTTGACTATGCGGGACATATAGAGAATTGACAGACTAGCGCTCGTATAAAAAATTACGGACTGATAAGCGCGGAACGTCAGAACTGGTTTCTCTTTGAAGTTGTTTCCCTTGTGTATATATAGTGTTAATAAAGGTCTATTATGATTTTTCTCCCTGTGGGGAAAGTGTGCGCTAGCTTCTGTTTATTCTGTTCATAAACTGCAAGAAAAAATCTCTTTCGCCCGGTTCATGCTTTGCCTATTATCATATTACTCAAAGAAAAATGAAAAGAAAAGGAGGATGGGGTTTAATAGTACCTTTGTAATATTAAGGTTATCCTACCCTTATTCTTTTTCCACGAAAACTAGTGAAATTTACGAAAATGTTGTTACTTACAACGTGTCATCTATGAGTATGACTAAAGATCAATAAATTATGTAAACAGTAGTTGTTATCAAAGCCACAAATTGGTTAATTGTTGATAAAAGTTTTTATTTACCATTTTTTCCTTTTAATTTTCTTAAGTCGCAGCGTGCAGCGCAAAATTCAGTAAGGGAGAGAGAGCGCATGCTCGGCCAGAGCTGAAAGTTATATCCGGTCTTATATTTCCGGTCGTTGGAAAAAGTAGTGCGGGAAAGTGTGCGCTAGCTTCTGTTTATTCTGATTTAAACCATGTTTTTCCGTTTCCGATCTTTTCACTTTCTCACTTGTGAAGATTGGTGAAGATTGTTTATCAGGTATTTGGGGAGAACGGATTTATTCTATATTAACGGATTATGCATTTTATGGAAATCTGCTGTTTCTTATTGAAAATGACGCTCAGAATGAATTGGACTACAAATTAATTTATAAAGAAAATGATTTGATTTTTATGTGAAACAAATAACATCAAGAACTCGAAATATTGGCAATGTTTACCTTTTGATTAAATTCCGTTTTGCTCTGCTAAAGTGTCATCTGACGTCATCAGAATATTGCACACACACTGGATCATCAAGTTACGTTCTTATTTTTAGTGTGTCCAAACGACTTCTATCGCCTGTCGATGACAGCAGATACAGTTTAAACAGTGCGAGAACAACATGTCTAAATATGGATGTTGACAATGATTTAGATGGACAACTGTTACAGCAGTTCAGTTCGCTTGGGACAACCGACAAAGAAGTGTTGATTGCCGAATTTCAAAAATTACTGGGCAATCAACTGAATCCAGCAGGATGTGCATTTTTTCTAGATATGAACAATTGGTAACCATTTCGTCATTTTGTTTTCGACTTGTATTTAAACAGCACGATAAGTCGAATTATTATGTGATTTTTCCAATGTTTCACCCCAAAATTAATGGGATTTTTCCTTCTTTTACAATAGAAAGTCATTTAACTTATTCTAGTTTCGTTCTTTGATTTAGGCACATAATCTCATTATACTTTAATTTGACAATAACATTGGCTGTCTGAATCGTAAAACCCCATGTGTCAGGTACTTGTACTCAAAAGTAAGTCCAGAACATTCAATGAAAAAAGGTTTTACAATTTATCAACTGAAAGTGGGGAACAAACTCTGGTGCGGGATCCAATAATAATAATCTTACCTTTATCTTTAAATATTATATATTTATAGATTACTATATTTATAGATATAGGTTACAGACCATATCAACGTTTAAGATCAGGCACCAGTGGGAACAAAGTGCCTCAAGTGTGAAATAAACCCTGTAAATGGGGACTGCTGTAAATGATCACTTTAACCACAAAATGATTTGACAAAATGTTTCTTTTCTAGGAACCTTCAAGCAGCTATATGTTCCTACTATGATTTTGATCAACCAAGTATAAAGACACCACAGTTGGCGTTTGTTGCAGATGTTACTATTGGTGATGGTGAGGCTGTTCCACCAGACACAAGATTTACAAAAACATGGCGAATAGCAAATCCAGGTTTGTACATTGGTATAAATAAATAGTTGTATTGAGGTCTTTTACATACAGTATTTGAAAAAACAATATTGGGCAAATTCATTTCATGGGAACTCATTTGAGGCGTCTAATGATGACCAGTATAATGAAAACCCACAAATAGAGTTTAGAGAATCAAATCAATATAGATGTTAGTATTGGGTGTACACGTTTTATCTTGACCTCTGTTCTTCTGTTTATTTTTGAGGGATGAGGTTATTGCGGATGATTCATTTTTTCATACTTTCATTTTACTCTACCACTTCCTAGTCTAATAAATAGATTCTTGTTATAGGACATCCCACAACAAAATAATTGACTGGGAATGGGGATGAAACATGGGACAATGGGTTTCGGATTCCTAATGTTCACCACTTCCCCACTGTGGATCTCTTCGAGAATTTTATATTTTGAGGGTCCTTTGTAGCCCAGTGGTTAATGTGGCTGCCTTAAAACTCTTGGGATCAAGGTTTGAGCCCGTCGGTAACTCTGGTTTCATGGTACACTGCAGACTCATTATAACGCGGTCGTCGGGAGCCATGATGCTAGATCCGCGTTAATAGTGGGGTTGACAAATATAACGCGGGGTCCCTTACGCGCTATATGCCAGACCATAACCACTTAAGAAACAATAAGATTCAAGAAGTAGTCTATTCATATTTCAAGATTGTGTTGAGTTACGGACTTATCATTGAATTTATTGTGAATAAAAGAAAAGCAAATAAAAAACATAATCAAAACTTACATGTTTAACTATACAGGGTTCTCTCTGGCTAAAATTTTCTTTGCACCAACACTTGCGCCAAATTGAAAAAGTTGGAGCCAAATTCGATAAGTTTGAGCCAAAATAGTCTTTTTTAGAAGGGGAAATCCTTCATTAGGCTCACCTACGGTTCTAAATAGGTTCTCAAGTGTTCGTTTGTTCTATCTATTTCTATGTGCTGTTTTCATTAGATTCTATGGATTAAATCCTCTCTCACACTCAACATTTGAAACAGGACATATCAGAAACATGACTTTCACCTTGGCGTCATATTATAACCAACTATTTCCTGTCCTCCATGCCTCCTTGTCAGATGTTTATTTGATTTTTAGTGGGAGGCATATTCAACGACTGAGAAGATCGATTTATAGTCACTCTTGTGTTGGATCAGAATTAATTGTCACTTAAAATCGCGGATTTTATATACCAAAACTTCGGTGTATAAAAGAGTTTCATTTATTTGTCAATCTATGTCTCTGATCAACACAACTGACTTCGTCGATGTTTGATGTCAACTACTTTAAAAGGAGCGCGAGGGCAAACATTTTGATTGAAAAGCAATTAAAGTAATCAAAGTCATAATTTCCATATAATTGAAGTTGTAAAGGCTGGCGAATGACTAAATGGTGTACACAAGAAAGTGTCACCTTCAACAAACTTGACAATCAACAGATAATGAACTGAACAAGTGTGAAAACAGGATTATCCCGTATCGGAAATCGCATTTGATAAACAAGCTGATTCCCGAGTTCTAATTCAAAGTACTGCGATTACGGGAACCATCGAGACATGCTTCTCGGCACTACAGTAAAAACAAATCGATATTGACTCGAGATCGGCAACCATGCGGTTAACAAACATCAAATTCTCGCGGAAAATAGTCGGCGCCAGGCACTTTCGCCAAATTTGTTTTTCTTGCGCCAATTTCTTGATTTTGTCGCCAATGGCGCCATTTGCGAAGGCCAGCGTGAACCCTGAACTATATATTCCTTTTTATTTGTTTCATTACGATTCAAGTTAAGGATCATTGATAGAGGCACGTGCAGTCTAAATACACACTACAGAAAAAGGAGGGTGGATTCAGTTAACCCATGTTCTATTTATAGATTTAAACTCCAAGTAAGGAGTGAGTAAATTTTATCGACAGTTCTCCCAGCATGTGTACCTACTGTTTTACCATTTAAACTAGGTGTAAAACACTCCCCTGAATAAGCGTGTACAAACTAAGGATATTATGTAATTTATCAACACTATGTACACATAGACTTAAATCTTCCCTCGGGTCACGGATTGTGTACGTATAAAGGCCACGCACTTTGTTTAAAAGACCGTGACAAACAATGGGGACTACCCAGGGAGTTATTGATTTTCACGCCTTCGGAGTGCAATTTGTAGGTAGACTTTCTATTTAGGATGCCGACCGCGTCATTTTGCAGAAAGGGGGAGATTTAGGCTATTGTTTAAGCCCTAATGTGCTTGAAATTTTGGGAGCCATAGGAGACCCGCGTTATAATGAGTATCGCGGTATAACGGGTCGCGGTATAATGAGTCTGCAGTGTAGTTTCCTTTATCAATACACTTTAAAGCCCTAGCCTAAAAAATCCTGAGAGGGATATGGATTTTCATGAGAGGCAGTCTCCCGACTGACTTACGGAATGCCGATGGTTCTACCCGCCTTGACCAGCCCTTATGGGCAGTTGAGTATGGGGTCTTCCTCCATCATTAAGAGTTGGGCATCGCTACATAACTGAAATAATGTTGATGTGATGTAAAACCCATATAAAAAAAAAAAAAAAATTTATTTGGTTATGAAACAAATCTTCTTTTAATAGGAAATGCATACATTAGTAAGGCATTGAAAATTCTCTAATGTGTGGACCTTTACCAAGTAAAGAGTTTGATACTGATAGAGAACTTTTTCTTTATAATGGTATGAATCATTTTGACACAAACTTGTCCATGTTGAGCAATAACTGCTTTTATCAAGTTATTGTTTAAAACCATCTCATTTAAAAGTTTCATGAAAATGCACAAATATGTGAAGGAAACAATTCAAAATTGACCAATCTACAAAACGCTTGCCCTCAACATTGGTCAGGGGTAGAGCATCGGGCTCTTGTACCGAGGGTCCCGGGTTCGAATCCCTGTTAGGGGGGTGAAAATTTCTGGGTCTATCCCACAAATCAGCCCGATTACTGGTGTAGTATCCAGGAAGCAGTCATCGAGAGTGGCTTTGAACAAGCTTTGAGCTTCCTTCACAATGTAAAACAAATACGGTGAATAAATGAATATGTGTGCCTATGAACATTGCATTTGATAGCTCATATTCTGATAAGAACTCAGACATACATGAGGCAGCGTTTTGTCAACTGGTCTGATCAACTGTTTGATATGATTAACCACAGGAAATTGTCTTTAACAGAAAACTCTGACATACATTTACATTTATATGGGTGAAAGTGTTCAGGATTATTCCTGAATTTCAGGTTTTTGAGACTTTTTGTCCATTTTTAATGCTAAAGCAAACATGCCTTTTCAGGATAATGAACAACTGATTTCAGGTTTTTGAAATTTTTCAACTTTCACCCATGCATTTAGTTGATTGCAAATTATTTCTTTTTTGAAGGTGATGAATCCTGGCCCCCAGGCTGCCAACTAAAATTCTGTTCTGGTGAGAGTTTGACTTTAACAGACAGAGCAATGGTTGATGCTTTAGGTCCAGGGGAGACGACAGATGTTAGCGTAGAGATGCATTCCAAGGCAGAGCCAGGGGTATACCAGAGTCAGTGGCGAATGTGTACAGCCACTGGGATGTTTTTTGGAGGTAAAGTCATCTTTAAACTTAATTATTATGAGATAGAGGGTTAGTTTGAAGGTTGTGGGTAGAACCCTGTGTTAAGCTGGGTCCACCTTGTTGATCTTCATTACTGCACATTATTATTATGGATATCTTATGCTTACTTGTTTTTAAAGAAAACGCTTTGAAGAATTTGATTGTGTAATTTTATTTTGTTTATTTTATATTGAAATACAGCCATTTAGTTTCCTTGTTTGGCCAATAGTGTTTTGCAGAATAATGTATGATATTCATCACCTCGCTATAAATTTGTAAATATGCAAGATGTATATATTGTATATATGTATACTGGTATGTTTTTTGTTGAACATATTAAATGTGTTAAACAGTAAAGTATGTATGTTCTTTTTTACAGAGCCTATTTGGGTAATCATCACTGTGGCAGAGGGCGGGGTTTTGGGTGTCACACAGCAGTTATCCAAGTTTGGGAATGACTTTGTACAAGCCCACATGCGCCCGTCAATGCCAAACCCTTTCGGATCCTCCATCTCCGGTGTTGGGGCAGAGTACAACAATGCCCTGCTTATTTCCCCGAATAATTCTATTGTTGCTCAACATGGGAGTCCTTACACCACCCAGCTCAGTCCGAGCCCGACGCAGACCGAGAGGGGCGGACCTATGTCATCTACTCCTGCCAGATCTCTATTTCCCGTAAGTATTTGATAAAGTGATATAATATAACTTTTGACGGTAAGATAAAAGTCTTCCTTCGTTGTAATGATAATAAAATTACTTATAGAAATATTTGATACTTTATACATATCATATTTTTATTAGATTTTATGCACATAGACACATTGCATAACCCTTTACCAAACGCCAAATTTTCCACCATCCCAAATATAAAGAGTTTGCAGACATACTTTCAAAAAGTGATGAAAAATAATCTGATAGGGCAGAAAAAATTGTTGGAAAAGGAGAATCGCCTTTTTCCACAATGTTTTCCAGAGTCGTTTGCAACAAACTGGTCGAATGTCATTATTGTTTGGAAATGGGTTAAACACTTTTATATTACTGATTATCATTATGATATTAATGATTCTGATCCTTGTTTAAAAATGAGTGAAAGTCATTCAAAGTAAAAAGTACTGATAATGATACATCATTTAACAAATGTAAAACTCATTTAGCTCTTTTAAAGCTAGAATAGTGCTCAGTTGCAGAAAAATTATGTTAGTTCTAGAATAGATGACAATTGACATCAAAATACTTTGATTTCCTTTTCAAAGAGTAACTGAGATGGTAATAAGTTCATATGATGCTTCGAAAAGAGTTAAGGTGTTGTACTTCATAGGCTTTCATGCAATATGCAGAGCTGACACGAAAAATGGTAATAACATTAATAGATGAAATGACCATGTCACTATGAAATGACTAAAGCATACTTAACATAACATAACATAGTTTTATTGAGACATTAAGCACACAACGAGGGTTCAATGCAAGACTGCTATAGTAAAACATTGTTCATTCATTTATTTCCAGGTACATAGCGGCAGTGGGGGTGATATACAAGACTGTGATACGAACATTGAGACTGAGGACAGTGCGATGTCCTAGCAGTGACCAAAATTCCAAAGTACAGGGCTTGGCTACAGGTCAAGGGGGTCTCTCACATAATAACTCCCGGAGGGAGATTTTGGGGGTTCAGTGCATGACTATATATAGCAAGGTCTTTTACTGTTGTTGAAGGACTTGTTTTAGTCTTGTTTTGAAGCCTTGAAATGCATGGCTCATTCTCACTTCTGTTCGTTTATCTTTGAAGTAATGGCTTTTTTGGGTAATTTTCAGCTGGTTCCTTTTTAGCCCATTTCCATATTTTTGATAATGTGACTGGTCCAAATTAAAAGCAACAACAGAGAAAGTAAAAAAAAGTATAGAAACAGCAAGCAAATAATATAAATAACCATTTCCTCAATGAAAATGGGTAGAAACCATTGGGAGCAATGGATTCGTTTGTCACAATGGTTTCTCAATTTTACCTGCAGTAGATACAAATGGAGTAAAAGGTTAGATATTAATGCAGTACAAAAAGTTTGACCTTGACTAATTTGTTTCAGATAGGCTGGCATCTAACTGATTTGGAAAAGATCAAGCTATAACATGAAACATATTTAATTTCAATCAAGCAATGCTCTTGACCCCTTGGTCTGAATCCTTTACTTTGACGCATCTGCTGCAGAAGGCTTGAGTCTTTGGGTACAATGCTTTCTACGCAAAACTAGTGAAAAGGTATGTTTACCCTACATTTTGTCATTTTCTTGGGTACTCTATTTTAAGCTATCATAAAATCTTATATAGTGAAAATGGGTTAAATGAGATAACAGAACTTAAAAAGTTTGAACAAACAAAAATATAAGATAATAAGGAGGTGAAAATAAAATTGTGAGATACTTCCCTGTAGTTCCTTGGTGCCATATCACAAGAGAAACCAATGTTATGGATGTACGACAGTATATAAAGCATGTGTGAAGTTTTCAAAGAAAACTAGACTAGTTTGTGTGTAAGGGTGGGAGGGGTGAAACCAATTTGTTACTGACCTTCAAAACCTCTACCAGCCTTGGGGTACCAATTCTTATTGTTATATGTGTAGTGCAGGGATAGATTCGTTCAAGTTATACTGTCAGTTTATGAAAAGTGACAAAAACCTTTTTTTGTGGTATTAAACGCCTTGCTTTATTATACCTTATTTCGACGCTTCTACTGCATAAGTCTATGGATTTCACCGTGAGGAAAGGATGAATTGCTCTTAGTTTATCGTTGGATGAAGGAAGGTATTGAACAGAGAATGCAGTGGGAAAAAAATACGTCATTTTTTTCCTCCACAAAGATCCTCCTGAATACAAGAAAAAATTGAAGCTTTATGTCATAGTGGTTCAACTGTTGCTATCAAAATAGACATTTCACCTACAGCTATCAATGAAATCATATAAATACTGAGTTTTGTATCTGAGGTTATGCTATCGAAAATAGTCAGAATGGAACTTCTCATTTGCCGCAAAGGTACCAGTAACAAACTAAACAAAACAAAAATGCGTAATGTACTACAGTGTGTATAAAACTAGAAAACAATACACATTTGTTTTACTTGTACTGTACCTGTTTTTTGCCATTTATCCGTAGTTTTAATGAATGATGTAGGGGCCAAGAATGGCTCAACAATAATATTGTTTTCCATGCGCAACTTCATCTTACTTTTCCTGTTTTATACATTCCATTCATGTCTTCATCACCAAGTTCTGTTATGCATCATTGATTAATAATGTACTGGACAGGTTTTCATCCAGGGGTCTGAGGATGTGTTGAAATGACTCATTGGTTTTGAAATGTTCTGATGCTACAACACATTACCACCTAAAACCACATTTTTTGCATCTTGCATCAGATGACTTTCAAAAAAGCATCGTGGAAAAAGAAGAAATTGCTTGTCAATTTCTTCTTTTGTTACAATACTTTTTCAATCTTTTCACAACATAAGAACTGAAAGGTTTCCTAAAGTCGCCTGCTTCATGTACAAGGCAGGTGATAAAGAGTTAACGTTTCCATGGTGCAAAAATCACTAGAAGGGTACTTGAATTTTTTTTTTTTGTGAACTGTTATTGGTGAAAAAAAATCAATTATACTGGGTTTTTAAATGTAGAAAAGTATCAATTTGTTTTACTAAAGCAAAGATACCTTTTTGTTAATATTGTTTGGAATGAAATTGTTATAAAAGTTAGTAATGGAATTGATTTAAAAGGACTATCTTATAGATTGAGATTTCAATCCTTTAAAAATAAAATCTCTTGCGTATAAAATTATAACATTTATATAGTTACCTAAAATTACACTAATGATTTGTTTCTCATCCTATCCTTGCAACCTTTTGGTTAAGACATAGTATATTTATCTTCCAGAAATAGAACTTTTTAAATGGTTTATTTTGTAAACAATCATCTATTAATATCATTGTGTGAAATAGCCCAAATAGGCAAGGGTATCTGAGTGAGAACTAGACTATGAAATGGCTCCACATTCCATTCATATTACACTATTTAGGGTGTGTGTGGGGGTCAAAGAGTAATCTATTTATAAACCAAGTTTTAAATGAGCACTATAAGGCCCAAGAGCTTGTTTTTGGCTTTAGTTTTTTAAATGAAAACACAGGTTTCTACTAAAGAAATTGAATTGATCATAAGTATCAAGACATTAACTAACCCTTTACCAAACAATATCGACATTTAACCAGTTGCAGACGTCTGGAAAGCATTGTGGTAAAAGGAGAATTTGCTCGTAATGAGCAATTTTTTTCCTTTCCCCAAAATGTTTTCTGCTCCGTCTGCAAACTCTTTCTATTTGGGAGTCTAAAATTTGGCATTGGGTAAAACATTTTTTTTTTTGGTTGATCATAGAAAAAAATCTGTGAGATAATCCCTTTAAGTTGGTGGTATACTAATCCTTCATCAAGGATTCATTACAAGACTGATGATAAGATAACTCCTTCACAAAAGTGAGGAATTAACTCTTGTCTTGCATCAAACCCTTTTACACGGTATGCTTTATTTGTTGAACATTCAATTGGGAAGATTTGTTTTGTTGTTTGTAGTTATGGTGGCTGGTCAATCAGTGCTGAAGTATGTTCATCCATTAATACGCATTTTATTTAAGAAGTAAAGCAGTTGAAACAATAGTATTTGGTTATTCTTATTAGTCACTACAGTTTCTGTCTGTTTCTATTTGCATTTATTCTTTAACCCATTACTAAACAATAATGACATTTTACTACTTTGTTGCAGACGACTCTGGAAAACATTGTGGGAAAGAAATTGCTTGCGACAAGCAATTTCTCATTTTCCCAAAATGTTTTCTACGCTGTCAGAATATTATTTTCCAATTTCATCAAATTTTGAAATGTCGTCTGCAAACTTACAATTTTGGAAAGTCAAAAACTTTTGGTTACTTATCATCCCACATAAAACGATGATGCATACACTTGACCATACAGCAGTCTCTTCTTTTCCTCTGCCTTTGGCAGTCATAAGTTAACAAGCCTTTACCATTTCCCAAAAAGATACAAAGATCCTATAGAGAAGAAATAAGAAACCATGTCGACAAAAGGACTAAATTTAATAGTTCCTATTGAGGGCTTCCTGTTGTCACAATGGTTTTGCGCAATATTGACAAACGGCTTTTTATGGAATACATGATACATCTTTGTCATATGCTGTTAGTATCAGAAGGGTCCAGTTATCAATTCCCATTTTGGAATCTGTTAATAAATGTATGTTTTTTTTATACTTTTTTAATTCGTAGGTCACATGAGTTCAAATCCCGGTGATCGGGTTTAAATTTCATGCGAGGCAGTCTCCGGACTGACTTGGGGAATGCCGATGGTTCTACCTGGCTTGACCAGTCCTTATGGGCAATCAAGTATCGGGTTTCTATTCTACAGTACGAGTCTTCCCGCATTGCAACGTAACTGAAATAAGGTTGATTCGATGTAAAAGCCATATAAACATTCTTTGGTTGGGCCTATTAAAAATCTTATCTCCCCATAATTTCAAAATTTGTAAAAACGAAATTCTCTCTCTCAGGTGAATAGTAAATGTGCCCCTCTCGTAAAATTTCTTGGCATTTAAATATTTGGTATTTTACACTGTGTACAACGGTATTTCAGTAAATTTGACTGCTTTCTTGGATTTTACCAGTACAAGGCAGGGCATCACAGTGTCATGCTAAAGGATAATCCCACGAAAGGTCACACTGCCATTGGTGAGGATTGAAACCCAACGCCCATGTTACAATTCTTATTACATAAACATCGGGCCACCAAGGTTTGCAAAATGACACACAACAGTAAACTGTTACATAACAAAATGTTTGACCGCTCTCTGAAATATTCATTTCTCAAGATAGCGTTCTAAAGTCCATTATTTGTTAAATTAGTTGGGATTTTAATCAATGTCAACAATTTTAACTATTGCTAGCATTGGGTTAAGTGTCTTACCAATGGACACTTCCACACAAAAATGACCCAGAGGTATTGGTGGGGCTTGAACCTGGGACCCCCCAAAGTTCTATGTCGGCCACCTCAACCACTAGACAGGACCAATATAGTGTAATACAGTAAACCATCTCCTAGTACAAATCTCTTCAGAATAACACATATCAAAACACGAGAAAATTCTTCCTTTCGTCCCAATAATCAAATTTTCATTTGTAAACTACTTAATGCATTTTTCTTTTTGGTGGAACTCAAACCATTGAAAAAACAAAAAAGATTTTAAAGATTTATTTCATAAATGGGATGATGTCTACAATATATGTTTGGCAGTGTTTACACATTATTTCACAATAACAGAGGTAGAGACAGGAGGCCTATTCCATTTTATGTCTTAATTCCTTCCTCTTTTTTTTTTTTTATATATGAAGACACAGATCATTGATGTTCAGTAATTTAGAATATGGAGAAAAAAACAACAACTTCTTTTGTTAATTATCACCAAACTAATGTTTGTTACCTGCAGAGCACAATCTGCGAGGTAGTCCCTTCAACATTCTTTGTGGTTACCTTTAAAGATAGATTTATTAAACAAGTTTAACCCATTATCAAACAATGACATTTGACCAGTGTGTTGCAGATGACTCTGGAAAACATTGTGGGAAAAGATGAAATTGATCATCAATAGGAATTTGTGGGAAAAGGGGAAATTGCTATTGATGATCAAGTTCTCCTTTTCCCACAATGGTGTCTGTCCTACCAGAAGATTATTTTTCTATTTCATCACATCATGAAATGTCGTCTGCAAACTCTTTCAATTTGGGACAGACGAAAATTTGGCGTTTGGTAAAGGGTTCAAATTGTTGCATGTAACAAAAACTGATAAGCCTCTTATCTGGACATCTAAACAAAACAATTAACTTATTTACATGGCACAATATGTCTGTAGGAGTCGTTTTTACACGGCCATTTCCATGGCAATTTTTGGATGAGGTTTATAACCATCGATTTCAAAGTCTTCGAACTTAAAGTCATCAATATTCTCCACTTTCCTTTTAATGATCAATTTGGGGTACGGTCGAGGTTCCCTTTTCAACTGAAAATAGATGAGATAGAAATTATCGGAAGTGAATTGAATCTTTGATGGAAAAAAGACTGACGGTGAGAAGGAAACATTACTCAGAGAAGCAATTCTTTATTTGCCAAAATATTTCAAAGTCAGTTCCAGCACGTAAAGGAAGCCCCTTGGTAGTTTGGAAAATAATATTGAAGGTTTAACACATGACTATAGTAGGTCTTTCACAATTGGAGCACTTACTCAAGTCTTGGATTGAATCCTCAATATATATTATTAGTGAAGAAGAAAAGGGGCATATTTGAGGACCTTTTACACACACTGTTTTTAAAACAAGTTAACATTATTCTCTTTTTTGGATACTCATTAGCAGGGATCAGGAAATCTCCAAATCTTAATCTGTTCAAGAGACAGCCAAACCTTCCAATACCTTCCTCGGGCATTGTTTGACGTGGGGATAACATTTAGACGATTAACTTCAGGATTACGGAGATACATGTACTTTTAGGTATTTAAAATGCAATATCTGTCTGTAATTATCAGACTGAACTTTTCATCAAATCTCAACTTGCAATCAGTCCAGTACAATTTTAATCAGTCAAAAACCAGTATTTTCCTGCTCATTAGAATTGTCTCTGCAACTGTTATAAGTACCTCAAACATAAGGTTTAGGGAAGAAGTTAAGGAGTTAGATAAGGGGATATCTTCTAATCTGAACCACCAGTATGAAAAATAAAACTATCCGAGTTACCTGTTCTTTTAGGGCGTCTATGTGATTGACATATACATGAGCATCTCCCAAAGTGTGGACAAAGTCACCAGGCTGTTACAATAGAGAAAATAATATCCTAAAATAAAATATGTTGAAAGAAAAGTAAAATTCTAAGGTTTTGGGTCACCACATGATAACCTTAGTTCACTCATGCGATTCTTGGTGGATGACAGTCAACAAAATTATAGTCAAACATCTTGTTAAGCTTATAAATTAAAGAAATGAATACGTTCCTTGCAAGTCTTGACCAATGAACAGGGATGGATTTAATCTAATAAGGAAAATTTGAATCAACACCACTATTGCATTACTTGTGTTAATTAACCTAAATTGTTAACAAATTACTGAAATACTTTGATATTACAATGGAAATCAAATGCTGTGGTAATAGTGGACTTAGCACATTACCACATTGTTGCGTCTTGCAGCAGACGACTTTCCAAAAACAATGTGGCAAAAGGAGAAATTGCTTGTCACAAGCAATTTCTCCTTTTGCCACAATGCTTTTTCAATCTATTCATTTATAACAACAGCAGAACTGAAGGGTTTTTCACATGTTTATAAAACTTTTCTAAAGACGCCTGCTTCTAGAAAAACAAAAATGTTGTATACAGGTAGTAAAGAGTTTTTAAACAAGTTCAATATTCAACTTATATCCTCCGTCTCTATTATGCATATAGATAAAGGTACTCATATAAAATTTAATGAATAAAATTACCTTTGAAAGACAATTAAAATAATTACAATTTTAGTGTTAAAGTGTTGGTAACTTCAACTTGTCAGTTATAAAGCACAAGCACTTACCTCTAATCCAGTCACATGGGCAACCATATATGTGAGTAGAGCATAGCTGGCAATGTTAAATGGCACACCAAGACCCTGTTGAAATAAAACGGAACAATAATCCCCTTCATGTGTTTTAATGAACCAGTAAAAGGTTTATTAAGCAAATGTGGTGGAAATAAGTTGTATGGTGATAATGTCGAAATCAACAACTTTTTAAGATGTGCAACAGCTTTCCTTGATCCACCAGTACAAGGCTAGGGCTCTGAAGTGACCTGCCAGATCGCACTCCCACCAAAACCAGAGGTGTTGGTGGGGCTGGAACCCCCAGGTTCTAAGTCTACAATCTTAAAGGCCCATTAAAGGAGATAAATGCTATATCAAACTAAATTATTTGGTAAACATTTGGACAGATTCAAATAGTTAACACCAGAAAACACCATCAGCACAACTAAAATGTGAAAGTAAACCAGAAATGACCCAGATTAGCAAGTTTTATAATTCAGATTTCCTGATTCTTCACCTCTGACCTCCTACCAATCAAAATTCGTTATTTTGAATATGTAAACAAACAGGTTGTTGATAAACATGATTGAATTGGAGACAACTATAATTCAAGCACAAAATAACTTATTTTAAATGAGTCTCATTAATAGGGTCTGAATGCATTTCTAAACTAATTCTCATGACCTTTATGAACATAATAAAAGAACTCCATATATTTTTTCAGTAGTTTATTTGTATTCCTCTCCTTTGATGTGCCTTTAAGCACTGGGTCACTGTAGTTTCTTAAACCTTCAGCATTTTAAAGGCATTAGAATAAAGGAGTGTTAACACTTTCCTGAAACTTCCTAACCAGTACTGCATAATATTTCTACTTCCAAGCTGCAGACTCCTTTCAAACATGAACATAATTAACTGTTTGTGCGAGGTGAATGAATTGTTGTCGTCATAAAACATGTTCGCACCGCAGGATCTTAAACTAGGAATCCATGATTTTGAGTTAGATAAAACATAAGGAACATAGAGAGCTCATTTACAAAAGATATGCATTAAGAAATTTAATTTCTTAAAGGAAACAAAAGCTGGCACACCCTTCAAAAGACACACACCTTTTTGCTAATTCTGAATTTGATTCAATTATCTGTAAAGCCTAATGAGTTATCTTTTTTGGCACTTGTCCATTTAATGGTTATGTAGTAAACTTTAATCATAAAAATAAACTTGTCATTTAAGGCTTTTGTCAAGTTGGGCAATACAGGCAATTGATTTTGTCAACCCTGAGAGCATATTCATAGAAATCTGTAATGAATATCATTTATCTATTTCCCATCCCTTTCATGAAAAAAAAACCCGCCATGGTCAGTGAGGCAGGCAGTTTTAGTAAGGTTTGGGACTTTCTCTCAGGTTTGTCCCAACTAACTGTTATTGGAAAATCAAATCTGTAAGGGGAATGGTCAATTTATTTAGCTTAAAAAGAAAGGTGTTGATGGAATGTACAATTGGGAGACAGTGGCGCAGAGATAGAGCATCATTCTCTTGTACCAAGGGTCCTGACTTAGAACCATTATGGCACAGTAAGAACTTCAAAGACTGTCCACCAAATTGCTGAGAGTACTGGCTTTGTATTCAGGAAGCAGTCATCGAGAGAGAATTTAAAAAAGTTTCAAGTTTCCTACACAATTAATGTAAAACAAATAATGTATAACGGTAAGATATAAAGACATACCATGTCTGCTGATCTTTGGTACATTTGGCAGGAGAGTTCGCCATTACACACAAAAAACTGGACAAATGAGTGACACGGAGGAAGCGCCATTTTGTCCAAATCTGAAAAAAGTCATATATGAAGAACAAATGCATTAACCAATTGCCAAATAAAAAAGACATTTGACCAGTTTGTTGCAGACGACTCTGGAAAACATTGTGGGAAAAGGAGTAATTGCTCTAAACAAGCAATTTCTCCTTTTTCCCACAATGTTTTCTGCCCTATCAGGAGATTATTTTTCAATTTCATCACATTTTGAAATGTTGTCTGCAAACTCTTTAAATTTGGGACAGTAAAAAATGTGGCGTTTGGTAAAGGGTTAAGACTAACATAAAAACAAGAGGGCCATAATGGCCCTAGAACTGCTCACCTGAGATTACCACCTATTTGAAGAATAGTTAGAAACATTGCTTTTAACTTTTACACAGAGTTTCTTGTGCCTCTATGCATTGACCTATTTTTCATTCCAATTTTACAAGTTTGACACTGTATGCATGATATGGGAGATTAAAATGGTACATAATTCTTACAATGTGAAAACTGAATATTTTACTTTTACAGATTGTGTATGTAAAAAGATCAGCCCGTAATTTTGTCCAGTATGATCTATTGTTGCCATTTCGTTGTTATCATTTTGGCATATTTGGACTTCCAAATTGATATTGATGTATTTTGTTAAAAATTCTACAATACAAATATATAGTGGAAATGCAAACAGGTTCACATTTCCACGCACCCTGGTGGCCATGTTTTTCGAGATATAAAAATTCATGTTTTTTCAAAATATGTTTATTAAGTTTTACCATACATGTATAGTGAAAACAAAAACACATTCAAAGTTCAACGCACCCTGGCGGCCATTTTTTTTCAAGATATCTGGGTTTTTTTAAACAATCTTTATAGAAGAGCCCCTAAAGAACATTCCTGTGAAATTATTTTGGAATCTGACCAGTGGTTTTTGACAAGAAGATTTTTTCATGGTTTTTACCAAATGTGGGCATGGCAACCATTCTGGTCACGACTGATTTTTTTTTTGACAAATCTTTATTCCCTCTAACTAGAGATACTTCATATGATATCTCAATGAAATTGGCCCAAAGGTTTGAAAAAAAAAGATGAATGTAAAGTTATAGATTTTAGCATACATGTATAAAGTGAAAACAAAAACCCGTTCAAAGTTCAACATTCCCTGGCGGCCATGTTTTTCAAGATATCTATATTTCTTTAACAATCTTTATAGAAGGGGCCCCAAACAACATTCCTGTGAAATTATTTTGAAATCTGACGAGTGGTTTGTGACAAGAAGATTTTTTTATATGGGCATGGCAGCCATTTTGGGTCACATGACTGTTTTTTTCCCAAATCTGTATTCCCTCTAACTAGGGATGCTTCACATAAATTCTCATTGGAATTGGCCCAGAGGTTTGGAAAAAAAAGATGTTTGTAAAGTGGCCATGATTTTCGAGATATCAAAATTCTTTGAACAACTTTTGAAAAGAGCCCCCTAAAGAACATTCCTGTGAATTAATTTTTAATTCTGACCAGTGGTTGCAGAAGATTTTTTAAAAATTGCAGAATTTCCCCTTTTTTATGCCACGGCAACCAAAGTTCTGCATGGAATCAATTTCTTTGAACAATTTTTGAAGAGCATCACCCAACGGACATTCCTGTGGCCCAATGGTTTAGGAGGAGAAGATGTTTAAAGAAATTGTTGACGATGGACGACAGACATTGGGCGATCACAAAAGCTCACCTTGAGCACTTTGTGCTCAGGTAAGCTAAAAACAGACTGAAATAGGACCTTAAGATAGATAAGGCCTTCATTGAGCAGTCTCCAATTGTGTAGGCTGCCAAGAGCACCAAAAAAGATTTGCACTGAATTAAAAAAAAAATTGAAACAACAGTTAAAAGTTTTAAACTATGTTGAATTATAGCGGTATTGTTCAAACCAATGTCACAAAGTTTGTAAATTTACAAAGTTCTTTTTAAAGCTTTGAATAAGAAATTAGGGGTCGATACATACTGATAGCAATGAAAATGTTTCATTCATCTACAATCTTTCTAACGCCAAGATTGCAAATTGAAATATAAAATATCTCAAGGCAATCAAACACAGTTCATGTTGCAAGTAAACTCTTGATCACACGCAGATGACAATGATTTTTGTTTGTTTTTAAATTTCATATTTTGTAAGAACCTTTATTTTCACATTTTAAGATTTCTTTTCAAAATTCTATATAAAGTATTCAAACAACTTAAAAGATATGTATGCTATCTTCATTATTTATTTCATAAACCTTTATGTAAAGTTTGGGAAGGACCCAATCTAAGTTGTAGAACTTGTGGTCCAACCCTTATTCATCAGTTAGCTGAATAAAAATATGTTTTAACTATTCAAAGTTCTTTAAAGAATCTTCATGAGTAGATTTTTTTTTGAGTACCCATAATAAAGCATAATTGATTATTGTAAGCGTTGGATATATCCATACACAGTACCATTATATCTGGTCAAACGGTCAAACACTTTATGGGGGTCGTGTGATGCCAATTGGTTAAGGTGGTGGATAAATAACTCAGGGAGTGCCAGGTTCGAGCCCGATAGGCACAATTGGTTATGTTGGATTGCCCTTTGGCAAGACACTTAGGAATCCTAGCAGAGTACAGGTGAACACCAGAATAAAACATATAACTTTAAAAAGTTGCTAAAACAGCAGTTAACCCCATACTTGAAAAAAAATATATATATAATAATAGACTCTCTCATGGGTGAAAGTTGAAGAATTTCAAAAAAGGAATAATCCTGATCACTTTCACCCATGCTCTCTTGATTAAAATTAGAAAAAAGTAAAACTTTATCCAAACTGTTTACCAATTGGATTCCATGCAGACATGATAATTCGCCGGTCCTCAGGGTTATCCTTCAGTGTTTGAATGACCTTAGCTAGTTGGTCGATCCCTTGCCCCGTATAGTCTGTGTGCATGTCCTTGTATTCAGCCCCTAAATGTCTCCACTGGAATCCATAGACTGGCCCCAGGTCACCTAAAAGAGAGTCCAAGACAGGTCATGTAAACTCAATATATGTCTCTACCCTTTACCAAACGCCAACATTTTTACTGTCCCAAATTGAAAGTTTGCAGATGACATTTCACAATGTGATGAAAATGAAAAACAATCTTCTGCAAGGGCAGAAAACATTGTGGGAAAAGGAGAAATGGCTCGTTAAGAGCAATTCCTCCTTTACCCCCAATGTTTTCCAGAGCCATTTGCCACAAACTTGTCAAATGTTGTTATTGTTTGGTAATGGGTTAAAAACAAAGTATTTTAAAATATATTTGGCAAATCCTATTTCATCTCTGTGAGACGCAATAGATGAAGAAAAAAGAGATGAACACAACTCTTATCTGAACTTAGACTTTACAGTTTGTAACTTTATTGAAAGGTTTGAAATGGTGGTTAAAATAAATATTCCTTCTAAATCATTCCTGGAATTTATTTACTAATAATCTACTTCCTCTGCAGGATTTATTTTGCATTTAGGCTTATCTGAATATTTGGGGCCTATAAAAGACACCTTCCCAATTGGAAATTTCTTTAACCCTTTCCCAAATGCCAAATTCTTTACTGTCCCAAATTGAAAGAGTTTACAGACGAAATTTCAAAATATGATGAAATTGAAAAAGAATCCTCTGATAGGGCAGAAAACATTGTGGGAAAAGAAGAAATTGCTTGTTAGGAGCAATTTCCCCTTTTCCTATGTTTTCCAGAGTCGTCTACAACAAACTGGTCACATGTTTTTTTTTGTTTGGTAAAGGGTTAAAAGTCATACCAGATATTTGGTTCCACAATTCACCTCTTTCCCTGCTATAGCTTCCCAAATTCAACAGGCCTGGGCCTCTTCCAAACTCAAGGAAAAAAGTCCTGCCCACATTGGATTAGGATTGATCAATACAAACAAAACAAAAACCTGGCTAAAATACCTTTCTCTCTGTGGCCTAATCCTTTGTTGGTCAAAAACTCTTTGGAGCCATTCGCATCCCAGATATGGATTCCCTTTTCACTCAACTTGTTCCCGTTTGTACAGCCTGCGACAAACCATAACAACTCCTCAGCCACGCCTCTCCAGAATACTCGCTTTGTGGTTAACAATGGAAACTCTGAAAAAAAGAGGATAACAATTTATGAGTGTATGTTTACTTAAGAGGACTTCTACAGATTTTCAGGAATGATTAGGAAAGGTTTCTCTTATGTCATACTGCATTTGCACCCCAATAAATGTATTTTGACAATCCAAAATATCAATACTCTTAGCATCTTTTTAAGTTAATCCTTATTTGCATCACAAATATCGATATTCTCACCTTCTCTTAACCCTTTTCCAAACAATATCGACATTTGACGACTTTGTTGCAGACGACTTTAGAAAACATTGTGGGAAAATGAGACATTGTTGGTAGCGAGTAATTTTTCCTTTTCCCACAATGTTTTCTGCCCTATTACAATATTATTTTCCAATTTTATCACATTTTGAAATGTCGTCTGCAAACTCTTCCAATTTGGGACAGTCGAAAATTTGTTGTTTGGGAAAGGGTTAAGTTAAATCTCATTGCATCCCAAATACAGACCTTCTTACCATCTCTTAAGTTTAATTTCATTTGCATCCTGAATACAGATATTCTTACAATCCCTTTAAAAGTTTTATCCTATTTGCATCCTGCATACAGATATTCGCACATCTCATTTGCATCTTAAATATGGATTATCTTACCAATTAGTTTTATTTTATTTGCATTCTTAATATCTAGAGATATTCTTACCATCTCTTAAGTTATATCTCATTTGCATCCCAAATATAGATAAAGTATCAATTCCGGTCCTGTTTGATTTACGCACTCCATGATCGATTATCTCCTGAATGGCCTCAAGGTAATTGTTCTCTGAATGCCTGGAAGTATCAAAGTACTGAAAGGTATCATTTAATGTTTAGATAGATGATTGCGGTGAAAACAAGTGTAAATTCCATTAATTTCACAGTTTAGGTACACGGTCATTTTACAGGTATTGACAAGGCAATGATCAGGTGGATCTGTTTGGTGAAACCTGAACAAAACATTCTGTTTGAATCCCTCCTAACTCAACTGAAGCTTGAAAGCCTCAAATGCATCATGCAGAAGAGCAGACTGCGATGGCTAGGGCATGTTGAACATAGCAATGGATGCATCGCCCAAGTCCGACAATTGAAAGTCCCAGCAGAGAAGACCATTGGTAGACCCAAACTATCTTGGGAGGACGTCTTGAAGCGAGACAGGAAGATCCTGGGCATGAACACCATCAACCCTAATCATAGAAGAGAATGGAGAGGAAGGCGAAGATCGAGACCGGACAGTCAGGCTCCACCCTCAGAAGAGGATTATTTGTTGGCCTGAACAAATAAACAGGATAGTGAGTGAGTGAGTGATAGCAATCTGCGATTCAGACAATGAAAGTTGGGAACCCAGAGCATACCTTTTCCTTGATGCAGGTGGTTGTTCATTTCCTATTCCATTTGTGTGACCGTTTACTTTTGTTTTTCCATTCACATGATAACCATCCCCATTTGATTGGCAGACACCATTTTCCTGTACCCCACCGATCATTGTTCACCTTTGAAAAAAACATAGTTGTTGCATTTATCATCAAATATAAAAAAATCCAATTTGTTTAATAAAACAATTGAAATGTAAAATAATAAAAGAGAAAACAATTCAAAACAGTTTTTAATCATTACTTTATCTTTTCCATCATTTGAGTGTATATTTATCTATGATCTATTCACTAATTTTACTTCATCTTTTCCCTCATTTAAATCTTTACTTCATCTATTCCATCATTTGAATCTTTATTTCATCTATTCCATCATTAAAATCTTTACTTTATCTATTCTTTCATTTGAATCTTTGCTTCGTAAACAAAAAGAGTAAAATAAATCTTATCGGGGAAGTCTATTTTGGATCTCGAGGAATACGGTAAGGTTATTATAATATGATATCTGATACTTGGAAAACATTGATTAGGGGGCAATGCATTGAATCAAGGCCCTGTCAGTAGGGTCAGTATGTAGTCAAAATAATTCAGTTCCCGATAAACAATTAAAAATGGCTATATTAGATTTTTCACACTCAAGTGTGAAATTCTCACACTCACACATGTACAGCGCTCTACTACCTCCATTAATAGAACTCTCGTCGTGGCCATCCCTGGTGCGAAGAGACAAGGCAGACCCAGAAAGACTTGGTCGGATTGCATTGTTCAGGTCAGGAAGGAATGCAACCTCGTCAGTGTCAGCCCCATGGACAGAACAAATTGGAGATTGGGTATAAGAAAATCTAGCCGCCTGCTGCGCACCCCAGTGACTGGGACTCCCACAGCAGATGACAAATAAATTCAGGATTACGTAAAAAAGGGTGTATGCACAAGGAAATTTTATCAGGAGCAGAAAATCGTCCCCTATTGTCAACAGTTTTTACAAAGTAAATTTGAGAAATCCCAACATTTTATGTGTATGGACCAATTAAAAACTTTAAAAAAGGGATTAATTAATAACTGTGAATACTTACTGATCATTTGATATTTTAATGTAATAATTGAAATATCGGTGTTCAAATGTTGCGATAAAAATTTTGTCAAAAATTGCCGCCACTGAATGAATCTTTTAAAAGCTTGACGCGATGGGAGGCGATGGGCGAGGGTGACGGTCGTTTCGGTAAATTACTAGTTCGGTAAAAAAGTGAACTAGAGTAAAAGGTCTGGCTGGTTTGGTAAAAACCTATACTAGAGAAAAAGTAATTGTACATAGTGTATGAAAGGTATTTGTTTAAGTACTTAACTTATGAAATTCCTCCTTTAAACAACTAGTTTGATTGTTTTTATACTTATGGTGAGAAATTCCTACTATAATTGATTAATTTGAGTGTTTACATTATAAAACGATCTGCACAGATTTTACTTTAATCCAATCCGAGACATAGATAACATCCATGTCTCTGGTCAAATCATTGATTGTATTTTGTGTGAATTAAAATGTTGTAAGTATGAAAGTTACAGTGTGTATCAAAATAGAAATAAACTATTTTGCATGTATGTAAATAATATTAAGTGTTAATAAATTAACACTAAATTAATATGGGATTGGTATTTACCGAACCAACCAGACCCTTTACTATAGTTTACATTTTTACCGAACAAGTCATTTACCGAACTGACCTGTAGCCATGGGCGACATCACAAAATGCAAAGTTTTCTCGTCCGGTTGCCATATTTTAGACTGTCCCAAATTGAAAGAGTTTGCTGAGAAATTTCAAAATGTGATTGAATTGAAAAATAATCTTGTGATAGGGCAGAAAACATTGTTGGAAAACGAGAAATTGTTAAGAGCAATTTCTTCTTCTTACACAATGTTTCAAGTGTCTGCAACAAACAAGTCAAATGTCGTTATTGTTTGGTAAACGGTTAAATTATACGCGTATGAAGCCTGTCAAGTTTTTTTTATCAATAACAACAAATATGTGTTTTGTTTATAGAAAGTGTGCAAGACCTCTTTTTTGTTTTCTTTAAAATCTGGCGCCAGTGAAGAACGAAAATATTCTGTGCGATACCGTGGATTTCAATACAAACTCCACTTTAATTGAAGAACTGTTATCGGCAAGGATAAACATATTGATGTATACATATATATAAACGTTTATCTTACTTGGTGATTTCGGTCAGTACCGTTTCTAAGAAGTTCAAGCCTGAATTAACGCGCGTTTTTTGTTTTTAGAGGGAAAGTTTTCTAAAAACAAAATACGCGCGTTCATGGTACCCTGGTGAACTGGGGACCATATTCCTTGAATTACCACGTGTGGGACCCGTGCAACTTCCTTTTCCAAATTTCTCCTCAAAATGGCTGAGACGAAAAAAGAGTATGTTGAAAACTTTTATTATAAAGGGAAAAACAGATATTGTTTGGGTTAGCCAAATGCGAACTTAGAAACAAACCATACTTATGAAAAATTCAGTGGCAATAGAAAGCCAAAATCATCCCCATGTCACATTTTGAATTAAATAATCATGTGTTTTCGCGTAACATTTTCTGTTCATCGTCGGTGCCGTTTGGTAAGATTCAGCTCCGTTTCTGCACGACAAACTGCAGATTACTTTGAAACTATTGTTCAACCTCCACTTGTAAAGGAAATTGTCAGCTCGATGCAAGTTATTTTAATTTCCGAAAGTTCGGCTTTAAACTGAAAACGATTTACCCTGAATACCAACCTTAGGCTATGTGAGGTTTTATATTGATGTAAAGTGCTTACTCTTTAGCGTAAACAGACTTGTTCCCTGGATAATCTACCAGTACTATATTGAGAAGTATTTTTGGCCAAAGGACAACACTGAAGTAATGAAGTAGTTTCCATCTTCATGATCAAACAAGCCTGGGTTGTCCCTTTCAAATGTTACATTCACAAGACATTGGCCCAAGGTTTTTTTTTCTGTGGTTGAAATAAAGCTATATCTATTGATATCTGAAATAGTTAAAGGTTTATTTGGTAGAATCTAATTGTAAAAGATATGCTATATGAATGGAATTCATGAAAGGTCTTCATTCTCAAGATGTCGTAAATTGATCTGCATGTGGGTGACATTGTTGCAGTAATAACGTGTTGGCCTCTTGTACTGAGTATCCCGGGTTTGATCTTGGGGGGTGAAAATTGCAAGGACTAACCCACTTAATTGGTGCGAGAATTGGTTTAGTATCCAGGAAGCAAATATGAAAAGCTTTGAATTCCTGTCAAGAAGAAAACGGAATTGGTTTATTCAACATAGTGATTGCTGTTGTTTTTTTCAGATTTGGGAATAGGTCCGAGATAGGACAAATTTTGAAAATATTGGCATCTTTCTTTTTAATTGGGAATTTTTCAGGAATAGCTAAATTCATGAACATGCTTTATTGGAAAATCAGGAGAAAATAGCAATTTGATTGAGAATGGGTCTTACTGTTCAAAGTAAGTGCACTTCAGTAATTGATTTAGTATTGACATAATGTTCAAAAACATATTCATTTTCTCCAAGTTCCCCTAATCAAGAGTTTTTGTATGATTATTTAATAGTAGAAGACTACAGTAATGATCCTTTAAATGAATAGAATCTTGGTAAAAGATAGTCAATGCTAAGGAGTTTTACAACTTTAAGATGACTGTGGCTGTAGTAGAATCTTTATTGTTTTCTAGGATGCCCGCCAAGGGGGCCGTCCAGGCTGTCCAAGTCTTCGGAAGAAAGGTTTGACATTTACATGTTTTAGTTACACACATTTACATGTTCTAGTTACACATATTAACATGTTCTAGTTACACACATTTACATGTTCTAGTTACACACATTTACACATTCTAGTTACACACATTTACATGTTATAGTTACACACATTTACATGTTCTAGTTACTCACATTTACATGTTCTAGTTACACACATTGTAATGGTCTGTATAAGAGGACTTGCATTCAGACTATTGCTTAAATAAAGATGAAAAATGTTATTAGACCATCTTTTTTGTATGTTATTGTTAGAATCATTTTAATTCTTAAGAGAACCGACATTATAAGATTTAGAGAACCATCAAAATCTTATTAGGTCTTTATCTGAACATGTAAAAGAAAGACAGGTTTTGACCATTGTTTAAGGTTTGTCACTAGATGTTGAACTTTGATACTCTAGGGATTCCTCCCTAAAATTAGGACGCAGTTCATAATGTTCAATACTGATGAATGGTCAGGAAAACATATTGAGATAGTTGGGCCTCTCCAATTAAATATGATCTGGCTGCCCTTGACAATACAATGTTAAGGGCTTTTCTGGAAGGAAAAAAAAAAATTATCAGTGGTCGAAATTAAGATTTTGGCCCTTGACAATACAATGTTAGGGCTTTTCTGGAAGAAAAAAAAACTTAATCTTATAAAGCTTTGCTTCAATGTGCTATTGAAATTAAAATGCCCAAAAAGGAATTCGCTCAACATTTTGATATTTAAGTTGATGCAACATTGCAATATATTCCCATTGATTCTTTGACAAATAGTTTTTAAAGTCATTCATGTTCTGCTTCACAAACTTTACACTAAAAATCATTTTGCATGTACATTAAGATATGTAACTGTTGTTAAATTTGTTAAGATAACTGGTTAAAAGTGTTAAAACAAAGAAACATGTTCATTACAGAAAACAGCTACAGCAGTTGCCCACTGCAAGCGAGGTTTGGGCATTGTGAAGATTAATGGTCGCCCCATTGAACAGATGGAGCCAGAAATTCTCAGATACAAGGTGTGTATTTTCTTCTTTTTTTGTTTATATGCCGCAATATCTTCTCATGAAAAATGAATTAACCTATGATTTGGAATGACATTATTTTGAATTTAGTTTTAAGAATTTGTATAATAAAAGGATTAGGTTATTTCTGGCCTTATACTTTATGGAAGATCATGGACTTAAAAATCACAGGTTCCTGGTTTGATAAAAAGTAAATAAAACTCCCCACCCCTTTAGAAGGCTTAGATGCTACTTATGAATACAAACTGCCATTTTTAGTTGAGAAGTGAAAGTAAGCAAGCAAATAACTTATTTTCTCTCAACCTGTGTTAATCCATTTCAGCTTCAAGAGCCATTGTTGTTGTTGGGTAAAGAGAAGTTTGCTGGTGTTGACATTCGAGTGAGAGTCCGAGGTGGTGGACATGTTGCACAAATCTATGGTAAGACCATCTTTCATTGACCTGTTTATTTCAATAAGAGATGAATGATGGATTTCTTAGTAATGAAAGTTTCAGGAATTTACTTGTGACTGAATAGGAAAAGGCCTTGTTACAAATTGTTTACACTTGTGTTGTTTTTTTTTATATATACTAATGCTACATACTTATCAAAATGAGTATATAAAGTGTGAGAGAGATTTAAAAAAAAAAAAAAAAAAAAAAAAAAAAGAGAGAGGGACAGCTTCAATGGCTCTTTCTGTAGAAAGTAGATGTAGACATATTACTCTGTGTATTATTCAATGACTTTATGAAGTTTTGATTTCTTGCTATAAATATTCTTGATATCAACATTACACGGTTTATTTATCGAACATTGAAAAGATATTCTCCTTTGGGAAAGAATTCGATGGATTGGGTAGTAAGGACAACGAGTGAAGAATACGGTCAAAATCATACATAATTCCATCCTCATGATAAAGTAACTTTAAAAAAAAGAAAAAATGTGAAGTTGGGCAACATCTTTGATTGTAATTGAAGATGCAATCACCATTTGCATTTTATGATGACTTGTTTGAAAACAAGAACTGTAAATTTGTAGTTAATGTTATTTTAAATGTTTCTCTTTGTAGCTATCCGACAGGCCATCTCAAAGTCTTTGGTTGCCTACTACCAAAAGTGTAAGTATTATGATTTGTTCGTGGTAATAGCACTTCAAGGATGTACAGATTTTCATATCTGGTTGTTGGATGTATAAATTTCAGAGCAATATTACTTTTTTTTTGACAGTTGTTTAATGGTCTTGGGAAGTGATGAGATTTTTCTGTTCTCTCTGCATTTTGGTAACTAAGTCAGTGATAACTTTTGGTCCAAAAAATAAGATTCCAAAAAACTTTTTACTTTCATTCATTTTAATCATTTTCCTATAGAAAAAGCCATTGATTTTAAAGTTTTGGTCAAAAAAGCCTATTAATTTAATCAAGAAAAAAATCACTGCTAAGTGTTACTTGGTGATGTGAAAGGACATGTTTGGTTAACTCATCGGACAAATTCTTGATAAACCATGCAAATAGAAAGGGTTGTTTCCTGTCATTACAAGTTAACAACTTATTGTGGAAAAACATTAAACCATCATAAAATGATGATTAAATTATCAATTCCAAACTGATGCAGTACATTGACATTTTGCTGTTCTTTATGACATGACATGCTTGTTTAATATTGAACACCAGCAACCATGCCATTAGTATTAAACATTTAGTGTACTTAATTTGGAAGTTAATTGAAAGTCTTGCAAAATTGGAACGACGGACAGGGGAAAAGGCCAAGTTTACTCAATTAACTGTTGATTGATGTACTTTTAATAAATAAATTCGCCTTAGCTGGTCATTTGATGGGTAGGGGTATAAGCATATCCTAATTCAGTTTTTCAATAATACCCAATTAATGCACATTTTTATGCACCATTTAAGAATGTAAGAGAAATGTCTGCAAATGAAACTACAAACACCTATTTCACTTTAAGAAAAACACATGTTCTCTGCAATTTTTAAATAAAGGTGTTGAAATCTGAGAACACAATCTTTGGGATAGCATCTTGAAATTGCACATGATGATGCTAACCCTTTAGTCAGTTCTGCTTATGAGTCGATAATGATTAAAAACTTCCACAGCGCTCTGATGTGTGCAGGAAATGATGTAATAATGGCATGAGTTGGATATAAGTCACCCTTATTTCTACAAAGATGAAGTTTTCCAGAATTGTTACAATAGTTTGAGTTTTTAAACCTTTTAATGCATAATTATTAATTGCAAAGATAGAATATTTTACCCTAAAAAAATTAAACCTAAAATTTAACCTAAAAAATCTTACCAAGAACAAAAAAAAATTGTTAGCACATCTAGCAACAACAGACAGGATAGACAAGAACAGCTTTTTAACTTATTCTGCACATGATGATGATAACCTTTTAGTCAGTTCTGCTTATGAGTAGATAATGATTCAAAACTTCCACAGCGCTCTGATGTGTGCAGGATCTTTAAGGCTTTTTAACAAAGACCTTGACATTAGCTGTTCTTATTCCTCCAAAGATGTTGCTTGCCAAAATAATTATCTCCCTAAATATAAGGCATCTTCAAAACAGAAGCCATTAATGCAAAAATAAAAACACTTTGATTTGTCTTGTGTTCAAGTTCTTTTCAAAAATGCCCTCAGTTTTACCAAACCTACAAAGTGATAGAGGAAGACAATATTTGTATACTTTAAAGAAAAATCAGGTAGATTTCAAAAACTCTTGATACGGTATGAAGACTAAATGATTGTACCAAAATATTAAAACCATATGAGTTGTACAATGAGCTTCGACATGTATACATAAAAACAGAAAGTGTTAACTATGATGATTTCTTATGTTTCAAGACGGAACTGATTTCATGATGTTACATTATTTGCTGAGTTTAAACTTTCTGGTTTCATAAAGTTTCCTTGATTCAATTTTCAATACTAAATAATGAACAGTAAACATAATCCACCTAAACTTAGATATATACTAAATAGCAACTCTTCAATAATATTCTTAAAATGAAAATAGGAAAAATATTTCTTACAGTTTTTCCAATAAAGAAATGTTTTACAAGCTTTAATTTTCCAAGCACTTCCCAAATGATTAAAGCCTCTCCAAAATCACTATAAAAAGAGTTACAATTAAAAACTCATTTGTAACCAATTATTGACTCAAATTTAACCTAAAAAATCTTACCAAGAAAAAAAAAAAATTGTTAGCACATCTAGCAACAACAGACAGGATAGACAAGAACAGCTTTTTAACTTATTCTGCACATGATGATGATAACCTTTTAGTCAGTTCTGCTTATGAGTAGATAATGATTAAAAACTTCCACAGCGCTCTGATGTGTGCAGGATCTTTAAGGCTTTTTAACAAAGACCTTGACATTAGCTGTTCTTATTCCTCCAAAGATGTTGCTTGTCAAAACAATTATCTCCCTAAACATAAGGCATTTTCAAAACAGAAGCCATTAATGCAAAAATAAAAACACTGATTTGTCTTGTGTTATCAAGTTCTTTTCAAAAATGCCCCCAGTTTTACCAAACCTACAAAGTGATAGAGGAAGACAATATTTGTATACTTTTAAGAAAAATCGGGTAGATTTCAAAAACTCTTGATACGGTATGAAGACTAAATGATTGTTGCAAAATATTAAAACCATATGAGTTGTACAATGAACTTCAACATGTATACATAAAAACAGAAAGTGTTAACTACACTGCAGACTCATTATACCGCGACCCGTTATATCGCGATACTCATTATAACGCGGGTCTCCTATGGCTCCCAAAATTTCAAGCACATTAGGGCTTAAACAATAGCCTAAATCTCCCCCTTTCTGCAAAATGACGCGGTCGGCATCCTAAATAGAAAGTCTTACCTACAAATTGCACTCCGAAGGCGTGAAAATCAATAACTCCCTGGGTAGTCCCCATTGTTTGTCACGGTCTTTTAAACAAAGCGCGTGGCCTTTATACGTACACAATCCGTGACCCGAGGGAAGATTTAAGTCTATGTGTACATAGTGTTGATAAATTACATAATATCATTAGTTTGTACACGCTTATTCAGGGGAGTGTTTTACACCTAGTTTAAATGGTAAAGCATTAGGTACACATGCTGGGAGAACTGTCGATAAAATTTACTCACTCCTTACTTGGAGTTCAAATCTATAAATAGAACATGGGTTAACTGAATCCACCCTCCTTTTTCTGTAGTGTGTATTTAAACTGCACTTGCCTCTATCAATGATCCTTTACTTGAATCGTAATGAAACAAATAAAAAGGAATATATAGTTAAACATGTAAGTTTTGATTATGTTTTTTATTTGCTTTTCTTTTATTCACAATAAATTCAATGATAAGTCCGTAACTCAACACAATCTTGAAATATAAATAGACTACTTCTTGAATCTTATTGTTTCTTAAGTGGTTATGGTCTGGCATATAGCGCGTAAGGGACCCCGCGTTATATTTGTCAACCCCACTATTAACGCGGATCTAGCATCATGGCTCCCGACGACCGCGTTATAATGAGTCTGCAGTGTATGATGATTTCTTATGTTTCAAGACGGAACTGATTTCATGATGTTACATAATTAGCTGAGTTAAAACTTTCTGGTTTCATAATGTTTCCTTGATTCAATTGTCAATACAAAATAATGAACAGTAAACATAATCTTCCTAAACTTAGATATATACTAAATAGCAACTCTTCAATAAAACTTGCTATAAACATTTGCAGATACATTTATTTTCATGGTCCTGCATGGTTAAAGTAGTTAATTCTGCAATCCATGGGAGAATTGAGCCTCTTTGAGATAGTGTCCTTTGGCAAGGCACTTCTGGGGCCTGTTTTACTAAACAACTTACGGAAAATGTTTGCGTAAGTCATAATTGATAAACATGGATAGTATCTTCAATGAAAGTACAATATTGCAATGTGACACGTCATTGGAAGCGTCTCGGAGAGACGATTCCAATGATGTGTCACTTTGCAATATTGCTTCGTCCAATATTGAAATAAGAGGAATTGTTGTTTTAGACTTACGCAAATCTTAAAGGCCCATAAAAGGAGATTAATGCTATATCAAACTATACTATTTGGTCAACTTTTGGACAGATTCAAATAGTTATCACCAGAAAACACCATCAGCACAACTTAAATGTGAAAGTAAACCAGAAATAACCCAGATTAGTGAGTTCTTTAATTCAGATTTCCTGATTCTTCACCTCTGACCTTGACAGTTGATACACACATTTTTGAACTGACCAATCAGAATTCGTTATTTTGAATATGTAATCAAACAGGTTGTTGATAACCATGATTGAATTGGAGACAACTATATTTCAAGCACAAAATTACTTATGTTAAATGAGTCTATTTGAAAGGGTCTCAATGCATTCCTAAACTAATTCTCATGACTCTTATGAACATAATAAAAGAACTCCATATATTTTTTCAGTAACTTATTTGTACTCCTCTCCTTTGATGTGCCTTTAAGCGTAAACTGTTTAGTAAAACGGTACCCTGATCCTTGGTATCCTATCCTTAGTCTATCCATTGATCCTTAAAATGCCATGAAAGAACTGGATGATTGCTTGCACAGTACTTGACACTATACAAACATTGAAAATTTCAATGAATTTTATACACATAAAACATGAATCAAGAGGAGCTCCTGTCATATTCTGCACATGATGATGATAACCCTTTAGTCAGTTCTGCTTATGAGTAGATAATGATTATAAACTTCCACAGCGCTCTGATGTGTGCAGGATTTTTAACATACAACTATGACCTTGCTTTCAATTAACATGCTTTCTTAAACAGCATTTTTTTATGCCAATTAAGTGCCTCAGTATGGTGTTCAATTCTATATGCTAAAAAGGACGCCAATTTTCTCTGTCTCAAAACACACATTGTTTCATTCCACAGATTCTCCATGGGATGAATTAGGGTTTGACAAGGACTTCAACCTACTTTGAAACCTTGATGCCCTCTCAGTGATAATTTATGGCCCTAAAAACCTCATGAAAATTTCCATAAACTCATTGCTTTCGTTCATTTTAATTATTTTTCTCTATTAGAAAATCCATTGATTTTTAAAGTTTTGGGCAAAAAAAGCTCATTGATTTAATTTAGAAAAAAATCACTTCCCTCTTATTATTCAGAACTAACTTAAGTCTCGACTGTTGTAGTAAGGAATATACACTCCAGAAAAGCCTGTACAGATGCCTTTGCGACTGATTGCCATCCATTGTAAACTAGAATTTCTAGCAATGATGATTTTGTTTGTTTCAAGACGGAACTGATTTTATGATGTTTCCTTTCTTACTGATGCTTTGTAATTCTAGTTTAATTTCCCTTTATCCTTTTATAACATGTGAATGGAATCACTGCAACATAAACATATTAGTTTACAGAGTGCTTTTGCCGCACATTTTCATCACGCTCAAATTTCCAAACAGCCTATAATCCCTCTTTAATAAAACTGTGTAAACTGTGAATCTGTGAAATGCAACCGGCAAACACCCTTTTTGATTTAGTTTCATAGCAAGTTATATACCTTTACTACATCTATCTTGAATCTAAAAACAATCAAAAGGAACTAATAGAGTCAACCTGCATATGATGATGATAACCTTTTAGTCAGTTCTGCTTATGAGTAGATAATGATTAAAATCTTCCACAGCGCTCTGATGTGTGCAGGATTTTACCTGACAATACTAGTCGAATTTTATTAGGGCTTTTAGTGTAGTTAAAGATTCTTATTGTTTCTTCTAAGATGACTCTGTTCACAGTGAAAACTACAATCCCCCTTAAAAGAGGCTCATCTTGAAGGGAAAGTCATGTATTGGTAATTTTATATGTAATGTTCTCTGTTGAGTTAACACCTTATAGATTACAAATTGTCTTGTATTACTAAAGAAAGAAATCTGGTGTATAAGAAGGACATAAAGGGGGGAAAAAGCCAACAGTTCTGAAGCTTGTTTTTAACATTACTTATTTATACAGAAAGTGTTGACTATGATGATTTTTTATGTTTCAAGACGGAACTGATTTTATGATGTTGCATCATTAGCTGATGTTGATGCTTTCTGGTCAACAAAAGATTATTCAAGATTAGAAATAAAAAAAATAGCAATCAGTTGATATTCTTTCCTAACTTGCCCATTGGTAACAACTCTTCATAAAACCATACTATAAACAATTGCAAAGAGACACATATAATTTCATCTATTTCTAAGCATTCTTGGGGGCCCTGGTTTGAGCCCAAGAAAATCTGTGGGAAAAAAAAACTGATGAAAGGTTAGAGTAATTTGATAAAATACAAAGAAAAACAAGTATTTTTCTGAAGTTTATACACAAATGAAATCAAGAACAGCTCTTGGCATATTCTGCACATGATGATGATAACCTTTTAGTCAGTTCTGCTTATGAGTAGATAATGATTAAAAACTTCCACAGCGCTCTGATGTGTGCAGGATCTTTTGACAATAATACTTGATTTTTAATGGGGCTTTTCGTATATAAAATTATTTTTATTATTTCTTCAAAGATGACAATGTCCACAATGATATCTACAAATCTGCGTTGAAAAAGACACATCTTAAAAATGAAATCATGTATTTAAAAACACGACATGCTATTTTGCACATGATGATGATAACCTTTTAGTCAGTTCTGCTTATGAGTAGATAATGATTATAATCTTCCACAGCGCTCTGATGTGTGCAGGATCTTTTGACATTCAACTAAGTCTTGGATTTAAACTTTGTTTTTAGGCAAAGTTATATATGCTTATAAAATGCTTTGGTGTGAAGTTAACTTCAAACATATAAACTAAGTAGGTGTCAAATTGTATTTTTACCATTAACACTGCTGGTTACATTTGATTTGTTGTTCCATGTGATAATTGGTATAAGGTTTGACACAGACTTTAACCTTTAAAATCTGAATGCCTTCTTCTAATTCAGAACATGATAATTATAAATAGGGCTTCTTGTCTGTTCATTAAGAATTTACACTTTGGGAAAGCCTGCATATATGCCTTTGATACCGATTGCTATGCCTTGTAAACTAGAGTTCTAGCTATGATGATTTTGTTTGTTTCAAGACGGAACTGATTCTATGATGTTTCCTTTCTAACTGATGCTTTGTAATTCTAGTTTAATGTCTATTCCTTAATTACATGGGCATGTGATCATAGCAATCCATATATGTCCGAATTTTTCATGAAACTTTAAAGAGGGCTTCTATAAGCATCTTTTCTAATTAAGTTTTCTTCACTTTCTATAGCTACATAAAGAAATCCAAGATATATTTAGCAATGATTATTCCCAGAATCAACATCACTAAAGGGGAAATATCCACAGTATGTCTTTTTGTGATCAGCCAATGCTGCCATGTCTCCTTTATAATGGATTTACTGCATGGTATTTTCTGTTGCTGGCACATTGAAAGTTAAGATATCATGTATGAGGTTATGTCATGAATCATTTCACCACATGTGATTTCATAATGGTTTCCAAGCAGCGGCAGTTTGCTGTTACAAAATACCATCATTTCCTTGCAATGTTGGAACCAACCATCAAGGCAGAAATAAGGATAGGACACTGCAAGTGTTTCCTTCAATTTTTCACCAGCATTTGTCTAGAATAATATTGTTCTATTTCGATTTGTTTACAGATGTTGATGAGGCCTCCAAGAAAGAGATCAAGGATCTCCTTGTAGCCTATGACAGAAGTCTGCTGGTTGCCGATCCCAGACGATGTGAGCCCAAGAAGTTTGGTGGACCGGGCGCCAGATCCCGATACCAGAAATCATACCGTTAATACTGTTTTCTTGGATGTGGAAATAAAGCTAAATGTAGGAAAACTTGTGTTCTCTTTTTGAAAAATATTTTGTTAAATCCAATCCCTATTGCCATTTTGTTTCTGGTAATTGAAATAACGTTTTCTCACAGCATGTCATGGTCATGTGAAAGAAAACAAGATTCAACAAAGAAGAGCAGAAATTGATGAACATTCTTAATGAATGAGTCAGAAGAAACGAAAAATTATGGATGTTTTCTGGGTATACCAAATACCGTTGGCATAAGAAGCAAATTTCGAGTATATTCATCCAACCATATATATTTAAAGTTTAATATGAATATTAATTCATATTCGTTAATCACTATCATAAGTAAAATAAACTGGTTGTTCCCTACAAATTACATTTTAAGTTTGCAATATTGAGGCTAAAAAAGGGCACAGGAACTGCCAATTACCGATGATTGTATAAATTCGCATTGTGTTTCCGTCTGGAAAAGATAGTCAGAGGCCAATTCGTAAACAAGAGTTGTCCGCGATGTCATTTTGAACATTTTTTTGCAAATTTGTTTATTGAGTTTCTACACAAATCAAAATTATAATCGTATAAAGAAATCTACCTTGAAAATTAACATTGCCCTGCCTTTATCATAAGTATTTTGAAATACTGTTATTTATCCGTTAAAAAGACATTGTGCAATAGTTCATAATGGTTGAAAACGACAAACTAGATACAGCGGAAGTTATCTGATCAGTGGGTGCATGCGCCAGAAATCTGGGATCGTCGGTAATACATGTAGGACGGTAATAGGTATACGCACCATAACTACCTCATGACCAAATGCATTTCTTATTTAAGTCCATTGATCTAAGCCATCGATTTATGGTGAGGTTATATGAAATGATTGTCAAGAAGTGGCTGTCCACAGAAAAAAGTTATCAATTTATTCAGAGTATTCTGAATTATTGTTCTGTGAGTATTGCAAAAGCTGTATTGTGTGTATGGAAAGATCTGTTTCTACAAGTAAACGGTATTCTGAACTGCATCGGTTCTGTTGGTATATGGTAACCAATGCTTCATAACGGCGACGGCGTTATGTTGAACATTCTGCAGAGAAATCGCAGTCGAAGACCGACTGTTCTGGACATGCACAGCCGTCAACTGAATTTTCCTGCGGATTCTTCGACGCAAGTTAGAGAATATGTTTGAAAAGAACTATTTCTCCATTTACTTGGAACGATTTCTTCCAATATGATTATCACGAAGTAAAGTTCATTTGATTTACTTTTGAATTAACCGTAAATACTTTTGGTTTGAATGAAAACCTCGGGGAGTTTGCACGTTCAATACCGTACAGGGCCCCAAATACAAACCATTGTGTTTTTTTTTTTTTTTTTTTTTTTTTTTTTTAGGTTTTACATCACATCAACATTATTTCAGTTATGTAGCGATGCCCGACTCTTAATGATGGAGGAAGACCCCATACTCAACTGCCCACAAGGGCTGGTCAAGGCGGGTAGAACCATCGGCATTCCGTAAGTCAGTCGGGAGACTGCCTCTCATGAAAATCCATATCCCTCTCAGGATTTGAACCCACGCGGAGAGGGGCCATGTGATTTCAAGTTCTGCACTCTAACCACTAGGCCACGGAGGCCCCTCAAACCATTGTTAGCTGCTTCCTTCATTGGTACTGTCTGAAACGAAACGCCTTACATTTGTTGAAAGTAGTGTTAAACGACAACACAAAGAGGTCTATGTGCTCAATTTTAGTAAGTAGAGAACTATTTTTATGGAAGCCACGTTCCTCTTATTGATATAGTCCAGTCATCCTATAAAAAAAATGGACTCAACCGTCAACTATTTGCAACAGAAACGAAATCTCTTTAAAGTTATCATGAATGAATAAGAGATGACAGAAAAAAGTCCTCAAAAATCCCTTTAGGGGAAATTGGTTAAAAACTCGTTTTATTATTGCTACTTCCAGGCCTTTTGGAAAAAAATTGCGTATTTGTATATACCTACCAAAATGGAACAAAACCTCAACAATTCACACAAAAATGATGTTTTGATAAGCGGTTTACTCTATCTACATGTTTATTTATCATTCACATCATTTTGTCTTCTAAGATTGATTTATTCCTATAAATTGTAAATTGAAAGGGGTCAACTTACACCACCCACCCATTAAAACCAAAGAATATTTTTTTCATGTGAATGCATTCTTATATGCTAGAATTAGATATTATCTGGCAAAGCTCTTAAACTTAAATCAAAGACAAAACACACCTTTTTGTATTAGATAACTTATATATAAAGACAATCACTTAAATAAGGTACCGAAATCCATATATGCCTATATAATCAAAACGAAATATATGACACAAACAATACAACATTTATATGGTATTTTTTGACGTTTTGCAAAGAAGAAACATAGTGGGAAAAGCAGCAACAGTAGTACAATTTTTAATGTTCAACAAATCGAGGGTTCAGTGCTAGACTAGTAAGTGATTCATTTTTGTGAAGCACTTACTATAGTCTTGCGTTGAAGTCTGAAATACCACTTGTAGGGAACCTTTTAGAGACCAACGAGTTTGTATCATTTTTGATCAACAATGTTAATGATTAACGAACTTTTCTACTTCGTTTGCAAAAACATGCATTCATCTTGCCCGTGTTGGCTTAAAAATACATATGCTCATGTGTTGTTGCTTGAAGCCTTATACAAATTGCGCCGAAACATTGGCTTAAACCAGGATACCCCTTTTGCCACGGAACATGCTTTTCCAATCGTAGTACTTCCCCCTTTTTTACCAAGGATGCATCTATTGGGGTAACATCATTAGTACAATTGTTTTTATGGAATTTGATTTTCCCTGTCTGGATATTAAACCTGCACCATTCCGCATACCCTACGACCAGGAAGCCGTTTACTGATTTACAACTTCACTGTCCTTTGTTTGAATGTTTTGGATAAATACACAATCAACAACTTGGTTTGTTTATGGGAAATATTTAAACAAAACAAAACTTGTGGTTAAGTTTTACATATATTTTCAAAATGGCAAATCACACATGGCCATAGGTCTGTATCTTTTGAGATCATAACTTTGCAATGGCTCAAATGTCAAATGATGGAACGGTCAAAGCTTTTGTAAATTAAGGAAAGCGTGTTCTTCCGTGTATACTGATACATAAAGCTAGCTAATTAACTCTTTAAAAAAACACCAATGAAAAAGATACCTCAATTCTTTTCACAAAGAAGCACACAAGATGGCGAATCGGACAGATACATTATTGGTCCTTAAGTTATAATCTTGCAATATGCAATCAAAACAAACTCTGACATTATTGAGGGACTAGATTGATCGGTATAGACATACGGGAAACCATTTATTGTTCTACCTAGTCACCTGTTAATTTCAAAATTAAGCAGCAGAAGTCAATATTACTAAAAGGGACCATTTTTGTGTACTGCGACCTGAAAGTACAAGGTGGTCTTGCACACCATCGAAACTAGTCCCATTTAGAAGTTTGGGATTTGCCTTCTGTTGTATAGTTTTGCTAGAAAGAGATCGACTGGTAGAATACTGATGTGTTTCCTGTATAGATGATAGTCATGCAATGCTCTCAAAGTTTTTGTTAAGGATGTATGACCACAAATGCCGGTACCTCGGCCAGGTTTGACACCTTGTTCACGGATTTTCTGACGGTCCTAGTACACTATGATCCGTAGAAAAAAATGAACTGATTTAGGAGTCCATTTTATTACAGATTTTGAGAGTTAAATGGCCCAACTTGATATTTCTGTATAAAGCTAAGCGTAGAAAACGCTATTCTGCACACAGCATAGTCTTGAAAATACCCAATTAACATTGGAGTCAATGGGAATTGAAGACCTCAAACGTAACATGTGTACGACCAGGTGCGACACAACGTTACGTTAATAAACGTATTCAACGTCGCATACAATCAACGTCATTGTTATAGTTACGTTATTACGTCACTTTGCGTTGCTCGGAGTCGAATGTATGCAGTATTGAAAAGAGCCCGCAGTTTTTAGTTAATCTAAAAACGGGCTACAGAAGGGCGCGGTGTACAGGTATAGTATTGCTCCTCTTCACCTCTTCATAAACACTGGGCTTTCTCAAATTACTAAATGTATTGAAGTGTTTTGTAGTGCGTTAATTTGCATTTGACAGCAAATAATACTGTTACGTAGCCTATGTTTCAGTTTATGACATCAACAGGTACCTATTTATTTTGAAGTTGCGAGGAGGTTGAGTGTGCGCTTTTTGATCATTTATATCGTAAAATGCAAGCTGTAAGTTTAAACTAATATCTGCAATCTCTGTATAAAGCGAATAAATGAATTAACCCTTGTAGTGCTTGAACCGACTTCATGCTTATGCAAACTCGTAGGTCTAGGCCAGCCGCCAAGAAAAGTTGCGGCTTGCCTGTGATCTAACGAGTTTGCTACTCTAAGTATCTTTCTTCATCAAAATTAAGCAGATATTTAAGTTTTTGGATAGCAGGCGACATCATATTTTTTTAAACAAATTATCTAGCATTTATTCAACTAAATGCATATACGAATGAAAGAAGAAAAAGGAATGGAGTTGATGACTAGGTTATGACCCAACAAGTTGGGTGGTTTTCTTTCGCCGTTACACTGAATATTAACATTAATTCCCTTCGTTACCATCTAGCCGTAAGGACGGGCCATGTTTCTGTGCATAATAGCGAGTTTGGTGTCTCACTTCATTGATGCGTATGGAGCAGCCACCGTCCAAGGTAAGTGAAGACATCCATCCCCCTTCTTCTCTACAACTACCTTCTGCGTTGGAACTTCACTGATGTCTGATATTCATCTCTTATTACAAACCAGTGATTATTCCGGTTCAAATATCGCGAATCAAATCACACAAGACGGAAACAAGATCCGTATTAGGCCCTACCATGCATGAGAGCAATTACGGAAAATTACTTATATATAATATATATTCATCCGGTATGAGTTGGGCTAATTACCTTCCTTTGAGAACACAGCTCAGTATCAGGAAAAAGAAGAGTTCAAACCATTTGACGAAGTTGTATTTATTGTTCTTATCATGTTATACAACATCAAGCAATCAACGTAGTTTAGAAAACATTTCTTATTGTTGATGTAGTGTTTGTATTGAAATGAAAAAAAAAATGCTTTAGTACCCTTCCGGGAGTTTGTATTTGCTTTTCATTGCATGGGATAAAATTGCACCTTCCGTTATCTGGTCTGGCGAAAACACATTCTCTAACGCGACGTGGAGCAAATACAAACGTATTTTATAACACTTCTTTTGTGTTTTCCCTTTCATGCTATTTGGAAACTTTCATGCTATTTGGACACTTGGATGAAACATGTGGCACAATGAGAAAATACTCAGTTTTGAGTAATATTTTCCTATGTCCCAAATGTTGTCTACCTTCTGCTGGGTATCATTTCGCTCAACACATTACGCTTTAAACTTGCGCAAGCCAAAAGGATAAATACTTCTTTATCTATATTTACTAAAGCAATATTGCAAACTAACAAGTACTGGAAAGCGCATCGCAGGTCGTATTCAGTAATTAGGTGGATGCATCTTCTAATTCATATTTAAAATCTCTGCTTTTGATCACATGTCGATGTCGATAGATTTCTGATTTTCTCGAGAGAAAGTATCCCGACTGATACAAGGAATGCTGTTAGTTCTACTCAGCTTCACCAGGTCACTGTTAAAGGCACATGGAAGGATGTATGAAAGAAAAAGAATTATGGAGTGATTTTATAATGTTTAAAAGTCATGAAAATTAATTCATGAATGATGTTAGACCCTATTTAACAATCTCCTTTAACATAAGTTATTTTGTGTTTGAAATACACTCTCAAATTGAATCATGTTTATAACCAATCTGTTTGTTAACATATTTGGAATAACGAAATCTGATTGGTCAGTTTAAAAATTGTGTATTACGTGACCACTTCAGAGGTGAAGAATCTGAACTATCAAACTGGCTGATCTGGTTACCGTTTTACTAAACAGTTTATGCTAAATATGTGCGTAAGTGAAAAAAAAGTGCGTTCCCTCTTATGTCAATATTTGGCTAAGCGATATTGCAACCATATAACATATCATTGGAATCGTCTCTCTGATTACCCTGGGTACCTAATCATTGGCTGATGATGTGCTGATGGGGTTTTCTGGTGATAACTATTTGAAGTTAACCAAACGTTTTCCAAATTATTTAGTTTGATATAGTATTAATCTCCCTTCACGAGCCTTTAATTCAGTCTCTTTTGAAAGTTTAGCTTGGAATTCTACTTCATTGAATATTAGCCCGGTTTCGCAAAATGCATGTATAGCATGCATTTGAAATACTTCTAGTGCCAACTATAACCACAATACAAATGAGTGCGACATCTC
This sequence comes from Cerastoderma edule, assembly GCA_947846245.1. Lineage (NCBI taxonomy): Eukaryota > Metazoa > Mollusca > Bivalvia > Cardiida > Cardiidae > Cerastoderma > Cerastoderma edule. The sequence continues at coordinate 26,790,072 of OX401416.1, read as the reverse complement.
CGACCAATACAAACAAAAGAGTACGGACCAGCTAAAGCACGTATGACTCTATCTTTTCCAGAGACGGATAGCCATGGTAACAGTCAGGTGACAGATCTGGCGTCGGGTGATGCACCCACTCGTGATGTCGAGGTTTATCACATGGACTACACACACCAGACTCACACTGAAGTGATGCCAATACGCTGCGCAAAAAGGACCAAACGTAAGCAGTTTTAAAACTTCGCACTCGTTCCCATACTTGACGTATTAAGGCCTTACATTTACATTAAAGGTGTTTGCTCCCAGATGTAAAGAAATTCGGAAGCTAAAGAGTAATTTCCTTAAAACTGCACAACAGCTTTACTCTTTATGATACGCATTAAAGAAAAGTCACTGGGAGCAAAATGATATCGTTTCTAGTTTTTTTAAATTGTGTATACTATGAATATAATCCAAAAGCGTAGAATTGCTTTTGAGACCGCAAATAAACTGTATATACTTAGATAAAACGACGCTTCCTAAATTTCTCACGCTTTCCTTATGCTACATTTGATTGTTAATCAAACAACAATAAAAAAAACCTGTATTGATTCAACAATTTTTTATTTTTACTTTCAAAGTTTCTCTTCTGAGAGCAAACACCTTTCAAATACAAGAACCCTGTTTGAACGTACAGTGGTATAAGGATTTACTTAATGTAAACGTTTTCATCACTTAGATTAAAGGTAAGTGTCGTGACAAAAGGGGAACTTGTGCGTAAAACTTCTCATTTTAAACCACTTTGTTTTCTTGAAACGAATATTTGTAGTAAAGGTTGATTCCAATCATTTGATGGCGAACAGTAAAACTGTCCATGTACCATGCGAGTTCTTTACAAGAAATACCCCATACTATTCAATGAAAAATAAGCCGGATATGGTCATACACCTGTTACTTTTGAGATGTTGAATTCCCATTGACTCCAATGTTAAATCAGGCATTTTCAAGACTCTGCTGAGGGAAGAATAGTGTTTTTTACACTTAGCTATATACAGAAACATCAAGTTTTGCCATCTAACTCTCAGAAACTGTAATACAATGGACACCTCAATCGTCTCATTTTTTTCTACGGAGCAAAGTGTATGAGTACCGTCCGAAAATCAGTGCACTAGCTGTCAAATCTAGCCGAGGTACCGGCATTTGTGTTCATACATCCCAAACAAATAGTCCTGCAATAAGCAATCAAAACAAACTTTGGGAGCATTGCAGGACTCTAATCTATACAGGAAACACATCAGTGTTCTACCAGCTCATCTTTTACTAGCAAAACTATGCACCAGAAGTCGAAACTCAATATTTCTAAATGGGACTACTTTTGGGTACTACGACCCGGAAGTACTCCGTAACAGGTGCGAGACCATAGATCAATATAATCCATTTACTGTTCGTTCAATGTGTTCAGTAAATGATTCAAACGTGAATCAACAAAAATGAACAGGTCTATTTTTTTTATATATATTTCTTTATTTACAGTGCCTGTGGTATCGAAATCAGAAGCCGATCAAAGAGTTAAAGACAGCTTTAAGCTCAAGTACATATCAAACAGATTGCCTTACCATAGACGCAAACTATAATGTATAACAAAGTGATTTTTTAGAAATAAAGTCAGTATGAAAAACTATTGGAATAATGTTTTGTCCTTCATTTTCTTGAAACTGAAACCCATCCTCCATTAAAAGATGGATAAAAGAACAGAAATACCGCTATCAGTCAGTGATAAAATACTCAATTCCTTTTACAGAAGACATTAGGACAAACTTACACGAAACATGATGTAAAGTAGGAACGAGTTCGTATGACGACAGTTGTGAAAAACAAACAATACCAATGCAATATTTACGACTGCAAAAGTGCTATCTTTTATTCTAAAGCATGGTATTTATGGAAGAAATTATTCATGAAAGCAATATGCCATATTTATGACGTATAACGTATTGTATTCATGAAAAGACGTTATACAGAACTGCAATACAGTGAACCCTCGTCTATCCGGACCCCGATTATCCGGATGTCTCGCAATCCGAACGAAATTGTAAGGGAACGGAATTATTGGACCAGTTTGTTGCAGACGACTTTTGAAAACATTGTGGGTAAAGGAGAAATTGCTCGTGACGAGCAATTTCTCCTTTTCCCACAATGTTTTCTGCCATATCAGAAGATTATCTTTGAAGTTCATCACGTTTTATATGTCTTCTGCAAACTCTTTCAATTTGGGACGGTCGACAATTTGGCGTTTGCTAAAGGGTTATAAGTATATACCGCTCATACAGACCGTTTATGTCTTTTATGAATAAGAACATGCTCTGCTTCATTAGTCCGGATTATTCGGTAAACCGGACATTTTGTTGAGAACGGACATGTTCGGATAAACGAGGGTTCACTGTAGTCTTATCTTCATGATTAGGCATCATATTCATGAAAAATGTGTTCCTTTAAAAAACGCAGTCAATACATGTTATCTATAGATGCAGGTCCATAAAATGAGTAACATAGAAATAACAATTGAATAAACAAATACCACGATTTCCTTAAATCTAGGGCGATGAATACAAAACTCACATATTACTCCTGAATGCCACATTTCTATCCCTTTTCGTAAATTTCATTGGCCTATTTATCGAGGAACCCATGCAAAACTATAACAAGTCCCTCACATAAGTGACGGACTTGCTACAGTTTTGCATTGAATCCTTGACACACGGCATTGCACGCTAAGGTAAAATACCCATAATCCGCCATTTTGAATTCCTTACCTTCGTCGGATTATTTCGGTCGTACTCGGTAAACATCGGTCTGGACCGGCACTATTCGCTTTACACCGAATAGTTTCGGTCCCGACCGATGTATACCGAGAACGAACGAATTATTCCGACAAAATAATGAGTTTCAAAATGGCGATTATTATTGGTAATCTGTAGACATAAAAGCGCTGTGAAAATCAATTGTCAACTAGTTCTACTGCACCCATCTCTAAGATTCTGAAACAGTTGTTTTATGTCTTTGAACAACATCCCGGAGTCAATGAATATGATCGACCCGATCATGGCGACAAGAAATCCGATGCCGAGGTAACCGATTCCGATTGCTGACGGACGTGAATCGTGAGCACTCGTCAGTTTCCGGAGTGTGGACGATAACTCGGAAACGTTGACGGCCAACTTTTTCTGCATCGTCTCGATTTTCTCCTTAAAAATAAAAGAGTTATGCATGTATTTTCTAATCTATATGAAGCTCTTAAAATTTTTGGTGTTACATTTTTGCAAAACAAATGGATGACGTACAATTCTATTTCACTGAGCATTTCTGGCCGTTTCTAAATAAGGCAAGACTGTCTTACTATCTCTACATACGTGAACAAATTTCATTTGCTTAAACCTGTCAACATAAGTCTTAGGTTGAATATCATCGCTATAAAATGGAACGGCAACTTCTACATTTTAACAAAGGACGCTTGCCATGGGTTGCATTGTCCGATTTTTGAGCTGAGCCAGAATTTCCAGCCGTTTAACTCAAGCCCCATGTATAGTGCGGAAAATTCACCAGAAGTTGACTTTAATGCAAGAATAAAATCAAATCGGGATGACGCGGTATAAAGCAATAAGAGCCAAGAGGTCGTACATCGTACTTACCGTGTGTGTTCTCGTGCAAATAATTGACTGACAGTACCGAAGGGACCAGTCGAATAACATTATTCTAACTCTTTTTAAGTCCCAGCGTAAAACACCCAATCGTAGCAAACGACTTACCTTTAGTGCTTCAGCAGTAAGATTAGTTTGGTTCGTGGCGCTACACGGACATAGACAGGTCTGTTTCACCGTTGTCGTCGTTTGGGAAACAGTTGTTGTAGCCTGACCAGACGGCGTCGTACCATTTGTTGTAGTCTGACCCGCTGCTGATGCGCCAGTTGATGACGACGTCGTCGGTGACGTTGACGAAGTCGGTGCAGCAGTAGGAGCGGCTGTTGTGGTTGACAATGTGGATGAAGTTGTAATAGTGGTCTGTACTGTCGAACTGGTGGAGAGAGGCGTAGTTGTGGTCGACGCAGTGGTTGTAACGGTCGTAGGCGAGGTTGTTGACGATGTTGTAAGGTATGTTGTTGTTGTAGGTGTGGTAGTTGATGAGGTTGAAACTGACGTTGTTGTTGTTGTTGGTGGTGGTGGTGGTGTTGTGGTGGTGGTTGTTGATGTGGTGGTGCTCGTTTGAGCGACCGTGGCGTTTGTTGTGTTGGCTGTTGTCATTGGCGAGTCTGTAGTTGTGGGCGTGTCTATAGAAAGAGAAATCGATAGTGATTGGAGCGAACTATTCAGAATCAGCCCTGAAGAATATGTGCTTGTAGCTTAAGGGTCATGGGTTAAAACCTCACCAGCACTAAAGGCTTTGTGGGAATGTCCCTTGGCAAAATACTCTAGATCCCTAGCCTAGTACTGATAGATTACAGGAAAGCCGTAGTATAGCTAGAAACTGTTGACATGACGTTAAACCGTATACAATATTATTTTCTCACACTCCTGTTCTAAGAACATACCAGTATGAGAAGTCCTGGCGAATAACATTAATCTTCGAACCTCAGAAACGCGAAGGAATTGTTTAAGCTTTGTATATGTATTACTCTTTCATAGAACGATTGAATTAGTCATTTCAATTGTTTCATTTTAAAATATTATAATTCTGTACACTGTGTAAAGGGTAAAGCACTATGACTGGGAATCAGCATCATGTCAAGACAGGTTTGCTGTAATAGTATTGAAAACTATTGAAAATTATGCATAAACACGAATCCAAACAAAAAACATAGAACTGGTCTGGATGCAAGTAACGACGCACTATAGTCTAAATTGTAAAAATGTCATAACGGTGATAAAGCATGAATTGACATATCTAAAAAGTAAATGTACATGTACATGGATGAGACTTTAATAAAGAGTATAGGCCTATCTATCTAAAAAGTATGAAGATACCTGGGACGATACGCTTGCCGATCACCGCCACTATGGGGACTTCAATGTGTCGACTTGATTCTGAAAAGATATACGTACATGTAGGCTATAGTATATGTGGGGCCTCCGTGGCCCAGTGGTTAGAGTACAGAACTTGAAATCACATGGCCCTTCTCCGCGTGGGTTCAAATCCTGACAGGGATATGGATTTTCATGAGAGGCAGTCTCCCGACTGACTTACGGAAAGCCGATGGTTCTACCCGCCGTAACCAGCCCTTGTGGGCAGTTGAGTCTCATTGAGAGTCGGGCATCGCTACCATTCGGAACACCTCGGCCATTTCTTAAAATAACCTCGGAGGTAATGGGGAGCCATCTTTGAAAGTAGGTCAGCAACGAAGAGCATGTCCGTTTGCAATCGTATCTATTCGGAAATCCCCGGTACAAGCCGGGGATTGCCGAAAAGAACCGATTGACAAAATATGAATCAAAGATGTGTTGATATGATCATATTTAATGAAAAGGGTAAAAAAAAACATTCAATTGTGATATTTAACCAATTTGTGTGTATTCAAAAACATATTTAGTGCCTGTGTGCATTTTGCGTTATCCGCCGGAAAGAAAGGCGAATTACCCCAGGATTTCTGATGTATTCATGTACTGCTTACGAGGTATATCTACCGACTTGTTACGGGGATTGCCGAGTAGATACGATTGCATCGCTACATAACTGAAATAAGGTTGATGCGGTTTCACAACTTTATATAATAAAATAGTATATGTGAAAGAACTCGCCGTAAGACAGGAGGTTTCCCGACCAAACGAACAAGCACATTGTTGTAAAAACCATTGAATTTGGGGGAAACAACAAACATATCGTTGTAGGAAGGTTTTCATTAAAAAAAACAACAACATTGTTTAAGAATTATTAAGTTTGGGGAAAAACAACAAACATATTGTTAAGAGAATAGTTGAATACGGCATGAATTACCAAAAACCTCATTGTCGATGTTTCTCTTTTACCTGGTACTCCGTATAACTTAATCCTCGCGTCGATCACGAATCCTGACAGACGGAATTCTATACATCGAAATGGGAGGACGTCCCCTATTGTAACGTTAGAATCGTCCAAATCGAATTCCTGAAACATTATAAACAAACAACCAATTACGAAGCAACGTTTGATTAATATTGTTTGAAACACGTTAGTTTATATTGTTATTTAACCATATATCAATAGATCAAACACATATGACCGAGGCAAGGGCAAGGTCAATTCTAGTAATAGTACAAAAAAGATGTGTTTTAAAGACCGAGAGAAGTAGGTCGCTAACTTAAGCTTTACGTTTGAATTTTGATGCAAACAACATTAGAACTGTTTCGTAATTAAATAGGGGTAAAGAAAAATACTTTGAATGTTTGCATACAAAGTTTGATTAAGCTTCAATTATTCGAAATGGAGAATTTCTCAGATTTCTTTGGTTCCCGGCGTTTCTCGGCTGACTTGAGAACGTGTTAAAGTCTCAGTTCCTCTGAAAAATGGAACTTAAAGTATCTAAATTTATTCAGGAGAGGGACTTCAACAAATCAATTGTAAAATTTGTTTACAATAGAAATATGAATAAAAATTCTTTGTAAGTTAATTGTCAATAACTTTATAACTTACACAATTTTAGTGTACATGAGCGCTAGAATTGCTTTAAAAACTAACACAAGCTTACGTGTTGGACGGGGTCTCCGTAGGGTACAAACACCGTGTCAGACAGGCACAAGTCCTGGCTGTAAAATACGGAATAGTTCTTCGAACTTGAGATGAACGTGGATGTGGATATGGCCGACACGAAAGCCATGTCGTCACCTGTCCCTGACGTGTAAATGTCCGTCGCATTAATCTGGAAAAATATACAAAACAATTTCTTTATTGCATGAAACAAGCATTTATCTGGAAACAAGGATTGAAACATTAAAGGTGCTTGTTCACGGATAATCGGGAAATTAGGATGTCAAAACTTAATTTCTAAAGTACTATAACTTGTTAACAAATACAGTGATGTCTCGTTTATCCGAACACGTTCGGTCCCAACAAAATGTCCGGATTAACGAATCATCCGGCATAATGAACTGGTCTTATAAACATTAAGACATAAACGGTCTAAATGCACGTGTATAATTATAACCCTTTAGCAAACGCCAAATTGTCGACCGTCCCTAATTGAAAGAGTTTGCAGACGACATTTCAAACGTGATGAAATTCAAAAATAATCTTCTGATATCTTCACGAGCAATTTCTCCTTTACTCACAATATGTTCAAAAGTCGTCTGCAACAAACTGGTCAACTAATTCCGTTCCCTTACAATTTCGTTGAGATTGCGAGACATCCGGATAATCGGGGTCCGGATAAACGAGGCTTCACTGTATCAGGAAATTCGGGGGTCTAAACTTGATATATCTAAATTTGTAACCAGTTGTTTAGTTGAATGATTTTTTTAATATGGGTTTTACATCACATCAACATTATTTCAGTTATGTAGCGATGCCCGACTCTTAATGATGAAGGACGACCCCATACTCAACTGCCCACAAGGGCTGGTCAAGGCAGGTAGAACCATCGGCATTCCGTAAGTCAGTCGGGAGACTGCCTCTCATGAAAATCCATACCCCTCTCAGGATTTGAACCCACGCGGAGAGGGGCCATGTGATTTCAAGTTCTGTACTCTAACCACTAGGCCACGGAGGCCCCTTGTTGAATGATACGCAATGGAATATAGTCATCGGAAGTAGAATTATGTTAGTAAGTAATAAGGTTTTATAGTCTTTATATAATCAATTACATTACATGTATTATGTTTTTAAATCCAAACGCGTTGCAGCCATTAAATTAAAATCCATCGCACACCCTCTAAAAAGTTTTCCAATTCTGAAGTTTTGCGTTGAATAGGTGCTTTTCACTCAATATCATACCACAATACAAACATTGAACGATACTTTATTTTGACCTGCAATTTGTTTCATGTGTGAACAAAGACATTTTAGCACAGACTTACGGTTATCTTTGTCTTCAAAGCAAAGCCGTTTTCATATATCAGTTCTCCCTTGATTTCCCCGGGCTTACCGTCTAAAAAAACAGACACAACAGTTACAAGCATGAAAAAACGAAACACAACATACAAATCTCTCACTTTGTACGTTGCAGGCGTCGCGTCCCCTGTGACTACCCGACACACGTTAACACCTGATTTCACAGAGAGTTAACCAATGAATTGGTCAACCAACATATCAAATAATCCATCAAACAATATATAGAGAACCAAATCGCTCAATTTGCGCGGATAAAGTGTCGCTTATGGTGCAGGTGGATCACCACAAGTAACCTGCACGTTTCCGAGGAGAGTCAATCAATCGAATACTCAATCAATAACTAAATGATCAACTTAATTTACAAACAACGAATCTCTCACTTGTCCATATAAAATGTCGCTAGGTGA
>OX401416.1:26666631-26779131 GCA_947846245.1 Cerastoderma edule | reverse complement strand
TGATATCCGTGGAATAAACGTGTCGTTTAAAGGGATTGTTGGCAGCTGGATTGATAGACTAATTTAAATATTGAGCAACAAGGCAATAATCAACATCACATACATTCAAAATAAGCAATAAATAGAATGAAATAATGAATTTTAAATGATTGTGTTATGAACAATGCCAGAATTACATCAATATCAAGGATAATACAAAAAAGAGAATCATCTCTTATTTCCATTGTGGTCCTTAAATTGAATGATAGTATGTCAAAGAGAGGCATGTTCTATGAAGAATGTATTTAAAGAATTTTAATGGTAAAGAAACAACGGAGTAGATCTCAAACTAACTTGTTCTAACTCTCAAATGAATTATACTTATTGTTAATTTCCTCAAGTGGTCTGTTGTGATAATCAGTTGAAAGCTATGAACAGTTTTCCCTTTATACTGCAGACCAATACAAACAGCTCATGGGTACAAACTTGCATCAACTTGCATCGGCAGTATTATACCCCGTACTGCGGAACGTTACAAAAATCTCATTGGAATCAACTTGCCACGGCAGTATTATAAAAGCCCATACAATGGAACGTTACACTAAGCTCGTGAGTTATAACATACCACTAACACGGCTGTATTTAACCCCGTCCTGCAAGAGGTTACAAAAGCTCATGAGCAACAACTTGCCATGGCAGTATCATTAAAGCCCATACGATGGAATGGTACACAGAGACTGTGAGTAATTACATACCACTAACACGGCTGTATTAAACCCCGTACTGCAAGACGTTACAAAAGCTCATGGGCAACAACTTGCCATGGCAGTATCATAAAAGCCCATACGATGGAATGGTACACAGAGACTGTGAGTAATTACATACCACTAACACGGCTGTATTAAACCCCGTACTGCAAGACGTTACAAAAGCTCATGGGCAACAACTTGCCATGGCAGTATCATAAAAGCCCATACGATGGAATGTTACACAGAGACTGTGAGTAATTACATACCACTAACACGGATGTATTTAACCCCGTACTGCAAGACGTTACAAAAGCTCATGGGCAACAACTTGCCATGACAGTATCATAAAAGCCCATACGATGGAATGTTACACAGAGACTGTGAGTAATTACATACCACTAACACGGATGTATTTAACCCCGTACTGCAAGACGTTACAAAAGCTCATGGGCAACAACTTGCCATGACAGTATCATAAAAGCCCATACGATGGAACGTTACACAGAGACTGTGAGTAATTACATACCACTAACACGGATGTATTTAACCCCGTACTGCAAGACGTTACAAAAGCTCATGGGCAACAACTTGCCATGACAGTATCATAAAAGCCCATACGATGGAATGTTACACAGAGACTGTGAGTAATTACATACCACTAACACGGCTGTATTAAATCCCGTACTGCAGAACGTTACACACATATCTGGACTATTCATCGCTGCATTGCTGTATCCAAACGTCCAGTTTGAAAGATCTACTTTTTTCCAGCAACCAAGCCTACCTGCAAAACAGCTGTACTGTTATATGATACACATTGAAGAACAGTCATTTGAAGAAAATTGTAATCGTTTTTGATTCTGTTAAGTGTGCATTCAGTGAATTAACATGTTTTAATCCAAAGGCGTGACACCGCTTTTAAAGTCTAGGGCATATAAACTGGAGATACTTAAATAAATAAATTAACGCTTCCTGAATTAATTATGCTTTGAATTGCTACTTTTAAATGTACGAGTATATCAAACAGCACCAATCAGACTGTTTTGTTTCAACGACATCTTTTTTATTTATTTGATTTTCTTATTGTTTCTTCTATGAAAAAACACCTTTAAATCGAACGATAGATGCCCTTATCCTATATATGTGATACAGTGAAATCTCGTTTATCCGGACCCCGTTTATCCGGATGTCACGCAATCCGAACGAAATCTTAAGGAACGGAATTATTTGTAGTAATTTGCCTAACCAATTACCAAACAATAACGACATTTAACAAGTTTGTTGCAGACGACTTTTGAAAACATCGTGGGTAAAGGAGAAATTGCTCGTGACGAGCAATTTCTCCTTTTCCCACAATGTTTTCTGCCATATCAGAAGACTATTTTTTTAATTTCATCAAATCTGGCGTTTGGTAAAGGGTTATAAGTATACCCTTGCATATAGACCATTATGCTTCATTAGTCCAGATGACTTGTTAATCCGGAAATTTTGTTTGGAACAGACGTGTTCTGATTAACGAGACGTCACTATTATATTATGTACGAAACAGTAAGTGCGATTCGAGGACCGGTTTTGCCATGGGTTATTAAGAGCTTTCGCATACTCATTAAATGATCTCCCATGGATTTCGATCGATTTAAATTAATTTCTTCGGAATTAGCGGCGGGACCCTTTCCACGGGTGGCGATGGGATACTTCCGGTTTTCACGACGCATGCGTAGAGATTCTGACCGAATGGAACCTTGTATACGGACCGGGGTACCGTTTTACTAAACATTTTATGCTTAAAGTTTGCGTAAGTTCAAAACAACAATCCATCTTTTACCAATATTGGGCAAAGCAGTAATGCAAAGTAATACGTCATTGGAAGAGTATCTCCGTGACGCTTCCAATGTCGTGTCACATTACAATATTGTACTTTCATTGAAGATACTATCAATGTGTTTCCGTTTTGACTTACGCAAATATTTTCCTTAAGTTGTTTAGTAAAATGGTACCCCGGGTACCGGGCACTTTAACCTGCTATTGACCCCTCATCATGTATAAACAATTTCTAAACTTGCAATTTGAATGAACAGGTACTCGCCTGATAATTTGTTTTATTTGTTCGATGCTTTACAAACAATTAAGATGTAGCACACTGGTGCTTTATTACCCTTAAAATGATGGGTATTTTCTAAAAATATATTTTTGTGTTGTCTGCTTTACGAAACCTTAAATATCTGTTTAATTTTGACAAGCAAAGATACTCAGAGTAGCAAACAGGCTAGATTACAGGCCAGACGCCAATTTACTTGGAGGTTGGCCTGGATCTAACCTGTTTGCATAAACATGAAGTCGGTTCCAGCATTGTAGGGGTTAATCTTTCAATGGATCCTTGCATTTCCTCAGCGAATATTTTTCTCTTTCCTAGTTATTAAGTACTTTTACGCAATTACTTGATTAAGATTGAGGATGGCCTTTTGTAATTATGTTGTAACAAATTTATCTAAATTTATCTAAAACAATAATTTTCTTGTTTTGTATTCGATTCCGAGATCGTTTTAACAGAAATTTAATTGTTTACGATTAGCGGCTCTTTATCACACATTATATATTATATACTTTGGATGCATTAAACAAGCTAACTCCAAAAGTATTGTTCTGCTTAATGTTGGAATTCATAAACCAGAATACGCGGCTAACGATGTATCAAGTACTTATTCCCCAGCACATTTGCTAATACATGAATATATGTACTATACTGATAACACTAATTTTTCTTTGGGCATCTGATGTAAATGTATAAACTGTTGGCTATAGATAACAGATGTGAAAGGAAAAGATCCAGAAACACCCATTAAAGTAAAGGATTTAATAGCAAAACGAGGTTGCTCATACAGCAAACCTAATTCATCAATAATATTTTCAATTCATTTTGATTCATTCCATAACCCTTGTACTTGCTTTGACCCACCTAGAGCTGATAATTAAAAATCTTTGAAAAGCGAAATATTGTTAGATGTGAGCAATCTCTCCCGTTCCCCATATTTATGTTTACAAATGTGATAACAAAGATACAACAATGATCCTTAAAAAGAAACCTTATGAGACAAAAGGGAGAAATTACCTAGAAAGATTACCCATTTTAACAAAATGATTTCTATCCAATGTTTCACTAATGAGGTGCAAACTCCATATTTTTAGTAATACTAGTCTGTTTCTTTTTTCATTCAATCCGGCCACAAACCCCTTTATGAGGGAATTTACGAAATCGATAGTTTCCAATCAATCGATCCTATTATTGTTTGCCGACAAATGCGCAATAATTTGTACCATGTACTTTAATAGTGCAGGATAGAGAAATTTGAAATTTCACAGCCTTTCGGTGAATTGAATAAGCAACATCATCTCAGCAAACTGTTATTGAGGACAGTGGTCAAGGGGTAGAATGTCGACCAATGCCCACATAGGTTCGATTCCTGTTAGAAGCAGGTGCCCTTAAGTGGTGAACATTAAGGTAGAATTACCCTTTATTAACCTATATATTCGGTGTGAATAGCTCCGGTCCAGACCGATGTATTTCGAGAAGTAATTCGACGAAACAAAAGAGCCATACATGCACATAAAATGGTTGAATATGTGTATGATACCGTGATCATGAGTAATGGTTATATATCCAGGAAGCACAATGGAGTGTTTGTTTAAGAACTCGCATTATGTAAATAGACAATTATGTTTAAACAACGATGACCCCAACAAAATAAACCATCAGTAAATAGCTCCAGTTTTACTGTAGATGATGGCAGATATGGTGGTCAATCTTTCGATATTATGGACGCATGACATGTTCTTATCATAATCCTGTTTTAATTGCACCATTCAACGATGCAACGCAATAAGCCAATGTTAATCAGACGAGCCAATATGTTAGAAATATGTTTTATTGGAAAAACGTTCTTGAAGCCAGAGTGTCGCCAAAAAACCCTGCAAAACTGAGTTATTAATTATGAAATAATATGTTTATACGTACCAAATCATCACATTATCATGGAACTTTAACGCCTGCACTATTTAAAAGCGATGTATAAAGGTGCTATTTTCACGAATTATGTAGCACACAATTTGACCTCATTGTTTACATGGGAGTTTTGTCTAAAATAGCAATGATCGCTCGGATGAATGAGCGGCGGGCACCTGGTTAGAAAAAGCAAATGATAAACACAAATGTTTCTGTAATTCATCCTACAACAACGCTAACATTCAAAATGGAAAATTTCTCCGGTTGCATGGTCGAAACAAACAATCTAAAAGAAAATTACATTCATCTTCATAAATGACAAAACTTGCAATCTCCTTGATTTTCTCTCCACGAAATTTCTGAAATATCTCCTGAAACCATGTGAACGAATCAAAAAGTGAAAATAATTGAATGGTAAGCTATACGCGTATATACCAAACAGTATGATTATGTGTGTTTCTTCTAAAGTTTAAAAGTTTGAATATGACAATGTCACCACGCATAAGACTAGAATGTATGAATGCATTCCATTGGTCAAGACATAATAACTTCCTCTTGTGAGGGCCTCCCGGTTAGGTTGATTGCACTTATGGAATAATTTGCTATTATTTATTTTTCTCCTGATGTATCCCTATCTCTCGCTTAATATGCGTCACGATTGCAGTAACTTGTGATATAAAGTAAGTCTGTTTTAGGAGTTATTTTCCTCTATCATCTTCGATTAGAAAAAAATATAGTTCAAAGTAGGTACGTAAATCCAGGGCGTTCAAGATTGAAGGTTTAACTATCAACCTACGATACTTCCCTTTGTAACATCTGCTACAGAATGATTCAGAAAGATAACTGCGATTAAATGACAAATTACTTCTAATGAGAAATGTATACCCTTATGACAACGGTAAGTAAACAATGTCACAAAGAAAGTGTATTTCTAGCGCTATTTAGACGTCTTCTATTAACGTATCAGAAATTTATACTTTTGTCCTAATGGTCTTTACCTCATACAAAAAAGAAAATATGTCGTTCCATGCTGTGTTTTATTGTCTGTTAATGATTTTAATTTGGACCAGTCACAAATTCCAATATGATGGAAAAGCTTCGAGGCTACTCTTAATGTCCGTATGGGTCGATGTAGTTATACCCCAAACCCACATAATTGCCGTAATTCCATCCGTTCATACGTATTGATATAAAGATTGCCCACCCAAATGTCCCTTTCTGACTGAACATATTAATAATATCCCACATATTCAGGTGGTTTCCGATTGGAAACATTGTTTTCCGTTCCCTCATGTTGGTTAGATAGCGGAGATAGACCACGAGTTTTGTTCATATTTCTTTACTTGAAATCGCCTTCGAATTTCAGATGTTTCAAACACAATCTCTCCCTCACCGTGGCTTTTCGTGTTTCCAATTCAGTACTACCCTCAAGTCAAATGGCACTTGCTTCAGATGCAATACTTTTGTCCACGGGTGTCATACAGAGGTCATTGCTTTAATCGGGTTTTGGTTGCGGTATGAGGAGACTAAGAGACCCAATGTGCTAAGACATACAACTATATCCCTTTATCTTATGATATGACTGGAAGGCTTAAACTGAAATACACATTTATTTCAATTTTTCTTTTATTTCTCTCTTATTTTTGTTAAGACATAAGAGGGTACATATGCATCCGTCCACTTGGTCACTAGAAGACTGATTTTTAAGGAAGTGAGATGTTTTGCAAATCTCCCATCTTATTTGAGAAAAAAGGAAAGGATGTAACTCAGAAGAAAAAACCCATTTACAAACAACGAGCATTTAATCGTCAACTGTATCTCCTGTTAGAGCATTGAAACAACTTCACATACAGGATTTTTCTAACTGGAACGTAAATGTCAAATCTTAAACTGTCAATGGTATGTCAAATGAAATGGTCATGTATTTAAGGTCAAATGTCGTATCAAACAATACTTTCATTCAAACCAATACAATATTACTAACGGATTCTAGCCGTAAATATCTCTTGACTCCATACAGTGCCAAAGATTTAGGCCATTATTACCACGACTTTTTATGTCGTTTGTGCGGCTTCGAACACATAATATTTTACAACAATGATAATAAGGCACTATATATCTGCGCAGGCGCAGTAATGTGGTCCAATCAGAGAAGGGTTAATACGTTAAATTGATCTTGTATTACTCGATGCAATCGGAAATCCGTTGTCGAGGATAATTCTATGATTAATTGGTCTTTCATTGGGGGCCACGAACAAACGTCATGTTACGACCATCGGTACTACTTTTCAGCATGACCAAATATACAGTAAGGTAGAATATTTATGACAATCTTTCGGTCAATTACCATACACTGACCGCTCTGTTAATTATCAAATGATGTGAAAAAAAGAAGAAGAAGAAAAAAAAAAAACGGATATCTCTTATTCAATAACAAACATATGTTACATGAATTCAAATTAAGTGCCAGAGCAAAAAAACTTGGACGCCATATAGTGCTACCGAATGGAGACTATAACTGGTATTATTTCCAAAACCATCATGAACCTTAACAATTACAAGACAATCAAAGTAAGATTTGAATTTAACACAGTAATACAGCTAAAAAGATTAATTGCGAAGCGACACGGGTTAATAATCGCCAGAACTGTTATTTCCTTGAAGGATTTATCTTAGATATTACGGATCTTAGAGAAAGCACGTCGGGAAAATTGGGCAAATTACCTTATAAACAAAGTCATCATCATATGACTAATGCGCGTCTCGTGAAAAATCGCGAGATCTCGTCGCCTCATTAAGGCGGCCATTTTCATTTTCATAACATAATGTCAAAGAGTGTGAAAAGAGAAAAAGCGACAAGGTTAGATTTATGCGTATGATGATTTCTACACATGTTGGCAAGCAGTGTTGATGGCATGACGACGTGATTTCCTTTCGAAACAATTACCCCATAAAAACATGGATTATCATATATTCATGAGGCTTTTGATAGGCGGTCGATTCGGTGTTATGAAAAATGACATTTCATAACGCATACAAAATGTGACTTATGGGTTTGTCTTGGCTTTTAGCTATCGCATCGTATTGATCTATTTAAACTTTATTGCGAAGATTACCATAATGAAGGTAAAATAGCTCTATCTAATATCTGAATAGAAGCTTGCATAAGATTGCTTAGAATATGAAGCAATCTGGAAAATGTTATTTACTTTTCAAAATACATAACGATTTCTTCCCTAGTATAATTAGCTTTTCCATTTGTCCTATCTTTACTAGTTACCTCACCCACTACCAATTGTTCGTTAAGATGGACTATTTTGTCTAGGATCATGTGTTGTAAGTTGATATCTCGAAAATCTATGTATGTTTTACCCGGAAAATATTTTCCATTCCAAATCTTATTATCCCCTGGTTCATAAAACAGTTCATGCTGTCACTGCCAAAAACAAAATGTCGAATATTGTTCGTGTGGATCAAACGGTGTTTTTGATTTGACAGTGCCTACATGTGGGAATAAATGGTATGAATTCATCAAAAAATAAAAGCTTGTATACATTTCTTTCGATTTGTTTACAACGTATTCCTTGTAGGTATCATAAACGTATGTTTTCTTATCTGTTTTCAGGTACAACACTTTGCTTCAGAATAATATTCAAACGTGCTGCTGTCCGCTTTAGCCTGTGCTAAGGAAAACACCAACATAGCATCCCGTAAATTGGTGTGAAAAAAACCACCTGTCATGTAGAAATAACACTATTAAAGGCTAGTGTTTAACTCAGTATGGTTCCCTTCATCGACCCGTGATCGCCACCCAAAGTAATTGATGTCATGCGAAAACAGGGACCTGTCGACAGACATTTGTACCCTTTGTCACCGACACTATGCCTGTTATGGTTGGTTTTATCTTTGTTCATTCTATCTATATTGGTTTTATATTACGCTAACAGTATTTTAACTATATTGCGATGTCTGACACATACTGATGGAGGAAGACCCTAAACTTAATTGCTTAATAATGCTGCCGAAGTCCGGTAGAACCATTTTACCTGACTCCAAAGCTAAGCCCGAGAAAGCATCTTGGTTTAACCATCGACTCTTGTAAGTCAGTAAACATCCTTCCCGAGCAAGATTTGGTTGTATACTACGCAGATCTGTGTTGCTTTCGTATATGGTAATGAAGCCAAGATAACGCCCATGCTTTTTCTTATTATTGGGAGTAAATCTATATTAACCAGATTTTGTACCATCCTATAATCAGAAAAGTATCTTCATCATCTTGATTTTAAACAACATTTCCTGATCTTTACGCTCACATCGGATTGACCAGTATCTGAATTGAGTTGGAGTCAACGCCGTTTTCAACCCCTTTTCAGTTTAGTCCCATGATTCTTTGGACTAAAAACGGGCTTGACCACAATTGACATGGCCGTAGCATTTCAGTTGCTTTATTGGTCCAATAACCATGAAGAAAACATCCATGTCTTTTGGTCGTTCTTTATTTTGCGACACTTTGAAAGGTTGCTTGTTACTATTGTACTCGGAATAAGTGCACCGTTTATTGGCATGGTTCTGAAAGCGGTCCCGTGTTTAATTGGTTGTTAACCCTTAGAATGCTTGGTAATCTTTTGAAAATAGAGTTATGTGTTGTCAGCTTTCCATAACCTAAGATATCTGTTTAGTTTTGATAAGGAAAGATACCCAGAGTAGCAATCAGGTTAAATCACAGGTCTGCCGCCAATTTCCTTGGTGGCTGGCCTGTGATCTAACCCGTTTGCATTAGCATGAAGTCTGTTCCAGCAATGTAAGGGTTGACAAGAGAGAACAATGGCGTCAAATTCAAAGGACTATACATAAAACCGCTAAGAGACACGGTTAATGTTATTCAACCTTTTTTATTCTTCCATTATCGTCTAATAGCTACCGAAAAGTCATTAAAGGTGCTAGTTTAAAGAGGAAAAAATTCGAAAATCAATATAAGATTTCGTTTGAACAATTCAATATTTGTATTGAGGTTTGATATACAATTAAAGGAATCCGAATCAGACTAATTTCGTTTGACTTATACAAATACAGTACAACGTCATTTTAAACAATATATTTACACAATGATGTATTAAAGGTAGCTATTGAAAACATGAATAATTCAGGAAGCTTCAATTAATCGAAGTATGTACAGTCTGTCTGTATTTGATAGTTTTCCAAAGTGAGGTCACATTTTTGGATTAATATGCATACTAATTCACCATAAACACACTTTAGAGAATTAAAAACGATCTATTTTTTTTTCACATCACTCATGTATTGCGACATGCTTTTTCAAACGCATCTCTTATGTGTTTATGGATGAAAAAACGAGTTATTTTTCAATGGTGACAACGAAAAACACCAAACACCTACCTTCAAACAGCTTCGGTAATACAAACGGCATGGTTGTGGATCTGGCAGCGAAGAACAGCGGTAGAGGTTGGTATGTCATATCGTGTACGCTTATCGCAAACCACGATGTACCTGGGACAACCCCCGAGTCCATTCGAATGCAGTAATTGTCCGAACTAAAAGGGGAAAGGATAACCCTTAGAATGCCGGGTAATTTTCTATAAATACATTTTTGTGTCATCTGCTTTCCAAAGCCTTTAATATCTGCTTAATTTTGATGTATAGAGTTACTCAGAATATCAAACCGGTTAGATCACAGGCCACCCTCAAACTCAATTGGCGGCTGACCTTGATCCAACCAGTTTGCATCAGCTAAAGTCGGTTCCAACACTTTAAGGGTTAGATTTTTAAAAGTAGCTTTGTTTGTTTAGACAAACCCATTTTTAGTTTAACATATTGCTTTGCACGTCATATCGTGGATGTTTATGAAACTACGATGTACCACAGGACAATCACCGTGTCCATTCGGAAGCGGTAATTGTCCGAACTGAAAGGGAAATGTTTAAAGTTAATGTTAAGATTTCCTTTGTTTTTCTTCCCTTTTTTGGTTTAACTTATTGCTTATATCGGCACGATGTACCTGAGACAACAGCCGAATGCATTCGAATATAGTTGTTGTCCGAACTGAAAGGTGAGTGTTCCAAAGTTAAGATCAGTTTGTTTGTTTAGGATTTTTTAATCCATTTATATCAAAAAGTGATTGATCCAAATTTAAGGCACTCATAGACGGCAGTTATCATATTTAAAAAAAACTGCATGTTCTTTGTGATGCTTAGTAGGTATTTTTATCACCAAAGGGGGATACTGCTTGGTGTGTCATAAAATTGATGCTAATCGCCTGTCAATAATATATACCCGTGACAGGTACCGTGCCCAATCAGACGCTTTAGCTGTCCGAACTTAAAGGTTAATGCTTTACATTTGACCCAAAAGCAAAGACATTGCGACGATTCAAGGCAAGACTAGAAATAACTTTTCACTTTTGCGAAGGATGTGCTACAATTTTGCCTTGGGCCACCGCCAGGTTAATGAAGCATCACTATTATTAGTTCCAACTTCGATGAAGCTACGGTAGGGCAACTAATTATATTGCCTAATCAATATTTGATAGATCTGAAGAATACCTCGTAATCTTCTCCTGTCAGTTTATTTTTTTTATGGAAATGAATCAAATGGATACACTTGGATCACGTTAAAACTTTCCTTTATATCAAACTCAGGGTGCCACCCTATATGAAATTATACGACAGATCTAAATTGAGATTAATTAATTGCCATTTGACGGAATTAATGCATGGGAGGAATCGGCAAGATACAAACATTGGAACGAGTAATTTAGTCATTATTTTAAAATGTTTGCGAAACGCAAAAGGTCTGTATATATGCGCTCTATCTATATTTTGTTATCATTATACACCATATTTATATAGCACTCTTATCATAATAAGACATATGTTCAAAAGTGTTTTACAAGACAATGAAAGCACATACATGTACTTATGCATAAAAAAGAGACATGACCTAAGATACAAAAAATGTAACATTAAAACCGGATATTCTAAAGTATAAAACATGCATGGGCTTAAAAGTATCATCAGTATGCTTGTTCATCGAAATAGTAGAAATCTTTGACACACACTGGTGTTTAACTGACCACTATACAGTTGGACAAAAAAGGTATGTCTTAAACATTTTTTTGTTAATATGCGAAACTACTGGACTCTCTTAGTTCTGCCGGTAACGAATTCCAAAGATGCGGAGCACTGGCTGCATCTATCTCAATAGCTTGCTGTTTTTCGTCTGGGAACGACAAGTGTCACTGAATCGTACTTGGACCTAAGAGAACGTCTAGGTTTGTATATTTGCAGCAATGGTTGAATATATCCTGGTGATTTACCATGAAATGGCTTATGCGTTAAACTTAATATCTTATGCTGAATTCTGCTTTCAATCAGCAACCAGTGGAGTTCTTTTATAACGGGAGTTATATGACTAAACCGTTAAGTCCTGGTTATGATTCGAGCAGCTGTGTTTTGAATAGTCTGTAATTTGTTGAGGGCAAACTATCTTAATATCTGGTTAGTTGCGTATTCTCTTAGTATGTAAAGCATGTGACCACAAACATACTTCCTGATTATTATATACAAATTGTAAAAATCTACCACATGTCAAATTGATAAAAAGTCATCAGAACTTATATTTTTGGCCACGGTGTTAACAAAACATATAAATATGAAACTTACGAGAAGACTGGTACTGGTGCGTCCGTTATACTCGCTGAACTTCCGACAAATCGCGTTTTCTGCAACCATGACGACAGCGCACTCGTTATATCGGAAGCATTAAATTCGGATTCCCATAAAAGATCCCCGAACGTATTGAAACCAGCGAGAGAAATCTGAAACGAAATAACAGTTTTCAGTTATCCATAATGCCTGAATAAGAAATATGATTTTTTAAAAAATCTTATGATAAGCAATGAAAAACAATCACCAATCCCATCCGTTTAAACAAACTCATTTGAATGTTCTTGCAGCGTCTAGACTTCCACTGTTGAATTTTTATATGGTTATATGCCCTTTACCTTTGTGATCTTACATCGACTTCATCCAATGTCAAATCATGTATTTTCAAGACTCTGTTGAGTTATGAATAGTGTTTTCTACCCTTAGCTATATGCTAAACATCAAGTTGGTTTATTAAACTCTAAAAACTGTAATAAAATGGACGTCTCTATTGTTTTCTACGGAGCATTTGTTTGGATACAAAATTTCAGAGAAATCGTTATTTTTCATACACGATTGTGAAGAGACGTGCTGCTATCAGTTGAAGTCGAAGACAAAATTTCATTTCACACGAAGGAGTGTGTATAGACACTTCATTTAGGGCGTTCCCCTCTTTGATTGGGGGGGGGGGGGTCTTTATTGTTCAATATGCGATTTTGCGAAAAAGGGCTGCATTTAAAAACCAGAAAACAACACCTAGGGTTCTATCTATCTTGACCAAGTCCTCATTAAAAGTTCAGTTTTCTACCATCAATTATGTACCGGGTATTGCAACGGAACTACAATACCGTTGCTCAAATATAAATCACGTTCTCAAACAAAAATAAATGAATAAATAAGCAGAAAAAAAACATTGACACCCATAAAACATAAATCAACGTACCAGGTCAAAATCTTCCGCCGCCAAGTTGTCTACCTTTGCGCTCCGGAAGTTGCCGCCCGGTACCAGATCACGGATGTCCATCGAGTGCTTGTTATTGGCGACGTCGTTAATGGCGCCTGTCTGTTCCCATAGCAACTGGAAATCTTCACCACTTTCGGACGTTAGCATCATTAGCGTTGAGAGGACTGGTAAGTAAAATAGACTCGTCGATATCATCAACATAAGAATTGATGAGAAGATGTGTAATCATAGAAAAAGAGTTATAACCGGTGATTCACTGAGCAATTGAACATTTGCCACTTATTGATTAGCGAAGAAATATTTTGTATGTATAAATCGTTCCGGTGTTGTCATCAGCATAAGAGTAGACGATGAGAAAATTGATGGAAAGGGAAATACTGATATCAACTTTTTGACGCGAACATTATTAGCGAAAAACGGATGATCAAATAAATGGGACCCATCCTTTTACTATATAAGGGTAGTCAAAACGAGGCATTGGGATGATGTACTGGTTACGAAAAGCTAGGAGAATAAAAAGATCGACTGTTCGTCTTAGTGTTACCGAATTACTTTTGAAATTCTAAATTTTCTTTAGACGGTAATGGTTCTCTATTGTTGCACCTATGTCTCCATTTAATAAAGTGTTAACTCAAAGACAAAATCCCATTGTAGACAGACCGTACTTTTAATTTATCACGCACCATTGTAGACAGATCGTTCTACTGTTTCATCACGATAAGAAATCTAGTTGATATAAAAATTAAACCATGCATTAGTTAGCAAACTCATCTTTCATAATGACAACACTTTCCCTTATCCATGCATTAAATCAATCACCCATTCATCGGAGAGTCAAGTAATATGTCGATGTTACTTGTACCTTACGTTTTCGAATGCTTTTTTTTTCTTTTATAGATTTTGCCATAGGAATCTGTCATTTCTTTTCAAATAAATGTAATGCAGGGTTTTTCTTGACCCCAACTTATATAGTAAATGATCCCCACATTTCCTGGATATGGCACCTATAGATCTTTATTTTCCATTCACAATTCCATATATAAGGGTCCAGAAGTAACCCCAAAAAAAAATAATAGTATAAATCAAGGGTTCAAGAAAAACCCTGTAAATGGCATTCTTCTTTATTTGTAATATTCTACATGTTTGGAAATCTCTTAATGTAAGGAGGGAGGATAACTATTGTTAATACTGATCAATGGTACTCTCAAACCATTATTTATTGATGTACGGAGGTATAACAAATATTGTATTTAAAATAAAAATCTTGATTTTCACATCGTTTTTTTGGTTATTGTTTGGAGTGATTAATTATACTTTTCATTATTTTGGAGACATGATGGGTGATGGATGTTGCTAGCCGCCCCTGTAGTTTCCGCCTGTGGTGCCCTTATCGATCATAAAGAGCATATGACGGGCTATTCAACGTTAACGACTTAAACATAACGGTGAAAACGGCCTCCTTTTGATGCATTCTGGGTATAATTCAGAATGGAAAGTAAGTTCTAGTTTCAAAAGGAATTAAACTCGTTTTGTTCAAAGCACACTAACAGGAAAAATGTCTTGAAAAGGATGATAGATCATGAAGAGACACATAAAATGCAAGCCTTGGCAACTCTGCATGGCATTAGAAATAGCGATGCGGGTTTTTTTGTACTACGCATTGTTTACTTGATCTATTGTCAAGCGTTGTGTTGTTTAAACTTATCGGCATTAAACAAGTTATAAAAATACAAAAACCTCTCAATGTCTCTATAACTACATAGGTAGATTAGGTAGATTAGTGAGCTTGAAACCCAACTCCGCGTGGGTTCGAATCCCAATGTCAGAATATCTTGATATCTTTCATAAAAAAGGCTGACTAACATATTCTCGATCGTTTAACCCAGCTTTATACATATATCCATTTCAACCACATGGTCTAACCTTGTCATTTGTGGTCCAGCTTTGAAATAAAGATATTGTTGATGTCATATGGGAACCGATATCAAAACAAGCAAAAATATCAAAACCATTCCGAAATATGCCGTCTGTATCAAGTGTGTGCGTGTTGCAAAAAAATAGAATAAATAAATACAGGCTGATCCAAGGCGGCACTTTTAGGCAGGAGAAGTCTCCACATATATCATGCATTACGTCGCGGATAGAACGGGTCGGTAACTAAGGGCAACGATATGCATGAAAACCACTTACTGACTGTAGTCGCCATTACCGGAAGAGCTCTCTATCGACGGGAGGCGAGAACGGTTATGCTAAATCATTACTCCCGGACTATTTACATATATCATCGTCCGCCATTAAATCTGAATAAAAGAGAGACAAAACAGTATGTGAGCTAAATGTACTTTATGACAAATTGAGTGGGTAGCTTGTTTATCATTAATAACGTAAACCTTTATCAGTTTTGAATCGGACAAACCAAAATAACAGGAATACTATTGACGCCATGTTAAAATACAGATGCGTCACAGGTGCATCTAAGCGAGATATTATGGAAGTTTTAGCTTGTTTGATTTGTTCGGGTTAAACATTGCATAAGCATTAATTCGGTTATAAAGCGACACTCGATTCATCATGGATTGAGGAACTCCACTGACTTAACATCCCCAAAGTACCAGTTAAGACGACTAAAAGCAATGGCATTCCATTGTTCAGTTGGGAGGTTACCTCTCACGAAAATCAAGATCCAGCCTTCCAGTGATTTGATCCCATGCAGACCGGGGCTTTATGCTTTAAACGTCGGTTCTCTTACCATTCGGTCACGAAGAGTCCCGTGGCATGACAGGTTAAGGCTTAAAACATACGAATGTCCTTACCAACATGTAAGATATTTTATGGATCAAACACACACGCTGGTTCAAATACCGATACAGATGTGTTCCGACTTCCCAGAACGTGACTAACTTAGGAAATGCCGATGGCGCTTGTCAGCATGTACTGTATAATATATTTTAAACACTGGAGTTGATCTAACTACCCAGACCCTCAGATTTGAAAGTGATTTTTGAGACTGCTTTTTACGAAAGAAATAACGATGGCTCTTCCAAACACTCGCATCTATTTACAACCAACGCCAACAGGTTTTGGCTTGTTTTTGAGTTAGTCTCTAGGCTTAATGACGGAATGCCGATGGCTATAACGCTTCGTCCGGTCCTGAGTCAAGTTTTGGTTCGATTCTTAACCATTCTTCGGTTTTACTGAAGTACCGTTGACGCATTACGCGTTACAGAAAACCAGTTAATCAAACAAGCAACTACATTCTAACTTGTGTTAAGCAGCCACCCTTTTAAGCAGCCAACCTGCCTTAAACAGCCACTACAGAAAGTCCCATTGTTAGATTTATAGTGTAAATCAAATTGTGTTAAGCAACCAACCTGTCTTATACAGCCAATTTACTCTGTCCCATAGGCTGGCCTCTTAACACAAGTTTGACTGTATTAACATATGGTGAAAATGAACTGACCATACTGCTGATGCAAGATTGATGTCCCAACATAACAAACAAGCAACTATTAAAATATCAATCATGCCTAGAAATTTCAAACTCTTTTCATTCTCATAAAACGTTTTCCATTTCACCTTTGTCTTTGTTTGTTTTTTTAGAAAAATTGGACTTACTCATTACACAGTGTTGATATAAAGATAAGAATGCGAACATCTGATAAACTGAATAAATAAAATACATTTATAATAAAGATATGTCAATTGTTTTTCAAAATTAAACACAAAATTGTTAGAATTGAGAAACATGTAGAAAGAAGAACGAACATTAAAAAGAAACACTTCTACGAAGACCTTAAGAGCGCACCTGTAACTAAATAACGAACATAATTCTAGGGGGAAAATTGCAAGAGAAAATAAAGTTTTTCTAAAAAAAAACAAAAAACGTGAACGTACTTTCCAAATTCCAATTGATAACGGTCCCAATAAATTAAATCTTCATAAAATGGTATAATCTTCCTCAATAAGACAGCTTCACTAATTGTATCTATTTCTTAACTTTCCTCGTTTAAGAAGAATCACAAACACATATCTCCTACCATAGCTATTCCATATCGAGTTTTGATAAAAGTCAATTCCGCCTAATCTATAAAATCGATGAGTATAAATCCACTCCGTAGTTTCTCATCCTTGACGGATTACTTATGACTCCTATAACTATTGAGTTTTCCCGTTTCCCGTTTTTATTGAAATGAAAAACGATGGAATACGATGGTTTAAGTGGACGAATCACGCTATTGGGTAACTGGAAACATTAAATCGCATAAACCCATTCCGTTATATGGGTTTTTGTGACTGGTCTAAAATGACAGAAGATATACTACTAAATAAAACTATTTTCTTCTTGTTTGTTCGTTTGTTTGTTTGTTTAAACTTTCTTTTATTTTAAATCGATTGTGAAACAAGATCTTACGACTTATATCAATCACTATCGATTATGTTTGTGTATATGTAAGGTTAAAGAACATCGTGATTTCTTTTATCGTTTTACCGAGAAACAATTGAGAGTTGCTAAACATAGATGTAAAAGTTGAATAAGAGAAAATGAATCAAAATATAATGCCGTTGAAACAACACCGTTTTTGCATCCTGGTATGATATTCATTTAAAATCAATTATTAAAAGCAAAAGTAGTTCAGAAAGGGTCGATCTAAGTAAATATATATAGTTTGTATGCGGTAGATATAAAAAAAGATGTTGCACTACTTTTGGGTTAAAACACATATCATTTCAATGGATACGTGTTCCAAAAAACTTATCAATTTTGACAAAATTAGGTTTAAACTTTCAAAATCCTTCAATCTGTGAACAAGAAGCTTTAAATCACAAACGATAAACGTATTTAGGGAGACATATGCTCCCCTATGCTTTCCTAAAAGAAAAAAATCCGAGCCACCTTAAGGTGTTCCACCCCTAAAAAAGAAAAATAGAGAAAAGTCAGAGTAACAAAGTCAAAGATTAACAGGACAAGTGCCGTTATACAATAAAATCTTATATCATTAAAACATTGCTTAAGGATTGAAATCTTTATTTGCCGCCTTTCATTTATCTAATTTTATTATCAAAATAAGAATTGATAATTAAGGAGGGGTAATTACTGTGGATTTAATAACATAATTCATTTTTGTAATTATAAGTTCAAAATCAGACAAATGCGGGAAAGAGGCTTGGTAAATGCCTTTGAGATGATAAGTACTTTCATGATTTAAATTTTAATTTAACCTTGGACCATACCAAATACAAGTTGTCCATCAGGGGTGGACTACCTTAAGGTCGTGCTCGGTCAATGATTGCGCAATATTTCGGACGTATATTCGCCCACTACGATTATAGGGGTGTCCGAAAAGATCGACACTCTTCGGCCTTCCAACATCACCGAGGGGTACCGATTGTGTCTGAACAAATAAAAAAAATGATGACGACTCTCATCTCTCACAGAAATAGTAAGTAAATAAATGTACATTATACAATCCACCGTCGATGTGCGACAAGGCTAATGTTCTTAAAATGCTCTTGAATATTTTATATTTGAATTACGAGATGCGCTCTGCCGTGTCTGCCGTTTGCTTGTTTATGTTGGTATTGACAAATGAATATATACAGCAAATGCGTTTACTGCAATTGATTCTTGCCATTAATGTGTCAGAAGTAATTAGCGAATTCTCCGTCATGTTTTATGATGTGTCATGTGAGAGCAATAACCACACATTGCATTCATTGAAGAACATATTGGTCATGTTTTGTGTTCTGAGCCCATATCTCTCGCAATGAAGTTGAACGCTTTTTAATCTGAACTACTTTCCCCCGACAGTATGTGAAACTTAAAAAAAGACTAGTGTTATTTTTTCCCAATGAGATACGTAGCAAATACTGGATTTCTGAAAGGGATCATCTCGCAGAATGTATTGTGTAAGTAACAAATGTTAGAGAAGATGATTTAAACTGTCCTCATCATTCAATAAATGACCATTATCAATATCTACATTCTAAAGCTGTCGGAAACCTGTGTTTTCATTGAATAATTTTGAAACGAGCATTGAAGCTTTAAGTGCTTTGGTAAATAAACATGGTTTATACAATGAAAGTAGTAACAAATTGCTCTCGGTTGCACCTTGCTAGCTTCACGTGGTAAGAGTATCGACTCATTCCATAATCTTGGTCCAAGGCCTTCTTACCAATTTCAATTATTTCCCAGAATTGAAATAGAATATTAATGTTTACAAAATAAACCGTGTATACAGTTATCATATCCGCGACATAAATGTACTATATCTCCCTAGACTGGTATTGAAGTAAATGAGAAGTTTTTCAATAATCTAGTTTTCTTCAACATACTGGAATTGAAATGTCATTTGAATCGCAGAAGATGTTTTACTTTTTCTTAAAAAAGATTCAAGTCTTAATTTGTGAGATAGCCCTTTAATGCAAAGGTAAGGGTAATAATGGTTGTAGCATATGTATTTGGTTTACAACACATGGTTGAATTTAAGGCAGAATATTTTCATGATAGAACCGTTTGTATTTGTCCTTGCATCTCTATCGACGGAACGAGCGGCGCTGTTGTGGCTCGCATCTTGGATCTCCAAGTTACGAATCAACCAACCTGGAATAGAGGAATAAATGAAGTACTCCAAGTAAGTTGTTGAGCAATTTAAGTCGGGAATGGAAAATATCGTTAAGTATCGCATACGATTGACACAGTTGAGTTTTGTGTCTGAAATAGTACAATACAATACAATAAGATATTATATTTTGTAAACTAATGCCTCTGGCCCATAAAACGATACAGATATCTAAATACAATGTGTTCATGAGTTGTGTCTTCAATATACAGTGCGTACGATGATTTCAAGGCCGAGCGACCAACAAATAATATTTTATGAACATGTCTACGATTTACTGAGCCAGCCCTCGTATGTAATCTTTATATCTATCCATTGTCAAATATCATTATATAATGACAGAAGCATTAGATCATGAACCAACCATGTTCTTAGCAGCTAAAACGCTGTTGCAAATGACTTCTGAACATGCTGCTCGGAAAGAAAGAAAGCGCTAACACAAGCAGCACCATTTTACTTTTTTTTCTTTATTTCTTTTTTCTTTCGAATGCTCATCCTAGAATTTAATCAGCTCATAGTAAGAATTCTTGATATTCAAACCTGAATATATCAATATTTAAGTCAAAGTGAGTTGATGTTAAACATCAAAGAAAACAACTTGGGCTGATCTACATAATGTCAAGGGATACCAGGTCAACGCTCTATGCCCATAGCTTTATATAATCCCCTCGAACTAATGTTGCCACTCAATCCCCATCAACATACGCGTTCGTAGCAATAATAAAAAAATACTCCCGATGGGATTCTCGATGAAAAACATCGCTCTCGCTGAATAGAGGAAAAAGTAAAAAAAGAAATATATTGAATAAAACAAATTACGACATGGCGAAAATTTCGATCGATATCGATGATGGTGCTTTGGTCTACAGCGCGAATAAAAGGTCGATCGAATGATTGCTCATTTAGTGGTGTTTAGCCTATTCAGTTCTCGGTTTCGCTCGGTTGGCATTAGGCTGGAAACAATGGCCGTCACCAAAGGTCAAGTACCCATAAAGTGCGGCACCATTGTGATTCAAACGCTTTCACAGAGCGAGCACAAATGTTTTGATGGTTTCATTGGCAGAGCTTGTTTTAAAGACGGTGGGCATATACCTTGATTTTTATTTCAGAATTTAAATAAACAATGATGATAAGATGATTCACAGAGCAAGTTTGATGTTTTGTGTTTAAAAACAATTTCATTCACAATGCTTTCATAGCATTTGGAAAAAATCCTAACCCTGTTTTATTATCATTCATCCCCTTCCTAATGTTTCCCCTCTTGCAACACATTCATGTTTTATAAAGCCCTTATAGAGCCCAAAATAACTTCATACGCTGGTTTTGGATGCTTATATTGTCTCAAACGCTAAAGACATTTTTCATAGAAAATACCGGCATTTACCGCTTGTACAAAGATAATGTATGCACCAAATGTACATGTTTTAGTACCGTAATTTACTTTGGCAGCTTTATAGAGAATAGATGGTTGGTGTCGTGAATCGGAAATGTTATCGGGCAAGGCTTAGGAATATTATCCGGTGAGCCGAAGGCGAAACGGATAATATTTCGATGCCGAGCCCGATAACTTTTCTTATTCAAAGACACCACCCATCTATTATATTTATCCTGTTACCTTTATATATTCTTTCAAAAAAAAAAAAACCAAGAAAAAATAAGTAGAGAATGGTGTAAACATGACGTCATTGCGCTCTTATGACGTCATGATTCGTCACGTGCATGTGTTACATGGTTAGTGCCGGATATCACAAATGTTATATGGCACCTAGTTATCGGTCCCAAAATGGCATTAGTGACAGGATAAAGACCGAATCTTAGTTGTAGAACTTACGGTCCAATCCCTGTCTAACAGTTAGTTGAATAAAAAATAATTTCAAAGTAAACTATCTATTATGACGCTATGAATGAGTTTAAAAGATATGAAACGCCAATTTATCAGGAAACATCGTACGTCTTTAAAAAAGAAAAGAAAAGAAAGAAAATATGACATGACAAAGAAAGAATCTATTCAAAGAGGGCAAATTCTTCTATGATTCAAAATTTCAATCTTATATGACGAATAACGAACGCTTGAGAATTAATCAATACGCAATTCGATATCTATGCAATTAAATAACATGAATTAAAAATCCGAAGATCTGCAACGATCTCTCGCTAATCGAACAACATCTAGCGATGCATTCATACAATGGAAAATTCGACACTACCTTCCTGATTTGAACTATACGTTGCGTGTAATGCCTTTATTGAATAGATGTTCGATTATTTCAATTGTTTGTTAAACGTGTCGTATTGAATCGCATTTGCATCAGACATTTTGACTCCATTCTGCTAAAGAGTATTTTAGAATTAGCAACCACTATGACAAAAAGTTTAAATGCTCATAATGAACATTGTTTCCTTTTCAAGCAACTGTTTCAACCAAATGTAAAGAAATTGTTGTTATTTTTAATTTTTGCTAATGTTGGAGTCGTGTGTTCTACTTGATTTGGTCTAGATACACATTTCCACAGGGAGTAATTCATTCAAGTACTAAGACTTCAGGGGAAAAGCTGATGATAGGAATTCGTTTTCTCGAAGGATTCTAAAGTGAAGACAAATTGCGTCATGTTGCCTAAACCCGACAATCTTCGGCAAATTCCGGAAAACCGAGTCAATGTGGCCAACCAAAAGCACAGAATGATTCCGATCGGTCTCCTTATCCGTGTAAAAGTTAACGGATCGTGAAATACACATCACAGTTAATGCACGTGTCCGGCGTGTGTTTTTCCTCTCTCTCACCCACGTGCCATTATTCCGCTAGATGAGTTCATTTCGACACAACCTCTCTTCGCTTTCTACCTCGTGTTAAATTTTCGAGCTTTAAAGAATAGGATTCTAAACTGAAACATTTCTTTAGCCCGGCCGTTTGAGATAGCATGTTACTGTAGACGTACACAGAGTGTTTACTATTCGGGAGGGATACATATTAAAAATAGAGTATGGAGAACGAAGTATTCAGTGGGTAAGTGAAAGATGAGTTTTTCAAGTGGGTAGGGTTGGTATACTCTGGACCCATATACATGTATTCGACTTATCCTTGGAACCAAAACAACATAAAATAATTGTTTAATTTATCTCCAAAGTGAATTCGCTTATGCCTGAGCCAGGATGACTGATACACTTCAGTTTGTGTATTTGTAAAATGGCAAATTTGTTTTTCTGTTTGTGGCATAAAGCCGTTTTCAACCATTTTCAGCTCATTACGCGATGTTCCATGGGTCAAAAGCGGTGTTGCCTAACCCGAATAGCTCAGCCGGTAGGGTGGCCGCCTTGACCATATAGGGGTAAGAGAAGCAATCTAGAGACGATTAATTTATGAATACGCCTTTTCGTGGGAGTGACCTTTGGCAAGTCACTAAAGAGCCTTAGCCTAGTTCGGGTTGATCCAGGAAAATCGCAACACAACTGAAAAATTGTTGATACGGCGTGAAACACCATACACAACTATGCATTCGCCTCTTATCAGGATTTCTCAATTGTAACACACATTTGCTTGTAACATTCATATTTCCCCACCAGGTCGAGGGATCTGACCTCAATATTCGGAATCCCGTACGACCGACTAGACTTTCTAAAGGACGACCAGGCAGTAACCAGTTCCATCAGAGATTCGGAACTGAGCATCTTTGTCGGCGGAAGATACAACGGTAATTATCGTTACACGCTTGTATGGTCGAACATTTACACTGTTTTCAAGAGTCCTGCGTTGTCCAGTGGTTAAGATGTAGGACTTGTGGCAGGGAATCCTGGGTTCAACCCTCATCAGCGGCCTTGGTATTTATTTTCGGAGTGTCCGTTGGGCAATATACTGAGAAGCACTGGTGAACTCCAGGAATGCCGTAAAATAACTGAATGCTCGTGACACAGTATTGATTCTCCGAACAAATACTTATATACCGTTTTCAACAACTTTTTAATTACACAAAGTTTTATCATATGAAGGCGATACATGGATTCAATCAAGCAGCTTTTTCTAAATGGAACTGATATTTTTATTTGTATTACGGTGGCCTCTTTGGCCTGGTAGTTAGAGAACGGACCAAGAGTACAACACTTGAAACCACATGGTCTCTCTGCATGTGTTCAAATCCCGGTGACGGAACACCCTGGTGATTTCGCTGTTAAATTCAATGACATTATCCTTTGATAATCTAACGACAATTATGTGTAATCCATCGTTAAGTATATAAACTTATGTTATAATGATGTTGTTACTGTCCTTCCACAGAGTTTCACGACAACATACTCCTAGTGTTCGGACTAAACGCTACTGCGGACACACACCAGACATGGCTGCTCTCCACAGTGTATAGACTGGTATCCTTTCTACCTCCTCTTGTTATCTTACGTAAGTAGCGTTGATATTGTGAACGCATGTCAAAGGGCAGTGCGAAATTTTGGTATGTTTGCATTTGAACATAATTTGTGTATTTGTTTGCGTATTGCGTTATCAATGACCTTATTGATCAGTCATTATTATCACCACGTTGACCTGTCCCTTGTTCCTTATTATTATTAAAGGGTTTTGGGGGTCCTGTGTAGCCCAGTGGCGATGGTGGTGAACTTAGAATTCAGAGGTCCCGGGTTCGAGCCCCTCCGACACATCTGGTTTCTTGGGAGTGACTTACCAAAAGTCATTTCAAGGCCCTAGCCTAGTACTGTTAGATCCAGTAAAGCCGTTACATAACTGAAATATTGTTGATACGGCGTTAAGCACCATACAACAAAATGTGTATTATCATTTACATCTTATGGAGAATTTTCATGTGTTTTTTTTGTTCAATTTGTTTACGAAAAACACGGTCCTATGAAATGACTTCGATAGACGCGTATTCAAATGAGGTTGTTCTATGGATGATGAATGTGCTCACACTTTTTCTTTTTTCTTTTAATTTATTGTCATGTTGTCATTACTTGAATTATTATATTATAGCTTGTATTTTGTTAATTGAATTAATTGTCACCAATGTACCCAAATGGGCTTATTAGCCTAATGAAATTATGTAAATAAAAACAACAACTTTACCAACCATTTCCTTCATGAACATTTTATTGGGCCTGTAGTTGACGGGTATAAAACACTTGTGACAAAAGATAAATCGTTCAAGTTACGGAAGCTTCTTCCATCAATATCGCGGTAAAACTGAAATAATGGTGACACGATGTAAACCCTATATGAAATATATAAAGTAGATGGGGGCTTTGGTACCGGATGATTCATTATTTGTTCCAAATGAAAGTCAAACATTTTCTGTGAAGTTTCCATTGGAAGAAAGCCCTCTCAAGGTGGATTCCAACTATGGAAGTTGTCGATTTGAGTCTTCATGAGAGGGAGACTCCCGGCTGACGTTCGGAATGCCGGTGGTTTTTCCCTTTATTGTACCGCCTTTATCTTCTTGATGAGCCGGGTATCGGCATAATTGAAAGATTGTTGACACGACTTTTAAATAAATCAAACAATGAATATCATTTAGTCCCTAACCTACTACTGGTAGATCAATGTGGAGGACAATGGTTTAGGGGGTAGAGCGTCAGCCTCGGGACACAAAGGTCGTGGGTTCGAGTCCCTCGAGTAGCGGGACCGGCCCTGCGAGCTTATATTTATCCACATTTCGCGCGAACACTGGTAATTCTTCCAGTAAGCAGAATCGAGAGTGATTTATCTCAGTTGTAAGGACTTGTTTCACAATCGATGTAAAACATAAGTTTAAATCTAATATAAGTAAAGGAGAAAACGGTATAGAAAGTAGGGAAAACAACGGCGGATAAACTTTGATTGAATGGAGTTTCTTGCATATTCATTCTGTGAGTAAAAGACACGAACATGGTGTTTCAAACTCCCTCCCCCATTTCGCCATATAAAAGGCCATCTTTTATCAATTTATCAAAAAGCTGCTGTACGCAGTCTGTTTTCTGTTGAAAAAAAAAAAGAAACAAGTTTTCAAACCTTTCAGCGCTTTGATGTGAAACTCTTGTCCGTTTTGGTAACTTTGCATGAGAAAATAAGGCAAACACATGCATAGCCTAATAATGTTCATGAAACCCACATGATGATGACTTCTTACACTACCACCACTCATCTATAGATAATTCAAATTAAGATACATGTTTACGATCTTTATTGTGCTTAATGTAAGCACAAGCGATCGACATCTTTGGGATATATTAACAGAATACGGCCTTTTTATTGGCGAGGAAGATTGTTTAATTCACTATTCTAACGTTTGTTACTCACAGCACAAAATCTGTTAGATAGTCTATTTAAACCCCATATAAGCAATAAGTCGCTATCAAATGATAAGACTTTATCAAAAGTAGATAATGTTCGCCTTGTATGTCTGATGAAAGCTTGGATTTTGGTTATGTAAAACGCTCGTATTAAGCTTTTAAGTAAAACTGCATCACTGAATCAATAAATTAATCAACCAATTAATTAACCAACCAATTAATAACGTGTTTCATTTCAGTATGTCAGATCGGGTTTGCTCTGGTACAGAGTGGTGCTGCCAGGTTCGAAAGCGCCGCTACACCGTTCTTCGCAAACATGATCGCTTTTGGTGAGTCCAAATAGAAGAGGGCATAGCTATCATTGGCAGACAATTTTGGAGTTATATTTCTTTTATTGTTTAAGTTGGTTTAGATTACATCAAACTCACCCCCTGTATTGGAATTGTAGCTGGTAGTGATTAAATTTAAAACGATGAAGAAAACACATTCCATGTTTAATATTGGCAAGAAAGACATTGCTGTGACAAAAGTATAATTTGCTCACAAAGAGCTTCATTTCTGGCGTTAATTTTGCATATAAAACATGTGTCAGTATGAGCAAAAGGACATTTTTTTTATTTGTAACAGGGGTCCAAGTAAACGTTGGTACCAGAGGTATTCTTGCATGTTTTATTTCGAAAACGATCATACAAACCGGGCTCCTAACGTTGTCAAGACCTGTGGCAAAATCCTTTTGCACGTTAATAATTCAATTTTGACGTTCACTATGTATTGCTTTACTTGATGGTCGTATGGGAAGTATGTGTTTGTATGCTTTATTTGCAACAGAATACTATTTAACTATATTAAATTATTTGCGTAAGTAAAACTGATAAAACCGAGGGTTCAATGCAAGACTAAAGTGAGTGCTTCATAAACATGAAGCATTTACTTAAGTATTGCATTTGACCATCGATTTATAAATTACATCATGAATAAATGTAGAATATTGTATTGTGACACTTTATTGGAAGCGGCTCGGAAAGACAATTTCAATGTGTTACTTTGCAATATTGCTAATCTAACATGTGGAAAAAGAATGCAAATGTTGTTTTGAACTACGCAAATTCTTAGCGTAAAATGTTTAGTAAAACGGTACTCCGGGCCTTTGTGTATTGGAATCTTTGATTTTTTTCAGCAATGACGGCTCTTTCGTATTTCATGTTCGGCTACACCGTATCGCGGACTGAAGGCTTCACCACGTTTGGGTACCAGTTTTGGTTCAGTAACGGGTTCGATCCTCTGGAGAGCCCGGACTGGCTGCTGGGTTTTGCTCTCGCCCTCACCACGGTCAACATTGCCTTCCATGGCGGATTGGACAGGTGTCCCCTGTTTGTATACGCACTCCTTGCTCCGATTATATCAGGTTTGTGGTTATATATGGAATACATCTGGGTCCTGCATGGTGAAGGTGGTGGACTTTGAACTCAAGGGTCCAGGGTTCGAGCCCAACTGACACCTCTGGTTTCGTCGGAGTCACCTTTGGCAAGTCCTTTCAGAGCCAAAACCTAGTACTGGTGAATCGAAAAAGGCGTTTCATAACTGAAAAATTGTTGATACGGCGTTAAACACCATACAATGTAAGTTATACATGGGGGAGTGTCCTTGGGCAAGACACTGCAGAGCCCTGTTCAGTAATGGTAATATCCGAGTTCTGTGTGACCCAGTGGTTAAGGTGTTGATCTCAAAATCGGGGGTCCTGGATTCAGGTCCCGTATCCCTATCTCTGGTTTTCCCTGTTTGAATACGCGATCTTTGCCCGGTCCTATCAGACTTGTTGCCATATCGAGGATTCAGTGCAATACTATAGCAAGTGCTTCATGTTTATGAAGCACTTGCTATAGTATGCATTGGACCCTCGATATGCGATACATCGTATATTGTGTTGCATGGTCTTTCATGGACCAGTTGTTAAAATGGCATTCTAAGAAGAATCGGGTTTTCTGGGTTTTGTCAACACCGACACCTCTGATTTCATGTTCTTTGTCAAGACACTTCTCCTAGCCCTACCAAAGTACTGGTAAATCCAAGAAATGCTTAGCATAACTCAAAAATGGTTGTCCCGATGTTAAATCCGATTCAAATAATACCGAAAGAAGCAGTTTACACAAAATACGAGCCTCATGTAAACAGTTGCTGGAGACAGTCCCAAGAGCCATAGCTTAGTAACAAGGATGATTCCCGAAATAAAAATAAACAATAGCCTGTTAATGTATAACTTAAATATATCTATTTATTCGTCTTCCAGGTGTCGTCCATGCAATGACCGTTCACTGGGCTTGGCACCATGACGGATGGTTGCTGGAGTTGTCTCCCTTTTCTAACGTGAAATATCAGGTAAAATATAAATCTGTATACTCCTGTAAAATGGGCTTGCTCTTCGGAGAGACAATTTGAAAGGAAGGTAGAAGGTTGCCATTGGAAGCATGTGTTATTCACGAAGCGTCAAATTATAGTAAAGTATGTGCAGTTTATATGCGCTAGATCTCAAAGGCGATGTCACGCTTTTGTATTTAAACACATGTTAACTCACTGTATATACACTTCAAAAGATTTGAAATAATGTATGTTTTACTTCTAGTGACTATTCTTCATTGCGTATCATATTATATCACAGCTGTTGTGCAGTTTTAAAGGAAATAGTTTTTAACTTTCAAACTTCCTCACATCTTTGAACTAGAACCTTTAAAGCATAAAATGAAATCAACAGCAGACGACAGTTTTAAGGTTAATGTTCGTAAAGCATGTAGGGTCCCACGTGGACCAATGCTTGATGAAGTTGACTTAGAAATCGGGGAGGGGTTGCAGGTTCGAGCACCGCCGACTCCTCTGGTTTCGTGCGAGTGACATTTGGCAAGTATTGTCTTGGGTCCTAGGGTTGTAATTGTGGATCAAGGAAAGCCGTAACACAACTGAACAGTTGGTGATACGGCGTTAAACACCATACGAAAAAAAAAGTGTAAAGCATGCCTACTTCAAGATAAGCCGTATTAAATGAATGTCGTATATTCGTGGGCAAATTGATGTTTCGATAGAGCAGGCTTTGCCAAAACACGTAATGTTATAGGCACCAACTTCGTTAAATGTGCTCGTATAGTCATCACGAAACGACACTTTTATATCTTACTTAGTCTCTAATGTCCTAGATGACCGGAAGATTAAGGGATTGACTCTATCACATAGATAAGGGGTTGACTCTATCACATAGATAAGTGATTGACTCTATCACATAGATAAGGGGTTGACTCTATCACATAGATAAGGGGTTGACTCTATCACATAGATAAGGGGTTGACTCTATCACATAGATAAGGGGTTGACTCTATCACATAGATAAGTGATTGACTCTATCACATAGATAAGGGGTTGGCTCTATCACATAGATAAGGGGTTGACTCTATCACATATATTAGGGGTTGACTCTATCACATATATTAGGGGTTGATTCTATCACATAGATAAGGGGTTGACTCTATCACATAGAAAAGGGGTTGATTCTATCACATAGATAAGGGGTTGACTCTATCACATAGATAAGGGGTTGATTCTATCACATAGATAAGGGGTTGAACCTATCACATAGATACGGGGTTGACTCTATCACATAGATAAGGGGTTGACTCTATCACATAGATACGGGGTTGACTCTATCACATAGATAAGGGGTTGACTCTATCACATAGATAAGGGGTTGACTCTATCACATAGATAAGGGGTTGACTCTATCACATAGATAAGGGGTTGACTCTATCACATAGATAAGGGGTTGACTCTATCACATAGATAAGGGGTTGACTCTATCACATAGATAAGGGGTTGATTCTATCACATAGATAAGGGGTTGACTCTATCACACAGGTAAGGGGTTGAACCTATCACATTGGGCTTTGTGGCAGTGCCCCTTCGAAAGACATTTTAGAGCCATAGCCCAGTGCTGAATAATTTCATGAAAACCTATTGACACGGCGTTAAAGACCCCGCACATATACAATTAAGACTTAACATACAATACTTGTTTGAATCCATAGATGGTTGAAATTTCGCCGTAAAGCTGTGAAAATCGTTAAAAGACAAACAAAACATCATATATGATCCTATGCAAGAATAAAGTATGGTTTTCACATTTGTGAAGGACTTGCTATAGTCTTGCATACGACTATAGGTTGTCGTTAAGTTGGCTAACTTAGAACTCGGGGTTCTCGGGTTTGAACCCCATCGACATCTCTAGTTTAGTGGGAGTGACCTTTGGCAAGTACTTCACAGCCTTAGCCCAGTACTGGTTGATCCAGGAAACACGTTACTTAACTAAAAATGTGTTGGTTCAGCGTTAAACACCATTCAAACAAAATTGAAACTTAATTAGTCTATGTCTGAATATCATTGACTATGGTCTTACGTTAAACCTTCGATATAGATGTACAAAGTCCGTATTTACTGCAAGTGAGCGATATTCTGGCTTTAGGTAAAATGACTCCATGTCTGGATGTGATTTGCCGTAGTCTTGCATTAGACCCTAAATACATTTAGTGAAAACTTTTATTATGTTCCCATGCTATCCACATCAACATAATGCGAGCTAAATTTTCTAAGCTGTCGATGCGCGATAAATAAAACACCATTCATTCACTCATTTACTATAGTTTTGTAAAGTTTTATGAAAAGCTTTCCATATTTGTTTTACATCGATTGTGAAGGAAAGTTAAAGCTCGTTCAAAGCCACTCTCGATGACTTATTCATTATGTTTTCCAGGATTTCGGAGGGAGTGGCATCATACACGTAGTTGGCGGGGCATCTGCCCTCACTCTGTCCGTCGTACTGGGTCCACGGTACAATCGGATCTGGGACCGAAAGTCTAAGGTTCTATACAACGATCTGGAAGGACATTCCGTGCCTGTAAGTATCTCCTTCTAAAAGAGTCACTGCGTTTACCAGTTTTGAAGCTCGATTCCATTAGTATACCAGCTTTAGAGAACCCATAGGTATGTATGTTTCGGAAATGCACACATGCATACATTTTTTCGCAATTGCTTCACACTTCTTCCATTTTGTCCCATTTCAGGCGGAGATGCAGCGAGGATATTAATCATTCTTTTGACAAGCATCTATTAACGGTTTCAGAAATTTTATGAGTGTTCTGTATTGGTTGTTTTTCTCCTATCTCAGACTGAGACACTTGTTGAACATGTACTATTTGTATGCTATGTATGCATGGTTTGTTAGCAGTCATTTTTAGACGGGCTTTAATGGCCAAGTTTCTCCTATTTCTAGCGGGAATACTTGGTGGATATTTACTTTGGGTATGTTACGTTTGAATGAAAACTGTTTACGGTTGTTTCAAACGTGTTTAACCGTCCACTTTGATCCTATTTCAGACAAAGACACTATGCGAATATATTTTACACGTATACATATAAGTAACGTATGCTTAAGTTGTTCATGAGTGTTTTAGACGTGTTTGAATGGCCATTTCCTCATATTTCAGACATAGATGGTGGATATTTACTATGCGTTTTTTGCGTATACATCAATTACTTGCTGTTGTTTTAGTCACGTTCAAGTTGTTACCAACTTGTTAGCAAATGTTTCACACGTGTAGATTCTGTAACTTCTCTCCCTTTTCAGACAGAGATGCTAGGCGGGTATCTACTGTGCGTGTGCTACATATGCATCAACTGTTCGCGGGTATTTCAGACATGCGTAAACTGTTCTCCCACGGAAGACCTGGGCACGGCACTGATCAACACCCTGGTGGCGTCAGGAACGTCGGGTTTGATCACCACTCTCGCCGTAATGCTCGTCACGCTTGTGCTGGTAAGTGATGCTGACTAGCCAAATTCGAACTCGGGACCTCCGTGGCCTGGTGGTTAGCGTGATTAACTTGATGTTTTGATGGAGCGTCCTTTGGGACTGAGCCGTAAAATAGTCAATTGCGTTAAACCCCATTTAGAAAGGAAACTTAAATCAGAATAAGAATAACTCTATTTGACTTATACGAATACAGCACATCGTCATTTTAAACAATGTGTCTACAAAACAATGTATTGTCAATCACATAGTCAATCATATGGTCCCTCTCTGTGTGGGTTCAAATCCCGGTGAGGAATATGGATTACCATTAGAGCTAGTCTCGACTGACTTACAGAATGTCGATGGTTCTTTTAGTCTTGATCAGACCTCATGGACAGATGAGTGTGGTTTTTTTTCTCCATCATTGATAGTCAGGCATCGCATCGTGACTGAAATAATGTTGAAACGATGAAAACCCCATATTCTGACTAATCAAACTCAAACACGGCACCTCAGGGGTCTAGTGGTAACAGTGATGAGCGTGGGGTTTTGTTGGGATGTCATTTGACAAGACACTTCGGAGCGATAGGTCTTTTATAGTTGAGTCCATAATAGTCAAGTTGAGTAGAACCATCGGCACGCCGTAAGTCAATCGGGAGACTACCTCTCATGAAAATCCAAATGCCGTCACCGGAATTTGAATCCTAATTGAATATCAAAGGCTAATATTGAACAGAACAGAACTGACCATAGGTTTAACCAAATATCGACACCCAATCAACCGCGCCCGAAAAGTTCATGTTTCGTAAAAGTGGTTTATCCGCGTGTTCCTTTTTTACTCGATTGTTCAAAACATGTGCATTGTAAATAAGATATGTATTATGGACCTATGACATTATTACTAAGTTTTAGAACTTGAAGCTCAACCAATTTGCGTATTATGATTTGCACCGTATCTCCATATTATGACTTTGTAAATATTGGCAATGAAATACATGTACTATATGTTTTAAGAAACCGAATGAACGGATTCAATGAATATTTAATCATGTTTCACCTTTCATTCAATAGGGTAGACATAGGATCCATTGGCTACCATCGAGATACGTTATGAACGGATTTCACGTGGGAATGGTAAGGCCTTTAAATACTTTTTATACTTTTCTTTTTGCTTTTAATAAAATATCACTACAACTTATCAAAATCATTCAATTTTCCAATTCTAGTTAAATACAGGTATTATATTTGTGTATGTACTTTCGTGTTTCTCTTTGATGGTTTTTCTTTATTTTGTTGATTTAGTTGTTCTGTTTGTAACAATGTTATGCAACACATTTGTATTACAGAGACTATAAACATGTACATGTACGTCAAGAAAACACAACTCAGTAACTGACAGAATTGCTCTGTATAGCTAGAGTTGTTTCCCATGGAAAAGTTAAACTAACAGTAGGCAACAATTAAATACAAGCTTGTTTAAATACGCTTGATCTATACAATGTACTTAATTGTTTTAATGTGTATCAGTTTTATGAAAGTCATTTTCATTCCTTGCTATTTTATGCAATGGTTTGTCTTTACTTTCAATATCGCAGTCTTGTGTTTTACTGTGCTTTGACATTGCAGACTTTTCTATGCCATGCTATTCAACATTCATTAGATTATGCAAATACTGCTTACCTTTACGATGGAATGCTTAGCTTATCTTTCTTCCGTCTTCCATGCTTTTTTTTTGCTTTGGAATTCTACACATTGCTTTGTCTTGCTATTCAATGCCATGCTCTTCAATGTTATCTCATAAAAGCTATTCCATACCGTGTAAGCTGGGCCATAGCTTGCTTTGTCATTCGGCTTGCACAGCCCCACTTCCTCATTCTGTAGTATATCCGATTTTAGATACAATGGTCTTGTGGTTTAAACCACGCTAGGCCATCTTTTATTCAAACGTATCATAAAAATCAAAACAGCATGCTTTATCCGTAATACAGATAGGAGTTGGAAGTGCTTTGTTGCTGCCCTTGATGCCAACGGGCATAACGGCCAGTAAGTAACCAAGTTTTCACTGACTTTTATTTCCAGGTAGCGGTTGCTGCCGGCTGTAATGTCTATCCGTTCTATACTGCTGCAGCGATCGGCGCCACATCTGCCCTGGGATACGTCTTGTGGAGTGTGGTTCTGTATAACGGGAACAATGATGATCCAGTAGGAGTCGCTGCAGGTAGCGTACGATTCCGTTAACCAATTAGGCTGTCTGACCAATTAACGTACAGTCAAACTTATATTAAGAGGCCAGCTTATGGGATAGAGTAAATTGGCTGTTTAAGACAGGTTGGCTGCTTAACACAAATGATGTACATTATAAATCTAACAATGGAACTTTCTGTAGTAGTTGTTTAGGGCAGGTTGGCTGCTTAAAAGGGTGGTTGCTTAGCACAAGTTGGACTGTATTTACTTTGAAATTGATTGAAAATTATCGTATACGACAACAAGTCACTTGTGCCGTATAATTTTCTTTGTATTTCTAACTGGTTCCTTGCGTTATTGTATGTATTTCTAACCGCGTTATGGTGATCTTTGGTTAATATACAGTGAAAACACCGATTGTAGCCTAAAGGAGTCGATTCCTCTAAACCACCAGGCTGTCTGGCCAATTAACGGTGATATGTTGTTGTAACCGACGGCTAATTGAGGTTCTTACCTTTGACTAGCATTAAATTCACATTAAGGGGATATTTGTTGTTGAACATTGCAAGCGCCGATTTAAGCCTGTAGGAATTGGACCAGACAGCTTACGGTTCATCTTACCAACAAGGGTGTATGGGTAATTCACTTCATATGTAGATGATACCAACGGCTTGATGATGGTCTTTCGTTAGACTAGCAATCAAATCCTCGTTTTGGTGACCTGGTTGTTGAAATTTGAATGCACCGATGGAATCCTGCAGAAGTCGTAACACGTCGCGTATGAATCCTCTTATCAATTATGGTGTTTGTATTCTAACTCTACGTTGTTGTAATCGACGCCTTACCACAAAGATTGTAATACAGTATTTCGTTCAGTGAGCTTCTTACTCTAGACTTACGTTAAACACTTATTAACTTGCCTTATGGGCATGACGCATTGAAAGCACTGATTGAAGCCTGTAACAGTCACAATAGGTACGTGTAGCATACAATTACGCTAACCAATTAGGCCGTCTGACCAATTTACGATGATCCGTTGTTATAATCGACGATTTGATGAGATTCTTACCTTAGCGAAGCATTAAATGCTCTTAAATGTGACCTGAACATTAATAGGACCGATTAAAGTCTCAAGGAGCCACTGACGAGTTGGCTGACCAACTAGGATGCATGAACAATTAACGCTAATACGTTGATATAATTAACGGTTTAAAAGATGAAAAGAGGCAAACATATCAGATCCGTGACAACGCAGCCATCAGGGTAGACTTAATCTTTACATAAACCTTTAATGATGATATGTGTTCTATTGTATGATCTTATTTTGCTTGTTTTAGTACACCTAGGCGGAGGAATATGGGGCCTGATTTGTGTGGGTCTATTTGAGAAGGAGACTGGTCTGATATTCGGAAAACATGTAGTCCTTAGTCTCTTGGTGAGTTTAAAATTAACGCAAGTCTAATATTCCAAAAGTGTATACATGTAGACCGTAGACTCATATTGAATCTTATTTTATGAAGAAGACAGGGTTGATATTCGGAAAGTACGTGGTCCTAAGTCTTCTGGTGAGTTGAAGCAAACCGTAGCTGATATTCGAAAAGTGTACACATGTATTCCTTCTCATAAGAAGTCAAGTTGAGAAGTGATTGGTCTGATATTCGGAAATCATGTAGTCCATAGTCTCATGGTGAGTTGAAGAAAACGCGTGTCTTATATTTGAGAAGACAGGTTGATATTCGGAAGGCATAAGTCCTTATTCTAATGGTAAGTTGAAGTAAACGCTTGTTGATATTAGTTAGTTCACTTCGATATCTTTAAGGTTGCTTGATTACACCTGAGACAATGTGCAAGACAAATTAGAATGGCGTTGACATAATAAACTGTATTCATGTACATGTATTAATTTCTTCGTTCGTTCTTTTATTCGTTCGTTCGTTCATTTATCTATTCATTTGCTTGTTTATTTGTTCATTCATTCAGGGGCCTCCATGGCCTAGTGGTTAGAGTATAGAACTTGAAATCACATGGCCCCTCTATGGGGATATGGATTTTCATGAGAGGCAGTCTCCCGACTGACTTACGGAATGCGGATGGTTCTACCTGCCTTGACCAGCCCTTATGGGCAGTTGAGTATGGGGTCTTCCTCCATCATTATGAGTCGGGCATCGCTACATAACTGAAATAATGTTGATGTGATGTAAAA
The DNA here is from genome assembly GCA_947846245.1 of Cerastoderma edule. Taxonomy (NCBI): domain Eukaryota; kingdom Metazoa; phylum Mollusca; class Bivalvia; order Cardiida; family Cardiidae; genus Cerastoderma; species Cerastoderma edule. The sequence continues at coordinate 26,742,674 of OX401416.1, read as the reverse complement.
CCCATATAAAAAAATTATTTGTTCATTCATTCATTTATTTATTCGGTGATTGATTATCTGATTTCATTTTTACACTTCTATGCGTTCATTTGTTCATTCCGTTATTAGTTTATTTATTAATGCGTTATCTATTCATTCGATAATTGATGATCTTATTCATATTTACACAGGGAATAGCGTGGAACCTGATCGGTGGCCTGACGCTTGCAGGATTTAGCGCCCTCGCAACTGTTGTTGTGATCGTCCTGCCCCGGGTGTTGAACCTGATACCCCTGTCCATCGAACAGGAGATACATGGTGAGTTTACCCACGGACACAGTCATGTCTTCGGTCTTAGAACTCGGGGGTTCTGGCCCGGGTTCGGGCCCATCAATACCTCTGGTTCCGTTTGAGTGTTATTTGGCAAGACTTTCTAGGTAAATCCTTGACGGTCGTTTAGGGTTATGTGTGGCCCAGCGGTAAAGTCGTTGGAATTGTGACATGCGTGTCCTGGGTTCGATTCACACCAACAGCAAAGGGATTTTTCATGTGGGTGTCCTTGGGCAAGACACTTCAGAGCTAAAAACTTGTACTGATAAAGGGTCACGCGCGGTCCAATGGTTAAGGTGGCGGATTTATAACTTGGCGGTTCTGATATCGATCCCAACCGACACCTCTGGTTTCGTTGGAGTTTCCTTTGACAAGTCACTTCAGAGCCCTAGCCTAGTACTGGTGGATCCAGGAAAGCCATGGTATAACTGAAAATTGATATGACGTTAAACCCTATATAAACGAACAGAAGTCTTTATATACAGCATATATGATTAACCCTATTGTGTTGATTCTCATGATATAGCTCCTGACGGGCCTCCGTGGCCTAGTGGTTAGAGTACAGAACTTGAAATCACATGGCCCCTCTCCGCGTGGGTTCAAATCCTGAGAGGGATATGGATTTTCATGAGAGGCAGTCTCCTGACTGACTTACGGAATGCCGATGGTTCTACCCACCTTGACCAGCCCTTGTGGGTAGTTGAGTATGGGATCTTCCTCCATCATTAAGAGTCGGGCATCGCTACATAACTGAAATAATGTTGATGTGATGTAAAACCCATATAAAAAAATAGCTCCTGACCGTTGCAAAGTGTTCACCATCGTAAAAACGCAAGGTAATTGTTCTGAAATATATTAAGTATACACATTATTGTTGGATTTCGTTCCAAAGTGTGGGAATGTTTACAAAACCTTTTTTCAGAGGCTGTGCCATCTACGCCAATCTTAAAAACAACACCTCCTTCATTTAGATGAGAGAGGGCGGTTCTTTAATTTCACAGAGACAATATGCTCCTCTGGTCTAATAAACACGTTATTGTTGAGTTTCGTTCAAAAGTTTGGAAATGTTCAAAACAAACCTTTTTCAGAGGCTGTGTCATCTATGTCAATTTTTAAAACAACACCTCTTTTATTTTGATGAGAGAGAGAGGACGATTGTTTTTATTTTTACAGAGACAATATGTCCCTCCGCTGGGAAAGATTGAAAGTGACATGGTGCATATGTCATCGTGCGGTGAAATTCCCATCAATCTGATCCTTGCGCTTCACTTCCTGTCAGTATTGATGCATTGTACGCCCCGTTGGGCAATATGCCCGTGCGCAATTATGCAATCAAGTCCGATTGCTTCCAATTTATAACACTTCGTGGAATTGCATCCAATCATTCGTGGCATGCGATCGCATCATGTTGCATTAGGAAAATGCTGTTAAGGTCATGGTTTATAGCCAGGCGTTGCGTTTGCATAAAACCTGGCTGTTTTTGTGTTCCTAGGGTCATAGGAAAAATTGCGCAATCTCAGCCAATTTCACGTGTTCAAAACTGAAGCTTAATCTATAGGCGGTTGGTTTCAATAAGGGTTGAATCATGTTTTTGGATTTTGATTACCTGTCTTACAATGCAGAAAAATAGCAAAACACTACCCTAAAATTGCTAAACCGGAAGTTGCGCGACCGATTTCGTCGTAAGCACCGCGGTGGTGCGGCAAAGCGTTCACCAGCCGTGATACTGTAACATTTAAAAGTACATTGGTTGCAACGGAACTATTCTCATTAGTTTTAATATCGTCGTCGACCTATCTGGAAAATTGTATAATGAATATTAATGAGAAGAATTTAATGATATATATAACTTGGGTAAAACTTTAATCTGCATTTTTACTTAGATTTTATAGATTATCGAAAAGATCATTAAGGAAACTGTGAGAACATTATCTTTTAAAGAAACTTCTTTAATTTCCCAACAGTATGTGTTTTCTTTAATAAAGGCAGCGGCACTACCGTGGTAATATCATTATTGTTGCCATCACAACTAGTTGTTACATGCGAATATCTTGTTTGAGCCATGCTATAAATTAGCATAATGATTCGAGCATGACACCCCAGGCTTTAAATATTCTCGGGAATAATTATTGAATTAGAAGCGTTGAATGAACAGCAATCGATCAACTCTTACATTTTGAAGGCAATTGGAACTACTCGGGTATTTCCGTGAGCTGTGAAATACACCTCGGATATAAGTGTAGGGTTTCACATTTTCGGGTAAATCGTCCTCGGCACATTTCCTCTAAGCGTCCACGTTAAGTAGTTCGATGTATACGGAAGTGCTGGATATTCTTTTAAAAAGTATTGTATCGGTAACTCTTACGTAATGGCGAAATCATAAGTTGTGACATGTATAGTTGTTTCCTTGATCAAATCAAACGACTTATTAGATTTCACATTTAAGATCTATTTTTGAAAACGAAAGTGGTGTCGTCAGTCTCGCGGGAAACAATATGGCGTCATCCATATGTCAGAGGCGTTTTCATTGGATAAACCCGATGTGTTCAGATTGCTTTCTAAGATATGAGAAACCGGTTCGTCTGTGATAAAGTACATGAAGATTATATTCAGTTCTTTTGTTCGACGTCTGCATATGCCACCGGTCCTCTCTTCTCAGGAGGAAATAGATCATAAGAATCATAAGATGCTGGGTAATTTTCAAAAAATAGATTTTTGTGTCTTTCGCTTTCCAAAACCTTGAATAACAATTTTGATGAGGAAAGATACTCGGAGAAGCAAACAGGTTAGACCACAGGCCAGCCGCCAATTCACTTGTGACCTAACCTGTTTGCATAAGCACGGAGTCGGTTTCAGCACTATAAGGGTTAAATAGAAAAACTTCTGATACTGGTTCGTACGGTTATATTAGCTGTAAAACTGCACATGCTAGATTTGTGTGGTTAGGCCCATATCTTAGCGGCTTGACAAAGCGGCTCACAAAGCAGTTGTACGTGTGGGATCAAATTCTGACTCACTCACAAACTTATCACGTTATCAGTTGAAAAAGGAGTAACGCTTAAATGGGAAATACCCGTACAAGGTATATAACGAAATAATTCGTTTAACGCAATTCCCGAATATAGATATTCAAGAGTGATAACAGTTGTGCAACATCAGAAGTAGAAAAGAAGTAAAACATAATGCATTTTCTATTTGGTATTGAAAACATTGTCATCGTCGTTAAGAAAAAAGTAATACTCATGAGGAGCAATTCATTCTTTTGTCACAGTGGATTTCCAGAGCCTCTGAGAGCAAATGCCTCGAAGTGAGGAAGCGTGCAATTAAGGTTGAAAATCCCCCTTTTCCCCATGACACTATTGAAATGACAGGCAGAATAATTTCCCGACAGAGATATTATGCGTGACGGATGGGTATTTGATCGCCCGATGACGACGCCGATGACATGCTATTGGCATCTGTTTTCTAGGGTGCTTGTTGGGATGTAGCGCAATCAAAAAAAAGAAATACCTTAATGTGATGTGGCCTCGTTGACTTTATTGTAAGGCTACATGTCTGTTTAGGGTCAACCGTGACCCAATGGTTAAGGTGGCAGACTTAGAACTCGTGGCTCCCAGGTTCTTGTTTCGTGGAGTGACCTATAGCCTAACACTGGTGGATGGAGGAAACCAGTTACCTAACTGAAAAGCTGTTGAAATGGTGTTAAACACCAAACAACCAAATACTTATGCAGATTCAAAGACGTTCGTTTTGCTCCACATGGACCGATATGATGTGTCTAACATTTTGAACTTTGAATACAGTTCAGCATCGTAAACGAATGGTCCATGGCGGCTAAAAACGTCTTCGGATATCTAATAGAACGATTTCTGTCTTTCAACATTGAACATTCGTGTACATGTGGGTATTATGAATTTAAGAAATTTATGTGACCTTTTGTACTTAGAAAACCCTGGTTGAGTTTTAACATGCAAGTGTGTATCCTTTGAACTACTATTATGAATGGGTTGATACTTCACACATGTGTTCAGGTCATAATCTAAGGTCCATAACTTTTGTTTAAGCAAATTATGCGGACTTTTGTACTTAGAAAATCTTGGTTAAATCTGTGCATGCAAGTTTTTATCTCTTGAACTACTATAAAGAATGGATTAATACTTTACTCGTATGTTAAGGGTTTGATCTCAGGTCTTAGTCCAAGTTTCATAACTCTTGCTTTGAAATTTAAGCAAATAATGCGGCATATTGTACTTAGAAAATCTTGGTTTAATTTTTGAGTGTATGTTCGTTTCTCGACCACTTTTTTAAGTAATCATTGTGTGCACCCTAATATTTTAGAAACAAATAATATTTCACTGACCTATATCCCTCTCCAACATTATTGAATAGCCGAGCATGCTGGTTTATGGACATTTCTTGTTTATATTTCAGGTTTGGATGCCGTTTGCATTCAACAAAGTGCCTACTCAAGTGGAAAGAAGGCGGGTACTTCAAACAATGAATCCATTGAAGGTATCTATTGAATAAATCTCGTTGTAATAATCATAGAAGGGTCCCGTGTGGCTCATTGGTCACAGTAGGGTCTAAGGACTTGAATCACATAGGAACATCTGGTGGGAGAGTCCTTTGGCAAGACACTTCATAGCAATAACTTAAAACTGCCGAATCGAGAAAAGCCGTATCATAACTGAGACATTGATGGTATGCAAAACAATATTAACATTCACTTTCAGGGTCTCAGTTTGAGTCTGATTGCTAAGAATTTAAAATAACAAGGCCCCTCTTCGAGTGGGTTCAAATCCCTTCTACGATATGCTGATCTGTAACTTCGGAACCATTTTCACACAGACATAAGCGTACACAATTTCAATTATGTTGTTGTTGTTGCTGCTGTTCTTACATTTAACTATGCTAATTTCTTTAGGACGGGGAGTGACTTGATTCGGCGAGCGTTCTCATTTTCGCTCAATGGTTTCTGAAAGACAAGTGGTTCGCCGCAAACGCTTTTCCTTATTGAATGCAGGGCGGACATCCTGGCACCGAGATCTAGATTTTAAACAACTTTGCCGACGGCACGGCATCTGTTTTGTTTTTCTTTTCAGCATTAGCATGGCTAATTGAATTAGTTTTTCAATTTATCCATTTGTTTTGCATTACAGATTTCGATGGATTCCTTTCCGTTTTACGTATGGATATACATTGTATCTTCTAGTAGTATTGACGCATTTAGTTTCTGACTACGACATACTTGATGAATTGAATACTTGATAATTGTAAATTCATTCAGTTTGACTATAGTATGATATTTTGTACAAATTGTTTTAAGTTTTATAGTACTGGAGTCGACTTTACGCTTATGCAAACATGTTAGATCCAGGACAGCCGCCAAGAAAATTTGCGACTGGCCTATGATCTAACCTGTTTGCTACTCTGAGTATCTTTCCTCAACAAAATTAAGGTTTTTGAAAGCAGACGACATACAATCTTTTTTTAATAAAAACTACCCAGAATTCTAAGGGTTAACGATGACTCATTACAATTCGAGGGTTCAGTGCAATGCTATAGTAAGTGCTTCATGTTTAAGAAGCACTTACTATAGTCTTGCATTGAACCCTTGATTTGTTTAATGAACTATGTTCTCTCTCTGTTAAGAGTATATTTGATTTGTATAGAGTATAAGTCTATGAAATAATCATGTGTAAGTTAAGTTTATGACTAAGAATTTTTATTTTATTTGTTTAGACTGTAAACTAATTGCGATTAATACGACATTGAACAGTAACAATCGTGTACTGATATATTATGCGTTTATGTTTATATTCTAGTAACGGCAATGCTTATTCTGTTTTAACGTAGAATACCCATAATCCACCATTTTGAAACTCCTTCCTTCGTCGGATTACTTCAGTCGTTCTCGGTATACATCGGTCGGTGCCGAAACCATCCGTTTGACAACGAATAGTTTCGGCCACGATCGATGTATACCGAGAAGGACCGAAGAAATCCGACGAAAGAATTTAGTTTCAAATGGCGGATTATTGTATTCTACATTAAGCCTAGAGAAGACAATACCATGTCTAACGTCGGTTATCCTGGAACCTGTCCTATTAAGATTCGTAATTTTACTTGTACGTTTACACAATGTCGAAATATTTTAATATCAAACAGTTTTTATTTTGTAAATTGAAAAAAAAACCCCAAAAAACATTGAACGATACATATAACACGGGTGGAACTCTTGTTCCGTTCACGGTCAGTTTAGCATTGTTCTGAGATAATCCTTTACTCCTTTTATACGATTACGAGGAAATCTATATAACAAATCTTTGGGAGGCAGGACTATGTATCCAAAGACGTTACAATATTTATGGGGAAAAAAGTGTATAATAATGGCTTAAAATCACATTTTGATTCATTTCAGATCGAGGCCACTACTATGGCAACGAATCACCCGGATCTACCGACGTAACGAATCTGATGTCACCGGGAGATCACAACGTCATGTCTCCGACCGGTTTACGTGTAATGTCGCCATCTGACGTGAATCTACTGTCGCCCACAGGTACGCGTGTTATGTCGTCATCGGGCACCAACCTTCTCTCGCCTACGCGCACATCTGGTTACTCGTTTTCGAAGCCACATCAGGAAGTGGACGACGCCCCATTCTTTACTGGTGAGTCGTTTCTAATTGAGTGTTTGTTTGTGCCTAGAAGTTCATGAGCCTGTAAAAGCCTTATTAGTGTAATCGGTTAAGGGATTACTTTGTTGCGAAAGAATATTTAATGTTAACCTCTATTTGAACGAAAATACTGTCTTTCAGTACGCCTGATAACCAGATAGGGGAATCACATGACCAATGTTTAAGATTTTATGTCCGAACAAGATGGCCTCGCCCAGGTATTTTGGCTTTTTTCCATCCCGTCGGCTCCGATTTCTCTGTCGAGTATTAGACGTAACGTTATTATAAAGCGCTGGTTATCATACGCCACCAGAACTGGAAGGTTAATGGTCAATTCATGCGGGTTACACAATGTGGCTATCATTGGCAAAAGAAGGTGGAAAAAAAGCAAAAATACTCGAGTGCGACCATCTTGTTCCGCATGAGGTCGTGAACATTGGTCACGCGGTTCCCCCGCCTGATAACGAAAATCAAAATATTAGCAGAGTCCTGTGTAGACCAATGATTAAAATGGTAGTCTTGAAACTCGGCGGTCCCGGGATTGAGACCAACCAATAGTGAATGTGTGTTTAGGGTCCTTTTGTAAGACACTTTAAATCCCTTGCCTATTTATCATTGGAGAATCAAGGAAAGCCGTACTGTAACTGAGGTATTGTTGACAGGGCGTTTTATCTCATATTAGTCAGATATTAGAGATATCTTTATCTTCTATACAGTCACACTTGTGTTAAGAGGTCAGCCTATGAAACTGGGGAAATTGGCTCTTGAAGATAGGTTGACTGCTTAACACAAATTGATGTCCATTATAAATCCAACTATGGGACCTTCTGTAGTGGTTGTTTAAGGCAGGTTGGCTGCTTAAAAGGATGGTTGCTTAACAGAAGTTGGAATAATTATGTTTCTGTTCTGTGTTTCAGAGATCCCTATTGCGCCCTATTCGGAGATCCCCTACTACCAGCCGTTCTTTTTCCGGTCCCCGTCCGGGGAGAGCGACAGGAGGGTGTGGTTCAACGGCTCCAGTCTCCGAGATTACCACGCCCCGGAATCGCCCCTCATCGACTACCACAAGAACTACCCGGAGTTTGGAGAAATAGCCCTGAGATGTTAGATTTATCGAGGCGCCATTCTCTTATTTCAAGGGTTCAATGCAATACTATAGTAAGTGCTTCATAAACATGAAGCACTTACTATAGTATTGCATTGAACCCTCGATTTGGTACATGCAAACCAAACATGATTTGCTTTCTTTAGATTAAAGACTATCATAAATATGACTGAGAGTTTGAAGGTTTTGCCTTGTGAGACATGCTGTATGAACCTATCTTTTGATTTTGTGGTACCTGAAAACTATTTTATTTTGTCTTATATCGACATCCATAGAGATGACTGGAGTCTGAACAAAAAACCTTGCAATGTCAACTATAAGAGTCTTCAAATATAAAAGTTCGATTCATGATTATAACATGTTCTAAACTTTTACAAAGGACATGCCAGACTTGAAAGAAACTCTTGTTGTCTTTGTATGTTTTCAAGATGTAAAACGTATTTAAACACTTCTAGCCTGTACCCGCTTATTATTGCGTTTAATCGGACAAAAACTTTTGTATGCGTTTGTTTCCTTATTGATGACCCATATGTTACTTATTTGTTGAAGAATTGATTTGAAAGCACATTTAAAAGGGCAAAGAAATCAAAAGGAGGGGATGCTGATGTCTTTTTCAAATACTTTACATCTCAGAGATGGCTCTTGATTTGGTACAGCGCTAACGAATAAAGAACTGTGCATGCACATTTCATCATTTTTTCTATCTTTTTTTTTCTTTTTATAAATGGAGAATCATTTTTGTGTAAAGTGTATTTTTTATTTGTTTTTTTTGTTTTGTGTTTATATTTGTTTGAGTGTATTCTTTTTTTTATTGAAGATATGAAGGTTCATTTGTGTATATAGGTCTTACATAATTTGTTATTTTGTTTGCTGATTGTTTTTGTTTGAATGTTGTTTTGTTTATTGCTACTATAAAAGAGAAACTATTTGAAGAAACTGCTTGTTTTTCGCAATTTGATTTTATTCCCTTTGTTGAAACAATTTTCTTGTTCACTAAAAGACCCTTTGGAATCAAGAAGCTATGCCGCATCCTATGTCAGAACATACAATCGGCAAAAAGAGTTTAATCTATTCGTCACGATCAATTTCTCCTTTTGGCACAAAAGTTCTTTCTAAATGTATCGAATATTGCTTTATCATACTTTGAGGGGCTTCCGTTGCCAAATGGTGCAGAACTTAGAATCACATGGTCCCGCTCCGCGTGGGTTCAAATCCCGGTGATGGCTGAGTTACGGAATGCCGACGGTTCTAGCTGACTTAGCTCTTATGAACAGTTAGTAAGAGTCGGATATCTCAATATAACTGAAATAATGTTGGCGCTTTATAAAATCCAATATAAATAAATTATCATTCTTTTGAAGTATCATCAGTTGATGCCTTCAGTTTGTACAATTTATTCTGATCTCGAAAGTTAGTAACTATCACGTATATTTAACAACCGAGAAAACAAACATGTCGACTAAAGACGGTAAGGATCCAAACGGACATTAAAACATATATACTTTTTGCAATGTTGAAATGGAAATGCTATTTGTCTTAATTATAACTCCTCGTATGCTATTGATTTCTGAAACAGGATAATTGGTGATAAATCACAAGTCTTCTACGTCCTCTAGACAATAGCTTTGTCTACGAACATGTTCCCTCATGTGTTTTCACATTAAAAAATCAAAGCATCAGCAGTCGAGGGCTTGGGGTAGAGGATGCATGTGAAAGAAAGACTTACCGGAATGGCGATCGTTCTACCAAGCTTGAGCAAGGAACTTTTAGGACATATGTCCTTACAGGCCATCATTCATCCGTATTAAGCTGATAATCGTAAACTCTCGGTTATTTCCGTGAAATTTTGTAAATGATTTTAAATGATGCTAAACACTTCCATATACATGTACATTGAACTTCGCAATGTTGACGTTCAAATGAAACGTGTTATTAATCGGGACATTTAACACAAAATTTGAAATTGTACACTTATGTACATGCACGAGGTGCATTTCTCAGGTCACGGAAATACCCGAGTTGTTACGATTGACCTGTCGGGTTACAACGTTTGTTTTCTATCCCGGCTAACAACACGTTTCCTGTCCACGATGAGTAGTTCTATGTAGATGGAGGTTTTCAGCTTCATTTTAAACCACCTACTTATGGAATGCCTATGATTTACAAGCCCTTATGAGCTTTGAGTATGGCGTCTTTCTACTTCATTGAGACGGGTTTCATAACATAACTGAAATAATGTTGACACGATTAAAAACCAAAATAGTGAATGAATAAGTAGATAAAATAAATGAATAAGGGAAACCTATTTTCCTGTACACGTAGGCGAAAGGGGGTAATTAATTAAAATGTGTGTTATAATCGATGTCGTTCTTAACTCTTAGAATGTTGCGTATTTTTTTTTTTGTGTTGTCTGCTTTCCAAAACCTTTGATATCTGCTAACTTTGATGAGGCAAGATACTCAGACAAGCAAGCATGTTAGATCACAAGACAGCCGCCAATTAAAGTAAATTGGCGGCTGGCCTGAATCTAACCTGTTTGCATAAGCATGAAGACGGTTCCAGCACTCTTAAGGTCAAAATGATTCAGAAACCTGCTTTCATTCTGAAAGGCTCTCGAAGTTACGACCACACCTTCAAAATTCACATTCTTAACGACTTTAAACGTGTGGAAAATCAAGGCCGTAAAAACCACATCACTTTGAAAAATCTCTCCTCGAAAAAAATCATCGTAAATCTAGTATTTGTCTGAAGTAAAACTAATTCCATTGAGTATTAAGTCGTCACGTGATAATCTAACGCCACGTTTTATTGGACAGGCCGTCGCATAGCAGGCAGCCATATTGCTTTCGTGGGAGCACAGATTATTCCCGGTTGATTTGTTAAAGGAAATAAATAACTCACAGACGGTTAGGCCCAGTGTGTTTTGGCTCATATAACAGACTCTTGATTTTGACAATGATCCTAAATCTTGACGGGGATTACTTTCATTTTTTGTTTTGAATTCAGTTACTGTTTGCAAACATTTGCACTTATGGACGCAAAAGGCACTTGTTTGATGATAAGTTAAAGCCCCAGATAATCTTTCTATACGACGACATGTTGTCTCAGTTACGCTTAATCTGTTTTCAAGGTTTTACGTCTGGAGTTCACATTTCAGACTTTTATTGTTCTATATATCATAACACTTAGCTTTTATCATTTGCTCCATTAAAACCTTCCTTTGGTGTATTAGCTGGAAAAGTAAAGAAAAACCACTCTGACAAAATGAAATGAATAATGTTATAAGCATGTTTTGCAGGCAGAAGTGTCTTTCGCATCAATGATTTCTACCAATAACCTTAAAGAGCACATTCGTTTGCATAATACAGTATAAAATTGCCGTTTGCCATTGTACTCAACACATTTCTATTTCAGTTTAAACTTAACTTATTTTATGTTACATCGATTGTGACGGAAGCTTGAAGCTTATTGAATTCACTACCATCTGGGTTTGAAACCAGTACTTGTGCCGATTTGAGGGCTAGAACCAGCAACTTTCGCCTTGTCTAACAGGGATCAAACCCGGGAACCTCGGTTCAGTAGGACGACGTTCTACCTCTGCACCACTGTCGCCCCTGTATTTATCTATGGGGGAGCCGGTCAATTTTTATAGTACATTTTATTTATTTATTATCAACACAAATCCCCAATGAACAATAGGCAACACTGTGGTTTGATAGATATCTATTTTAAATATTTGGAAGAAAATATCGTTGGTAGACGATACTTATATAAGTATCACATCATATTCCAGGTCCTTCATCAAACATTATGTTTGTGTCACGGAAAGATGGAACTCCAAGGCACATTTCCTTTCGTAAAAATAGTCTGTTCAACCGTCTTACGGAGTTGTGTCAAAGGAATACATATGAGGGAATATCTAAATCACGATTTCGGGCGTTTCAATGAGGTTCTGATCTAATCAAGCAAACGCTGTATCGCGTGAAATTAAATTTTAATTGAAATGTCATCGTTTTCTCCAATACTATGTGTTTGCCATAATATTTGAAAATAGAAATCCGCCATCTCAAACATCAAACTATCCTGTTTTAAGAGGTTAATGTTTGGAATAAAGTTATTTAAATCTAGATTTGATGGTTGAATGGTGTTTATTGCAGTATTAAAAATCTTACAGTTATGTAACGGCTTCCGTGGATCCATTAGTACTAGGCTAGGGTTCTAAAGTGAAACTTTGATATCATTTTCCAAAAAATGAGTTAAATTTGTATCTAATGTATCTATCATATTAATGATCATTTTAAGTCAATAGTGATAGGCTTTAAAAAAGTAATTAGAAGCAGGCATTGAATCTTTCTGAGAAATTGAATTGGCGGGAGCACATGCATAATTCTACTTCGATTTCTTGGCAATATTGTTGACAATGGAGAGGATCCAACCATTAAGCCAGAATTCGTGCCTGATGTGCGATCCACATACTGGCAAATGGTCGTTTTCGAAAACACACAAACAAAGCATGAAAGGGAAAGATTTTGTCCTACGACCAATATCATCGACTTGTTTTACCTGTAAATGTTGTCAGATAAGACCGTGTTAGAACTGTATCAAAACTTGTTGCTATCGTTTTTAAACCAAACTTTATCCTTCATGTTGGGAAATAGAATAATTCAAAAGTAAAAACCAGAATGTCGTTGTATCGCTTACAGTAATCAACCCTCCTCAACATTGTTTTAAGCTTTATTTGACCTAACCACACCGTCCTACTTCCTTTTCAAACGGATTGCAAATGCATTTCCATGTTCAATTTCACTTGAACCAGAGATCCTAAGTTTTAACTGTATATATGTGGTATTATCACCTTTCTTTATCAATGCTAAAAAGAAATTGGTTGTGTTTCTGTAAAAGTCATGATCGATATCTGACTTCAAATTGTTCATATTCCTCAACGATGTCAATTTTATATATTTTATAAAACTAAATTCCTTTTGACAACATACTATAATCTGACCATTTTCAAAATTGACAGTTCTTCTTTTTTGAAACTTTTTGTTCGAATCACGTTTTTTCGATGCATCATACTGCGTTTTATTAAAGGAATAATTCAGCAAGTTCAAACCAGAAGTGCCCTCATACCTCATCCGGGGCTTTACATTGACGACCTTATACCAATATGGCGTAAGGCCGGACCGGATGAAACCAATTTACCGCGCTTTCTGTTAGACATGTTTTCCAGAAATCCCTTCATTTGGAACTTCCGCTATTCGAGAGGGATGACAGGAATATTGAACGTGAAACACGTTACAAAGCTTGTCGAGATTTTAGAGGGTTTTTATCTAACCGGAAGTAGGAGTCTGGATGACATCAAACACAATTACGATGACGTTTTTATGTAGTTTAAATGGGACCCATGGGATTGTTTACGGCTTATAGGGTAAAATAAAAATATGTGAATTCTTTATTCAAATAGAGATCAGTTTTTATCTCAGCCCATATACGCCAATCCAAATAGACTGGGAATCGGTCTCTCATCCATCTAATATAGAGACCGGTATGGGTCAAATCTACCAGGCAGAATCCATGCTGGTAAGGAAGGAACGAAAACATAACACTGTCATTAGAGATGAACGTTTGCAGGTTCAAAAATATCTTTGCGTAAGTGTTAGTCAATATGTTTCGGAATGGAAGTTTTGACAATACTATTGATACAAATAAATCCAATTCTGATGAATGGCTGTCTGCTTTGATTTGGGAAAACAACAATGTATATTGCTTTTTGTTGCTGTCGGCGTTGTTCATTTGAAAGTTGCATTCTGACAAATTAAATCGCTAAGAATTTGTACGCTGCCCCTTGTCTATCTTATTGAACAAAGTGAAACTAGTAGACAGCAGGGAAACATTTTACAACCCAACAGCACAGTTGAAAGCAGATACGACTTAGAACTTAGGGCTCTTTTGCTAAAAAAGCCGGTCCGGTGAAGGCTATCTCCGGCGTTTGATTGAGTCATCGTGACACTGACCAGTTCAGTACTGGTGAAGAGAATTGATAAGGCCGCTGTTCATCAATTGTAATGATAAACAGTTTACCAGTATCTAACATAATCAGTATTATCTAGACTGAATTATTGATGTGACTTTGTTGCCCTAATTTCCGTTTTTCTTTCCTGTAACCAAATCAATCAGAATAACATTAATTAGAAACGAAAGAAACAACAAACAGAAAACAACAAACAAACAAACAAGCAAACAAAACCCCACAAAGACAAAGCCCTGGGTATTTAACAACGCAATTTCGATTGATGATTTCGAATTGTTTTCAAAATATTTCAAATATGTGCTAAATTAAAGAATGCCTACCCAAGTAAAAAAAATCAATGCAATGTATTTGTACTACGATCCAAAAGTGGCAAAGTGATTTTAGCTTAGAGCTTTTAACAACAAAGACGTTCCCCTCTATTTGCGAAATAACCATCGCTATCAATGAATAGCATGAAACATCCTAAATATACCACACATGACCTTCCTCACCATGTCAGAACGTACGAATTGAATTATCTCCTGAAGTACGGTAGATGTTCCTGACACTGGAAATGTCATGAATACGGAAATGGGCCCGGACAGATAACACTCGACGTGAATACTGATAAGATACGATCATTTAATTTCCCGAGGTATTTATTGTATAATAGTGTCGGCAGAGAGAGGGTCGTCCCCGTTTTTAACCACAAGGTCGTTTGAAGACTGTCGGGTAACTTTTGGCCTTTATTTATTTATTCATTACATAGAATTGCGATTTTAGCCCCTTTATAGTACATTCCATGACCAACTTCAGAGTTAATTCTCCTCTTGTTGCTATTCCACGCTCTGTAAACAGTTATTCTTTCTCCATCGGCCAGTTCTTTATACCACCCTCTCAGATCTCATCCAAAAATGATGAGGTCAACGAAGTGCACCTTCATTAACGTTTCACCTTCCGCGACAAGAAGTTCTAGAAAAAAAGCCACAAATAAAAGGTTTAAAATCTGTCGAACACCCACAAAAGATCAAACTCCATGAAAAGGGTATACTTACTAAATTCACATGAACTACCTATTACTGTAAAACGACCTCTGGAAGTAATTCCTGACCGGTCTCGCACCGTACCTCCTTTATTAAAATAAATGAAGTTCGACCTCATGGTTAAAAACTGTGACGTTGTATATAACGAAGTCATCGCCTTTTTCCGATCGCTGTACCACCAATAATTATCGAGTTGCTCATGTCAACGAAAAATGGCGTCTTATGTAGAATACCCATAATCCGCCATTTTGAACTTTATTTCTTCGTCGGATTACTTCAGTCGTCCTCGGTATACATCGGGGTACCGTTTTACTAAACAACTTACGGAAAATATTTGCGTAAGTCATAATTTATAAACATGAATAGTATCTTAAATGAAAGTACAATATTGCAATGTGACACTTTGTGTTACTTTGCAATATTGCTTTACCCAATATGGATAAAAGCGGAATTGTTGTTTTAGACTTACGCAAATCTTAAGCGTAAACTGTTTAGTAAAACGGTACTCGGGTCTCGATCGGAACTATTTGTATCACATCAAATGGTTCCGTTTCCGGCCGATGTTTATCGAGAACATCCGAAGTAATCCGACCAAAGAATGTGTTTCAGAATGGCGGATTATGGGTATTTCTACCGACTTGTTACGGGGATTGCCGAGTAGATACGATTGTATACATCGGGTCTCGATCGGAACTATTTGTATCACACCGAATGGTTCCGTTTCCGGCCGATGTTTATCGAGAACATCCGAAGTAATCCGACGAAAGAATGAGTTTCAGAATGATGGATTATGGGTATTTCTGCCCTAATATCATGGCATCCAATGGATAAAACGAAAACCGCGGCTTTGCTTTAAGGTGCCTATTCACAGAGGAGAACATTTGAAAGTCAAAATGATATTTTATTTAAATAATACAGATTGCATTGTTGTTTGGTATACAATTAAAAGTAGCTATTTTAAATATAATTTATCCAGGAAGCGTCAATTATCTTAGTATGCGAAAGATAGAAAAACGATGGCACATTAAGATACATGTTTTTATTTAAAAAAATAAATTCAAGACGATCTAATCTTGCTTCCGATGACCTTTCTTCAATGCGTATCATAAGACAGTTTCAAATATCTCTGCAGAAGAGAAGTCGAAATGAGAAATTATCTAATAAGGGCTTAATCCATTACCAAACAATAACGACATTTGACCAGCTTTTTGCAGAAGCATCTGGAAAATATTGTGGGAAAAGGAGAAAGCGCTCTTAATAAGCAATTTCTTTTTTCCCACAATGTTTTCTGCCCTATCAAAAGATTATTTTTCAATTTCATCACATTTTGAAATGTCGTCTGCGAACTCTTTCAATTCGGAACTGTCAAATATGTTGCGTTTGGTAAAGGTTTAAAGCATCCAAAGCCGTTACACAGATCTTCACAATGACCTTCTCAGACATCGTGGTGATTTGGGAATTTCCTTATCTTTCAAGACAACAGTCACAAAGTTGTTGACCCCTGTCGACTGATAAGATATTGTCGTCTGGTCCCAAAGACGGAATATTCCTACGCAGAGATTTATTATTTTCATGAGACAGATATAAATAACACGCTGCCCAATCCCTCAGCCCGTTTGTAGTGTCTGCAATCACTAATATGTTAGAAACTACAGTCAATTCATTTAGGTATGACTTAACACACTACATACGAATGCAACATGTTTGGGTCTTGCAGCAGATGACTTTCAAAAAAGCATTGTGACAAAAGGAAAAAATTCTTGTCACAATTAATTTATCCTTTTGCCAATGCTTTTTCAATCTTTATACACGTCTTAATAGCAGAAATGATATGTTTTATCATGTTTGCAAAGCTTTTCTACAGTCGTCTACATCAAGTAAATAATCATCGTCTGTAGGTGGTAAAGAGTTAAGAACCATACACAAAGAAAACTATTTTTCAACACTTAACTATGTTATTGGTAATTGATTCAACAGCAACTTTTCGACATAACCTTTGCCTTGCTAAATATCACCACTTTTACGTTAGCTCAACTTATTCGATACGTATAATGAGAACATATGACATAAGCCTTATGCAGAAATAAAAGAATCTGTACGAATATCTTTTTAGGTTGTATTATTTTACATTGTATGCAGTAAGCAATTATGTTCTGTGAACTGATACATTGATAAAACATTTTATTTAAAGTGTGTGACTTAAGTGCTCGCTTCTTTAACCACACATTTTCCTTTTTTTGTATGGTGTTTAACGCTGTATCGACAGTCTTTCGTAACGGCTTTCCTTGATCCGCCAGTACTCGACAAGAGCTCTGAAGTGAATTGGCGTAGGTCACTTATACGTAACCAGAGGTGTCGGTGGGGCTCAAATCCGGACCCACGGGTTCTACAGCCACCACCTTAACCACTGGGCCACGCAGGACCTACACCGCCTCGTGTTGTGATAGACTGAGGTTTCTTTGCTTCGGGAGAGAGACATACTTTCTAATTCGAAATTTATCTAAAAGATTCAGCATTGTACCCCAAACACACCCCAAAAGCATCTTTCCCAGTGACTATAACATTGTTTTTGTATAATCAAAATTAATATCATAGATGCCCCTATTTGTCAATTACCCTACTCGAGGGAAAGTGAAGCTGAATTTAATTGATTTATTATGAGATGGCCGTTTTATATATCTATGTGAGATGACCCTCATTATTACAAACTTAAATTTTGTAAATTTGGTAAAATAGTTGGCTTATCGCTAGATAGTTGGGATACTTCTTCTCACGACTGTTCAATTCGAACTCATCGAGTTCATCCAATGAAAAAACCTCTGAGAAAAATGGGATGTCGCCATAATTTCTCACGAGACTTACGTCATTGTACTTTCGTTTCCAAATTTAGTTCTTAATTTTGATATCTTAATAGTCATTCATTTTAACGAAAGCACCAGTTAAATATATCAAAACTGATAATGTCACTATTATGTTTGAGTTACCGGTGAAACACTCTTCAAAATGATGCCTAATACTTTCATATACAATGAACTACTTAACTTGGACGTTTATAGGAAATGCGTTATAAGCCGGGGACGATTTACCCAAACTAATGTAACCCTACACTCTTAATCCGAGGTGTATTTCACAGCTCACGTAAATACTTGAGTAGTTCCGATTGGTGACTGTCCTCGTCTAGCATTTTCGAGATTCGAAATCCTCGCTCCGCGGAGAGAAGAAATAGTAAAATGAAGAATTGATATTCAAAAGAGTTGAAATACGGAGCGGTGGATTTATTTGAAGAGATTCGACTGGATAATGAGTCCTTCCACCGGGTGTCTAGGGACAAGGTTTGATGATTCGCAGACATCCGACCGAGACTGATTCGATTGCAAATGGCAGTAGTAAAGGAGGCTGATCAGGGGGCACGTTGCACAGTGTCCCAGCCCACCCTCCTTTACAACTGCCCTTACATTGTTTATAGTTGACGTTTACCTATAAAATATGTCAGTTGTGACGCAGTGGCATTTTGTTGATATAATGCCTCAGCCTTTTGACATTGATCTGATTGGAAAACCATGACTACCATTGTTTCGGTGGTCTGGAGTAGGACTTCGCAGGCCGGCTATAGAACATGCGATATCTACTTCTCGAGGAGGCATGCGGAACTCCTCCACATGCGCAGTGGTACTACTGGTATCATATAACAGCTTTTCTTAAAGAAGACGAAATATGATAAGTCAATATAGGAATGAAGGATTTACAGTAACTATAGTCTAACATTGAACCCTCGATATATTTTTCCAGAAAAAGTACAGACGCTTGATGTGCCATATGTTCTATGCAAATGTTTTGCAAAGCTTTTAATGTTCCCAGACAATTTTGGTGTTCGTATATTAAGTATTTTGTTAATGTTATGAAACGCATCTGAATAAATCCCTGAACTGCTTTAAAATAATTATGTGTCTCAAATTTTTGTTGATTTCAATGTTGATCAGTCAAGAAATTCCATCTGAGGGAATGTACATGTATAGCTGTATTTGTACACAATACAATCCTATTGATACCGGCATACCCTTTCACCATTTGAAGTAAAACCATTGTTTCCGATTGGTGGTATATTGATATCCTCCAGTAATTCAAATGCTATATATGATTCTAAAGAAGGAGACTCTTCAAAGTACTTGTTTGTGTGGTATCATCCCAATAGTCAACGTTTTTTCTGGTATCGAGGCGGAAGTTCAGCTATCCAAACCATCAACATCCTTTACTAACATAGAAAGGTCTCGAGATATCGTGATGCTACCACAATTACCTATGGTGTCATGGAGGGAAACAATCATGTTCATTGTTTTAAGCTTTGAAGGTATCAGAGTACCTGATTCTCTCGTTTAACCCTTTACCAAACGTCAACCGTTCGACTGTCCTAAATTCAAAGAGTTTGCAGACGACATTTCATAATGTGATGAAACTGAAAAACAATCTTCTGATAGGGAAGAAACATTGTGGGAAAAGGAGAAATTGTTCGTTTAGATCAATTTCTCTTTGTCCCACAATTAGGCCATGAGCCAAGAACACTTTTGCTCCCCCCAGGGGGAATTTTGAAGGTTATGTTTTTCTTGAACCTTGGGCTATAGGGCATAAGCAGACGAAAGATTGCAAAATTACGTTGGGGCTTTACGGAGTTATGGGACTTTGAAGATGGGCTTATCAGTAAATTATAGCCTATATGAGAAAATCTTTAAAATTATTTTCCTCTCGATCCATTAGTCCTAGAGCTTTGATATTTGGTATGTAGCTTCGTATATTGGTCCTCTACCAAGTTTGTTAAAATCATGACACCTGCTCGGGGCTTATCAGTTTTACATTGCCATAATTATGTATAAAAGGGTTAAAACATCTTCGATTTCTTAAGATCCATTTGAACTAGAGCTCTGATTTTTGGTATGTAACATCATCTATAAGTCCTCTTCAAATTTTGATAAGATGATGACCTTTTTGCCTTAAATGGCCCCGCCCTAGGGGCTTATCAGTTTAACATAGCCTTATTCAGGAAAATATTTAGAAATCTTTTTCTCTGAAGCCATGAGGCCTAGAGCTTTGATATTTGGTGTGAAACATCATCTATTGGCCCTCTACCCAGCTTGTTAAAATCATGACCCCTGGGCCAATGATAGCCCCGCCCTAGGGGCTTATCAGTTTTACATTGCCTTGATTATGTAGAAAAAGGTTTAAAAATCTTCGTTTTCTAAAGATCTTTTTGACCTAGAGTTTTGATTTTTGGTATGTAGCATTATCTATTGGTCCTCTTCAAATTTTGATAGAATCATGACCTTTGGGCCTTAAATGGCCCCGCCCTAGGGGCTTACCAGTTTAACATTGCATTTAAAAATCTTTTTCTCTGGAGCAATGAGGCCTAGAGCTTTGATATTTGGTATGAAACATCATCTACTGGTCCTCTACAAAGCTTGTTAAAATCATGACCCCTGGGCCAAAAATGGCCCCGCCCTAGGGGCTTATCAGTTTTACATTGCCTTAATTATATAGAAAAAGGTTTAAACATTTTCTTCTTAAGGTTCATTTGACCTAGAGTTTTGATATTTGGTATGTATCAAGATCGATTGGTGCTCTGCAAATTTTGATAAGATGATGACCTTTGGGCCTTAAGTGGCCCTGTCCCTTGGGCTTATCAATTAAACAAAGCCTTATATAGGACAATATTTTAAAATCTTCTTTTCTGGAGCCATAAGGACTTAAGCTATTGTATTTGGCATGTAGCATCACTTTCTGATCCTCTGCTAAAGTTGTTCATATCATGACCACGGGGTTTAAAATGGCCCTGCCCTAGGTGGCTTATCTGTTTTAGATAAATTTATATAATAAAATATTTAGAAATTTCTGGAGCCAAATTGCCTAGGGCTTTGATATTTGGTATGTAGCATCATCTACTGGTCCTCTACCAAGTTTGTTCAATTTATGACCTCTTGGCCGACATTGTTCATACCCTATGGGATTATCAGTTATAAATGGCAGTATGTAAGGAATCTTTAATAATCTTCTTCTCTGGAGCCCAGAGCTTTGATAATTTGTATGTAACATCATCTACTGGTTCTCTACTTAGATTAATTCAATCATGACTGCTAAGCCTTTCATGGCCCGCCCAAGGGGCTTATTAGTTATAAATAGCAGTTTACAAGAAATCTTTAATTGTCTTCACGTCGACACTCTTTAGACAGCTTTTTGAGACTGTCTGTATAATTATTTAATTGATTATTTCCTTTCTGAAAGAGATTGGAATTTACAATTAAAATCATGACCCCAACGACATGTAGCTGCATATCAGTTTTACATAGCAGTATATAAGAAAAACTTAATAAATCTTCATCTTTCTTGTTGTTCTCTATCAATATTGTTCAAGTCACGACACATGGGGTTTAAAAGCCACCCCCTCCTCCCAGCATATCAGTTTTACATAAATGTAAGTCAAAAATTCAACTGAACAACTGGCATCATCGCTTGTTTGTTCCGTAATTTTCAACACCCAGGTTTTGGGGCAGGTAACATGTCAAATCGTCTTGACTGTAT
This sequence comes from Cerastoderma edule, assembly GCA_947846245.1. NCBI lineage: Eukaryota > Metazoa > Mollusca > Bivalvia > Cardiida > Cardiidae > Cerastoderma > Cerastoderma edule. Next base: position 26,720,961 of record OX401416.1, on the reverse strand, counting down.
TGAGTAAATGCAAATCACTATCTTTTTTTCTGGTTCTTTGCTTGAAATAATTTCGCATTTTGGTGATAGTGGCTTCGATAAAGGATAAAAGTAACTTCATAATTATCCCACGTTCGCAGATAATGATGGAGTGTGCTTGTGTTAAGGAATGCGCTTTTCCTAGCCATATAATTGTTTCAACCCTTGACCCATAGAATCATTTGTTGTATTTCAACTGAATGACTGTTTAAATGGCAAAAAGACGTAATATATACAAACAAAACATTTATCTGGTCACTTGTATTAAACTAGTATTGATAATTAATTATTACTAAAATAGGGAGAGGCAATGGGTCATGAATGAATAACATATTGAAGATTTTCAAACAATTACTTTTGGGCAGTTTTTAGCCTGGCTGTCTTTGGAACAAACTTAGTGGAATACCACAAAAGCATGCTACACTATGCTAAATATAAAATCAAGGCTAATTGGCTGCAGAGGAGAAAACTTTTAAAGATTGTCTTATATACATTTACGTTAAATTGATATGTCCCTGGGGTGGGGTGGGGAGCCATTTTATGCCCAGGTGTCATTATTTGATCAATGTTGATAGAGAACAACAAGAGAGACGATGTTTTTTTTTAAATATTTTCTTATATACTGCTATGTTAAACTGATATATGCAGCTAGGGCGGGGCCATGTTAGGCCAGGGGGTCACGATTTTAATAAACTTTGTAGAGGACCAATAGATGATGCTTCACACCAAACATTAAAGCTCTAGGCAATATGGATACAGAGAAGACGATTATTAAATATTTTCTTACATACTACTATGTATAACTGATAAGCCCATCGGACACAAACATTATAGGCCCAGGGGGATCATGATTAAAACGAACTTGGTGGAGAACCATGCAGTAGATGATGCTACATACCAAATATCAAAGCTCTAGGCCTGGAGGCTCCATAGAAGAATATTATTGAAAATTTTCTTATATACTGATATGTATAACTGATAAGCCCGTAGGGCGTGACAACTGAAGGCCCAGTGGTCATGATTTGAATAAAACACTTTGTACAGGAACAGTAGATGATGCAACATACCAAGCAGACTTTTTTTTTTAATAAAAGTTATGCAAAACTGATAAGTCTCTAGGGCGGGGCCATTTTAAATCCGAGGCACATGATTTGAACATATTTGTCAGAAGACCTTAATGAGATGCTGCATACCAAACATCATAGCTGAAGGCCTTATGGCTCTAGAAAAGAAGATCTTTAAATATTTTCCTATATAAGGCTATATTAAACTGATAAGCCCCCATAGGCAGGGCCATTGAAGGCCCAAAGGTCATCATCTTATCAAAATTTAAAGAGGACCAATAAATAAAGCTACTTACCAAAAATCAAAACATTAGGTTAATTGGATCTTAAGAAAACAAAGATCAGACAAAAAAATCAACATATTTGAAGCAATGTAAAACTGATAAGCCCCCAGGGTGGGGCCATTTTTGGCCCAGCGGTCATGATTTTGACAAGCTTGGTAGAGAACCAGTAAATGATGTTTCACACCAAATATCAAAGCTCTAGGCCTCATTGCCCCAGAGAAAAAGATTTTGAAATATTTTCCTATATAAGGCAATGTTAAACTGATAAGCCCCTAGGGCGGGGCCATTTAAGGCCCAAAGGTCATGATTTTATCAAAATTTGAAGAGGACCAATAGATAATGCTACATACAAAAAATTAAAACTCTAGGTCAAATGGATCCTTAGAAAACAAAGATTTTCAAACCTTTTTCTACATAATTAAGGCAATGTAAAACTGATAAGCCCCTAGGGTGGGGCCATTTTTGGCCCAGTGGTCATGATATGAACAAACTTGGTAGAGGACCAGTAGATGATGTTACATACCAAATATTAAAGCCCTAGAACTTATGGACCAAAAGGAGAAGATTTTTTAAAGATTTTCTCATATAGGCTATACATTGCTGATAAGCCCATTTTCAAAGTCCCATAACTCCGTAAAGCCCCAACGGAACTTTGCAATCTTTCGTCTGCTAATGCCCCATAGCTAGAGGGTCAAGAAAAACATAACCTTCAAAATTCCCCCGCGGGGGTGGGGGCAGGGCCTTTTCTGGCTCCAGGCCTAAATGTTTTCCAAAGTCTTCTGCAACGAACCGGTCAAATGTCGTTATTGTTTGGTAATGGGTTAAGACGTATTTGAATAAGCATTCCGTTAGAACCGCATAAAGCCATCTGATAAGCTTTTCTAACTAACTGCTAGATGAAATAATGCAATTCTAAAAATCTCAAGGGCATTTTCGAATGAATAAGTACAAACGTGATAATTCCAAGAATCTCCTGAGGATTAAAACCCGAATTCAAGGAATCGCATTTGAAAATAGATTTTATTCTTGTTGGACCCATAAACCTTATAACCGAGACATTACGTATAAAAGCAGAAATAATTCTTATTAATATTGCCTACTCATCAGATTTGGTGATATCCTTATACAGTTATGGTTTTTGTTTGTCTCTTGTTTAACGTCATTTCAATCATTTCAATAATTTCCAAAATTTATGTTGTAATTTTCTTCTTTTTAAATTTCGTTCTTATTGAAAAAAATGGCATATTCTCTTCTCGCTCTATTTGATATTGTTTGCTTGCCGACCATGATTAATATCGCTAAATAATTAGATGTTTCGCTGGTTCTCTATCAAAAGATGATGAGAAATATCTTATGTAAGTGGTGTTCTTTTTTCAAACACATTTTTTAAATTTCGCATTCAGCAGTAATACATAATCGATTGAATATTCGATAATTATTTACCCATTCGCGCATATATATAACAGACTGTTCAAAATTAAAGGAATAGCTTTACAAGCGTAAAGAAGATTCAAACACGTGTAGTAAGAGATAGACGGTTGTGATGAAAAGAAGATATGCTCTTAGACATCATCATACAACATTCCCTTAATTATGTAGAAAAATGTCTGGAGGGTCTAGAAAGGACAGGGTTAGAGCAAGGTTTATCCAAAATTGCACTGAATCATGCTAGGTTTGGGGACATAGTCACATATATGAGCTTTTCATTAAGTTTACTTTGGCTCGCATATTGTTCAATCCGAAACTGATATTGCCTTTAATCCCCAGACGAATGTTTGGCCGAGAACAAAAGTTTAATAACAACGTGTCACTATTAACCCCTCTGGTACCAAGGTCGGTCGTTTGGAAATCCATTGTTTGGTTCGAGGTGTGTCACTCTGTCATTGCGTTGTAGAATCTCTTGTTTACACTCATAGTACTGGAACCGACTTCATGCTTATGCAAACAGGTTGAATCCAGGCCAGCTGCCAAAATAATTGGCGACTTGCCTGTGATCTAACCTGTTTGTTACTCTGAATATCTTTCTTCGTCAAAACTTAGCAGACATTTAAGGTTTTGGAAAGCAGACGACACAAAACTCCTGTTTTTTAAAATTACCCAGCATTCTAAAGGGTAATAACACTCTGTCGCTATTTACCCTCTGGGACAAAGGTCGGTCGTTTGGAAACCCATTGTTTGGTTTGTAATGTATAAATATGTTATTGCGTTGTAGAATCTCTTGTTTACACTGATAATTGGCGACTGGCCTATGATCTAACCTGTTTGTTACTCTGAGTATCTTTCCTCGTCAAAACTTAGCAGACATTTAAGGTTTTGGAAAGCAGACGACACAAAACTCCTGTTTTAAAAATTACCCAGCATTCTAAAGGGTAATAACACTCTGTCGCTATTTACCCTCTCGGACAAAGGTCGGTCGTTTGGAAACCCATTGTTTGGTTTGTAATGTATAAATATGTTAGTGCGTTGTAGAATATCGTGTTAACTTCTTATTTTGTGCTGTGGTATAAAAATTACCCTGTGGCCTTTCTCAAACAGATCGTAACTAAACGTCTATGGTCGCGAATTGGTCGTGGTGCGTTACCGTTGAATCTCAAAGGAAACGTTCATATTCAGCTTAAAAAAAAGCTCTTCTGGTGTACTCATTTCTTCGTTATATGTACGCTAAAGGGAAATATATCGTACAAATCGTTGTTATACAGGCCCTGGACAAGAGTTCATGACGACTGCGAGCATTTTCATTATCCAATAACTTGGAACTGTTTCGTTGTGTTAGTCCGTTTTCTATATAGGAATAGGCGCCGGGTGTCAAAGGATTTAGCATTCACAAAATGCGCGAATGAAGCAATATATGTGTTTGACGGATATACGCCTACTTTAGGCGGTATGCCCCTTAAAAGTATACCAAGAATCTGATAAAATAAGAGTCTTTATTAACATGTTCAAAACAAGTCAAATACTTATGAAGAGTGTGTTTAGTATTTCGATTTGGTAATTCTCAATTCAAGAGAATTGCATTCTGTTCACCTATTATCGGCATACTTATTTGCGTCATGCCTGCCCCCATCCCCCCGTATTTACCGACCTTCGCGACGTCAAGAAATACCGTCTGCTTCATCCGCACAACAAAACTTAAAGTGACAGTGACGAGACATATATTCGAGCAATTAAATATAAACGAGACGTTTTCAAGACACCAAAAACCTTGTCTGTCTGCATGCCAGACGCAGACATGTCCACATACCGAATAGATATGCATCATCAGGTAGCCAAGCAATCCATCTAACGGGATGTTGTGACATGTCCAAATTGAAATCAGTAGAAGACATTATGAAGATAGAGCAATGACATAAATTGGAAATGATGTATTTTGAACGAACATACTGATACTCTAAATGTCGAGAGATGAACATATACTGCAAGTCTTCATTAATGCAGATTTGTTTGTTTTTATTATATGTACTGTATCTGACTTTCGAACACGTACCCCTGAATTAAATTTTAACCGTTAACTGAAGATATGGATTTGTTGTTTATGCCATTTTCAACAAGTTTTGAGATATATCGGCGATCCATCAAGCCAAACCAATGATTTCCCTTTTATTATAAGGAAACAAGCTTTTCAAGTCGCCATGCTATTCAAATTACCCAGATTGGCATAGAGGGTGGCCATTACTATAATGTATATATGAACCGTTTACCGTTTCGTACAGGATAGAGGCTTACGCCTGTGACTCCTATGGCTTTCTTGGACCTACTACTACGAGGCTGGGGCTCTGCATTGACTTGTCAAAGGTCCCTCCCACAAAACAAGACGTGTCGGTGGGGCTCGAACCCGACGCCCCCGAGTTCTAAGTCCACCATCTTAACCGCTGTGCCACACAGGAGCATATTTGTCTTTTGACATGTGCAGGACCTTCTGAACCCAAGGAAGTACCTATGCATATTACAAAATAATAGATTTGTTTTGAAATAGTACTAATGTTATGAAAGGACAATATATAAGTGATGAGTAACAAATAGTATAATTTAATTCATAATAGGTTAAGAAAGTTCTGTCTCAAAATGTTGCTGGTACCAGTATATTTAGCTTTGTTTTGTATGTCTGTTTTGTTTTTTGATGCCATAGGTGTTTCGAATATCTACACTCTCCTATTTTTTTGCAATAACATGTTTATTCTTTTCACAACTGCTGTGGTCATTCTTCTATACGCGAGCTTCTCATTCCATTCTTAGGTTTATAGGTTTATATTTTTTATTTGCCGTACATTTACCTACCAATATTCTTACATATACTGTAATCGCATGTGTTGTTGAAAAGATAATTTCAAACTCGTTTGCGCCAGTGGTGGTTATTTATTAGCGTAACAAATGCAATGAATATCGCAGTTGAATATAATTGGAACAAAGTATTTTCAAACTGATTTATTAGATAACGGATGGTAAATTTTCGACGATAATTGAAAATGATGAGAGAACATTTTAGACAATACCATAAGTCAAAGGTGGAATCTTTCTACTACGATAGCAAAATATTGTTAAGAAGAACAGAATTATTCGGAATTTGAAAGCACCAGCAAAGATGCGCCTTTATAAACTCTATACAACATGCCTTTTATCTTCTCAAAGTGAAAAGGAAAATTGTAACAATATTTTATAATCGTAACTACAATTGAACACATTCGATCAAATGTTTAAAACATATTCTTAAAAGAAGAGGTATTTCTGGTTTCAGTAATTCCTCATCTTTTCAACAATAATTTTCTATTCATTCGTAAGTATGCGACCATTTATATCCATAACTATCTTGGTAAAGGGTTTCAACTTTCCAAATGTTTCTCTGAAATTTCAAAACGAAAGAGAAACCTTTATAAATCATACTAATCAAATGCATACGTAATAGGCTGGTAAATGGCAGTTTTCCCAATAAAACATTCAAATGTCACTCTGCAGGAAATGAGATTGTCTGGCCCCAAAAATTCTCATTTAAAAACCAGTTAACGACACAGAGACATTTTAAGATTTTAAGAGGTGCGAACGTGCGCCATCTAGGTTGAAAGTACTAGCGACCTCTAGCGAAAACACGATGACGACGAAGCAAGGGAGATAATATGCTCACATCGCTATAACAACACACTTCTTTTATTGATGTGACAATGGCAATTCATCCGGAGGTCGATATAAGAAAGAAAAATTAAAGGGTTGATTAAATTCGAAATTTTAGAGAGAAAGAAGTAATGGCTTCTGTCTAAAACAAGATGGCGTCGAAGCAAGGGAAATAATATGCTCACATCGCGATGAAATCAACTCTTCTTTATTTGATGTGACACTTGCAATTTTTCGAGTTTTATAATTTATAGAGTTCGATATAAAAAACATTATTAAATAGGTGTTTGAATGATAAATCTAGAGAAAAGTTATTAGTGACATCTATCGAAAACAAGATGGCGACGAAGTAAAGGAGATAATATAATCGAATTGCGATAACATTTCTTAAATTGGTGCGACATTGACTGTGATAAATATAATAGATAATAAAGAAGATGAATAAAATAAACCCATTTTATACATGTGAGATGCACAGAAAGAACTACCAATATCTTTTAAAAACAAGATGGCGATGAATCAAGGTAAATAATATAAAATATATCAAACTAAACATGAACTAGATTATGCTAACACCTTCACATTGGAAACACTTTCCTATTAGTGTGACAATGGCAAAGATTCTGGCGGTTGATATTGAGTGATAACACGATTTTAAGAGGGGATGAAATGCGTCATCTAAAAAGAAAAGAATATACGCGAACTCTATCGGAAAAAAAAGATGGCGACGAATCAAGGGAGATAATTTGCTCACGTCGCGATAAAACATTCCGACGCACACCTTGTAAACATGTACTTAGACATAATGACACATGTTTTTTTGCGTTCAATATTCATTTCTCATTTAATATTATACCACAATACAAAAACTGCATTGTTTCAACATCTAAATTTGACTTGCAAATTTTCTCGTGTGTGAACAAGCGACTTTAAGAATATACTTTTAGGTATGACACTATTCTCAACTGAATTCTGTATATAAAGAAACCGCAAGGTATCTCATTATTAATTTATAAATTACAATAAATGTTAACCTCAGTTTATAACATACTGATAATGTTAACCCTTATAGTGCTGGAACCGACTTCATACTTATGCAAACAGCTTAGATCCAGGCCAGCCGCCAAGAAAATTTGCAGCTGGCCTGAGATCTAACCTGTTTGCTACTCTTAGTATATTTCTTCAGCAGAATTAAGCAGGTATTTAGGGTTTTGGAAAGCAGACGACACAAAAATATATTTTTCGAAAATTATCCGGCATTCTATGGGCTAACTGCTTATTTCACTGTCACTCCCTTTGTTACCTCTGCTACAGAAGACCTTTGAAACCCATGTGAAACAAGGAAACTTCCACCTTATGGTTTATACAGTCAAATATGTGTTTTATCTTGCAAGGGATTTCCATCGCATTTGCTGCGATCACAATGGTATCTACTCGGTATTCCCCGGCACAAGTCGGTAGATATTCTTTGAAGAAATGGCCGAGGTGTTCCGATTGCTGCGATCACTTACCAAAGGGACCCGAATTACATTCTACAATAATATAATTTCTGTCGCTTAATCTATTTTCTCTTCTTAGCGAAACTTAATAACGCCCCGATGCCATTTTCAAAAACAGAAACCTGAAGAAGAAGATATTAAGATGACAATGTTCTGGAGTAGTCCATCATTGTGATCTAATTACAGTTAATAATCCAATTTTCGCTCATTTTCATACTTTGCATTTAGAGCCTATTAGTGCATTAAAATGGGACTAGATAACCCCTAAATCAATATTACCTTAATTCGACACATCTGATGCAATGTTCCTATGAAGCCATTGCGTCAAATGAATGAAAGGCTCATATTAAGCTTTTTGTCCTTTGTCATAATGTTGTATGCTGCATATTGTAAAGAAAATGTGGGTTCTTTTCTGCTATTCTTCTGTCGAGTGTTTTATTTTTTGCTGTGACCCATCCGAGATGTTTGAACGCTGTGAAGGTCAAATGAAAACAAACAGTTAAGCTAAACAACTTCTGCACAGATTTACAGGGGAAATGAGAATAATAGAATCAAGTGAAATCCCACTCATCGAATAAAAATGTCACTTTCGATTTGATTGATAATGACTTTTCGCAATTTTTCGAATTCAATCAAAATTAAAACCTCTTCTACATCAGATGGCATGTAAAAAAAAAAAAAAGAAAGAAAAACAAAATGATATTTTGTTAGTTTTATGTTCGTCACTTAGTTTTAAATCTTATCAACACAATACGAAAGTACCATTTCCTTGCTTTTGTCACAAACACATGCAAACGATAAAACAATCAAATACAAACACAACAAAAAATGTTGCTAACATGAAAAGCTTTAAATGAAAACCAATCTGCTTATCCAAAGAGATTGAAATTTAAGTTCTCGCAAGAGCATAATCGAAAATCTAACTCATTTTGTGAAAATCTAATGTATTTGTAATTTCGGTGATGACTTTACCTTGTTATCGACATCGGCGTATGGCTTTTCCACAACCAAGCTCTCGGAACATTAGAATTCACCATACTCCCTTAATCTGAACTCAGTGGGTTTATCCAATGATAACACTTGTCATGGGAATACCCGGGAACGTGCGATTGAAGACGAAGACGAAGAAGAAGAAGAAGACGAAGAAGAAGAAGAAGAAGAAGAAGAAGAAGAAGAAGAAGAAGAAGAAGAAGAAGAAGAAGAAGAAGAAGAAGAAGAAGAAGAAAGAGAAGAAGAAGAAGAAGAAGAAGAAGAAGAAGAAGAAGAAGAAGAAGAAGAAGAAGAAAGAAGAAGAAGAAAAAGAAGAAGAAGAAGAAGAAGAAGAAGAAGAACAACAACAACAACAACAACAACAACAACAACAACAACAACAACAACAACAACAACAACTACAACTACAACTACAACTACAACTACAACTACAACTACAACTACAACAAACAGCCCAGACGGCAATGCTGAATTTTTATATAACGCATTATCTTTGGAATTCTAGAAGGAAATCATTGTAACAAAAAGGCGAAATTGCTCACCTCAAGTAATTTCCTCTTTTGTCACACTGATTTTTTTCAATTAAGTGCAACAGATGTGTTTGATGCTATGGACCGATAGTGCTCTCAATTCATCGTTGCTTGGTAGAGTTGTGTCAGTTTTTTCATAGATATATTACTGTTGATTAATCATTTTACATTTATTGTGACGAATGCTTGAAGCACTCTAGGTGACTGCTTCTGATTCATTGGGCTAGTCCCGACAACTTTCACCTCGCCTAGCGGGGATCGAACCCGGGTCCCTCGTTACAAGAAGCCGACGCTCTGCCCTGCTGATCTGATTTATCCTTATATCAAACTAATGAACAAATGATTCTAAATACATGACCTTACGAAAAGAGGGCAAATTACTTATATTGAGCAATCTATCCCATTGCGAAAATGTTTTAAATATCTTCTGCAGCAGATGCAGTAAAACGAGGCATTATTGGGAAAAGTGCTACCCAAACCCCCTTCCCCCCGTCCCCTAACCAAGATAAAAAAAAAGGAATTAGAAAAAAAGAAGAACAACAAGGATGTTCCACCTCCCTCATGAGAGTAGACGAATTACGATCCACTGTGATCTCAATTAACGATTTATTTTTCGCGTCCAATTGTTTAAAGATTGGTTAACGTAACTGGATATTTTCCTTCGGTCACGATTCAATGTTGAGAGTCCAAAGTAGTCATGCAACAATTCACATTCTGCGGAATACGAGATAATTTCCACAGCTCCGATCTAATAAAACTTGAAGAATCCCCTCTGCCCCAGTCCAATTAATCAGTTTTAATTACAAAACACTGATTAAAAAGATTTCCCTCCCCACAAATAAATAAGGATGCGTCACAGACAAGTGGTTGAGAATTAAGCGGCGAATTCGTTTGACATAATTGAATCTCCAACGCTATCCATCTGTCTGACTGTCTTTAGTTTGTCTGGCGCATACTGTTCGAATGGTATTGATACTGTATATCTATGTCTGTTTCGTTGTTTTTGTATTTTTTTTTTATCTGTCTACTAAATCAATCGTCAGCAGACGCTACTGTCGGTTATGGCATATTTTCATTTTGTCACAAGGTTTTCAAATAGAAGCGCACCCCCAGCAAAAGCAAGCTGCCCTGTCCCATGCGTAAAACCCGCACCATGCGGGTTTTATGCATGGCCAAGGACCCCAGGCTATCCCAGCAACTGAAATGTTGCTTGTCACATCTTAAAAGGACTATCTTACAAATTGAGAGTTTAATAGTGTTAAGGAATATTATCTTCTATGGATAGAATGACATCACAGATGTGATCTATGTGACATAAGACTTAGTGATTCGCTTTCCATCTTATTTCATAACTGTGTGATCAAGGTGTGGTGCATTTATGTTGATATTAGGTAAGCCGTTTGAGCGGTTTATTTTGTAAACAATAATTTGATTTTTTTAAGCCACAAATTTAAGATTACACTCCACGCATACGTATCACAGCTATTTGATTGTGCTTTTTCAAAAGCGATGTCACGCTTTTTGGATCAAAATACATGTTTACTTCTGTATGCATACTTTAGCGGATTAAACATGAGACAGTTTGCGTTTAACGACTATTCTTCATTGCGTATTATGTAATAGAACATTTACTCTGCAGGTTGAAAGAAACACATTTCTAACCTCCAAGTTTCCTCATTTCTGTGAACAAGCACATTTAAGGTAGATATCCTGAATGCGCAATTTTGAAACTCATTCATTCGTAGGTGTAAAGAAAATTGTTCCAGCTCAGACCTATGTATACCGGGAACGACCGAAGTAATCCGTCGAAGGAAATAAATTCAAAATGACGGGTAACGGGTTTTCCACCGTAAGAGGTAAATCCTTTTCACCGACAGCATTGTAGTTCTAAATGAAATACGATTCGGTTCCAAAACGAATCTAGATTGGATGTTATCCACACTTTCATCAGAGTACCATTACGGTTACCGATATAACACTGAGGCATTTAATCTACGGCTTCAAAACGAATCTAGATTGGATGTTATCCAAACTTTCATCAGAGTGCCATTACGGTTACCGATATAACACTGAGGCGTTTAATCTACGGCTCCAGAACGAATCAAGATTTGATGTTATCCATACTTTCATCAGAGTAACATTACGGTTACCGATATAACACTGAGGCATTTAATCTACGGCTCCAAAACGAATCTTGATTTGATGTTATCCATACTTTCATCAGAGTACCATTACGGTTACCAATTTAACACTGAGGCATTTAATCTACGGCTCCAAAACGGATCTAGATTGAATGTTATCCATAGTTTCACCCAAGTACCATTACGGTTACAGACATAACACTGAGGCATTTAATCTACGGCTCCAATACGGATGTAGATTTGATGTTATCCATACTTTCATCAGAGTACCATTACGGTTACCGATATAACACTGAGGCGTTTAATCTACGGCTCCAAAACGGATCTAGATTGAATGTTATCCATAATTTCACCCGAGTACCATTATGGTTACAGACATAACACTGAGGCGTTTAATCTACGGCTCCAAAACGAATCTAGATTCGATGTTATTTATACTTTCAATGTTATTCTAAGCGGTACATCGTATAGCATAGAACTGTTGTCTCAACAGGCGTGACCAAAACCGGTTCAGGCGTTGTGGTCACTATATAAGGACGTGTCCGTGTGGACAGCGGTCATTCTAGCAAGGCTCCTATTGTAGCACTGTACTTAACGTTCAAATTCGGGTTGTGTTGTATTTCAATTCCCTTTTTGCTTTGTTCTTGAATACGAGTACAGTAACTAGGCAAATCTTAATGCTCGTACGTACAATCACAAATGACGATTGTTTTTTCCTTTTTTATTTTGGTACATGTCTGGACAGAGTTCCGTACGTCCGGTATGCGAGGAATAATCTGAGAAAAGTATCGATCACCGGTATTTTTTCGTGCATGTAACGGACAGACGTTTCCTCTGAAAAGGGGTTTTTCGTGGACGGCCAGTATTCCGATGACGAATATACAGTCAGTCACTTATTTATTAACACAAATTCGAATGATTTCACTAGATGTGATTGGACTGTGACATGTCTTATTCTATTTATCTTAAGCAGATGGAATATACGTATACATCAATGACCAGTTTTTCAAACTGTTTTATACATGTTTATATGTAAAAGTATTATAATGATATTGTTTTGTATTGCGCCCACATAGAACATGCTACCGAAATATACGCGTCTTGCACACGCAAACAAGAGTGTTGTTGTTTGGTTTTGTAGAGTACCATTACGGTTACCGATATAACACTGAGGCATTTAATCCACGGCTCCAAAACGAATCTAGATTGGATGTTATCCATACTTTCATCAGAGTACCATTACGGTTACCGATATAACACTGAGGCATTTAATCTACGGCTTCAAAACGAATCTAGATTGGATGTTATCCAAACTTTCATCAGAGCACCATTACGGTTACCGAAATAACACTGAGGCGTTTAATCTACGGCTCCAGAACGATTCAAGATTTGATGTTATCCATACTTTCATCAGAGTAACATTACGGTTACCGATATAACACTGAGGCATTTAAACTACGGCTCCAAAACGACTCTAAGTTTGATGTTATCCATACTTTCATCTGAGTAGCACTACGATTACCGATATAACACTGAGGCGTTTAATCTACGGCTCCAAAACGACTCTAAGGTTGATGTTATCCATACTTTCATCAGAGTAACATTACGGTTACCGATATAACACTGAGGCGTTTAATCTACGGCTCCAAAACGACTCTAAGTTTGATGTTATCCATACTTTCATCAGAGTAACATTACGGTTACCAATATAACACTGAGGCGTTTAATCTACGGCTCCAAAACGAATCTAGATTGGATGTTATCCATACTTTCATCAGAGTAACATTACGGTTACCAATATAACACTGAGGCGTTTAATCTACGGCTCCAATACGGATGTAGATTGGATGTTATCCATACTTTCATCAGAGTACCATTACGGTTACCGATAAAACACTGAGGCGTTTAATCTACGGCTCCAAAACGACTCTAAGTTTGATGTTATCCATACTTTCATCAGAGTAACATTACGGTTACCAATATAACACTGAGGCGTTTAATCTACGGCTCCAAAACGGATGTAGATTGGATGTTATCCATACTTTCATCAGAGTACCATTACGGTTACCGATATAACACTGAGGCGTTTAATCTACGGCTCCAATACGGATGTAGATTGGATGTTATCCATACTTTCATCAGAGTACCATTACGGTTACCGATAAAACACTGAGGCGTTTAATCTACGGCTCTAAAACGAATCTAGATTGGGTGTTATTTATAGTTCCATCAGAGTACCATAACGGTTACCAATATAACATTGGGGTCGTAACTCTATTGTCAACACTTAGCTGTATTTCCCCGAAGAGGTGACTTGAAATAGTTCGATTGCATGGAAGCTATCACCCGGTTGAATTACGGATATAAATATTACATCAAATGGTAAACCGTATTAACCCTTAGAATGCTGGGTAATTTTCTGAAAATAGATTTTCGTGTCGTCTGCTTTCCAAAATGTTAAATACTTACTTAATTTTGATGAGGAAAGATACTCAGAGTAGCAAACAGGTTAGATCACAGGGCAACCGCCATGTTAATTGGCGGCTGGCCTGTGATCTAACTTATTTGCATAAGCATAAAGTATGTTCCAGCACTATAATGGTTAAGAAAAAACAAACCGAATGAACCCCAAACCGCTTACATATATGATTATATTTAGCACAGTATATATGAAAATTATATCAAGCTTTCATGAACCATCTGCAATCCGTAAATCAATCAGAAAGCTGATCAGAAAACGAATTGACACATCTCCCATAGATATTGCATCAAATGGTCAACTATATTAACACATAAAGAAAGAATGAACCCAAAATCGTCTCCATATATACTTATATAAAGTACTGAATACATACAGTCTCGGTCAAACTCATATGAACCACCCTAACACCCGTAATAAAACAGAATACTAATTAGAAATTTAACTGAAACCTTTCCCATAAAAGGGTAGAAATTATTGTCGGAAAGGAATCTGGTATCACCAAGATTTCCGCCATTCGAACAATTACGCCACAACTAACATATAGAAAGCACGTGTCATTTAGGTATTATTTCAATGATTGAAAAGGATGCAACAAAGATAAAGAGGAATGCACATTGAAGAAATCTCTTCTAGAATGTGTAAGTGACAGAGCTGAACGTTTTTTATGACTTACAGCAAACAACCAATTAAATGTTTGAAGAAAAAGAAAAACGTTTTTGTACGTTTATCTTGCTTTTTTCGCAGAAACAAAAGAAGCATGTATTATCTTAAATTGTCTATAGGTAGAGTTCAATAAATCCGATTAGATTGTAAAATGTTTGGATATTATTCATTTGACTTAAAAACAAAACAAGCCATAAAAATAAATGAATGTACTACATCTTACATGTTATTCCATATTTAGTCCAACAATGTTCTACTTTGTTTTTAAGTGATACTCAGAATGTCTTTTTTCCTATATTTTTATCAATAAGGATTCGTCAGAAAACTGAATTTCTGGGTAATGGCTTCTGCAATGTCCGTCATTTGATACAAGACATAATGCATATGTCTGGTAAACCATTTTAAGAGACTATCTGAAAGAATGGGATTTTTATCAATTTGAAATAAAATGTCTTCTACGGAGAAAATGACAAATCAGATTTATAAAGTAACATAAAACTAAATTATAATATAAATTTGATTTTCAATCCCGACCAAAACCGTTTGATGAAGATGTTGTACATTTGTTTTGCAGATACATGTATAGATATAGAAAGGGTCCTGCATGGCCAAGTGGATAAGCTAACGGAATTAGATAGAACTCGGAGGTTCCGGGTACGAGCCCACCAATACATGGTTTCTTGAGAGAGACCTTTGACAAGTTACTTCAGGGCCCTAGCTTAGTATTGGTGGATCCAGGAAAGCCGTTACATAACTGAAAAATTGTTGAAGACAGTGTTGAACACCCATAAAACAAAATGGATAAAGAAGCATCTAGTTCGACGCATTATCGAATTACACTCAATTACATCAGAGAGCAATGCGCAACTATTTTTAAATCAATTCTTTTTTCATCAAAGTACTAAAATGTGTAAATGTTCGTTCCACCTTTTTTCTTTTTTTTCCCCTTTGTGTTTTGAACACAGGCTTTCAGTATATTTAGACTAAAGAAATTTAAAACATTCATTTGTTTAATGACTGTGATTTTTTTAATTACATTTTAAGATGTGCAACACCAACAACTGTAGGACACAACCTGTTGGATAGTTCCTTTAAGCCCTGCTTTGCAAGTACCATTTTCTCTGTCTAAATGTAGGTTCACTGAGTAAACGCACTATACCTGTATCAGGTCGTCACATCGATGCTTTTATGTCCATCAATTTTGCCTTTTTATGTACGATTGAAATATTAAATTCCATATTGTGCCACACTTGGGACTAGCTTTTAACCATTTACTAAAAAAGAAAACAAGCTTTGACGCACCTCCACCAAAACACCTGGGAAACCATTGTGATTTAAAGGTCATATTTCCCGATAAACAAAATTTTCTTTAATTATGGTTTTTGAATTAGGTTATGGTTTCGTTATGACGGAGGTAATGATTTTTTTCTCATACAGAAGCGAAAAATGTTGTTTTTGACTACTTTTATTCACCTTTATCGATTTTTGTGAATGACTTATCTCCCTTGTTGTGACGTCATTTGTGCTTCAAAGTCATATGAACTATCAGTAAGAAGAATCTAGTTCTCAATAACGACGGTGTCTTTGCACAAATTTCGGACATTTTAAGTGTTGAATTGTGTTTGGGAAACGTAAATTGGATATTGAATATGGTATTTTGACAGGTCTTCTGGTGTTATTCTGCTTTTGGTCGCAGGGATGCGAGTTTCTCCCGTTTTCCGACGAATATAAAAACTGCAAAAAGTTTCGATAAGTAAACTGGACCGTGTTTACTTTACAAAAAAGCAAAAGATGTATTCCCCAAACAAGAACAGTAGGCTGTGTTACTTTCACTTCGAAGACGGCAAGTTTACGCATTGTTTAGGCGTTTCCAGAGAATTGATTTTTTTTATCTTTAAATGATCGGACTCAATTCAAAGTAATTTATACAGTTGAAGACGCTTCAAATTCATTCTGCTTATTGAGTAACCGTTATATTTCCCTTATTTGAAACACACCGACAACATTCACTAGTCTTGCTAGATCTTTATATAGAATTTGCACTGTGTAAATGGAGATAAATTCAAGAAAAGGATAAATCACGTTGATTACACCTTTTTTGAAAGTTAATTTCCTTGAATGGCTCTCTTACTCGCCAAGTTAGTTTTGTTTGGAACAGATTAACTATGCTACATACTTAGTTAGGAATACTTAATTAGGCTGCTTTACGATTTTATTACGTAAGAATTCAAAGGGTTGTAAGAATTTGTTAATTTCATCAAACATCATAAGTTATTGTATATCCATGTCTTTGGGTTTTAAACGCTTAAAGGCATCTTGTTCTTATTTGCAAAACTTGTTTTATGTTTTAACATAATCGTAGAAACGTTGCCATTGTACATAAATGAGACGAAATGAAAAATGTACGTTGATTGCTATGATAACAAACTGATTAAAACAAGCAAGTTTCTCTTATCTGCCGTTGTCTTTGAATGAAAATTCAAAATAATGAATATTTGATATCCGCAAACTGTCTCTGAACTCATCAACGCAAATGATAATGGATTCGATCTTAACTTAAGCGTCTGCTTTTCGGAATTGTTCAAATCACACACCTCATTTTTTTGCCCTTGGTAATATTGGTTTAAATGACGTATGTCACACTGAAATGCAGGTGTTCAAACATGATTATTACAAATTTATATTGATAGTTTAGTAATAAGATCACTGAATATATAATTTACACATTTGAACATAATCTCTTTGTTTACAATTTAATTGATAATTGTCAGTTTACCTCACATACAAAGGGTCATTCAACAAACATCGGACATTACAAGGATTAAGGGTCATGATGCAAATTAACACCGATCTGTCACATTTGCACAGTATGTTTCAAGTCTCAAGTCCTTTATTGGTTAGGCGAAAGATAGCCTCTGGTGTTAATCTCTTAAATATCTCTGTTGTTAATTATCAGGTCTGACACATTCTGCTATTCCAGACATGAAATAACAAGCGGCAAATCTCACACTTTCAATGCGCGGCAATTAAATTTATCTAAAAATTCCATTGTTAAGATATAACCAATTAAGACCAAACTCTCACAGGATGTTTGGATTGATAAGGTGTCAGGACATATTTATCTCTCAATGTGACTTACGTCTGATACTTTGTCGTTATGATATTCAAAGAAGTGAACATGTTGTCTTTTCTATTAGAATCGTTTGACATTTCAATAAGTATATGATAATCAGTATTCACCAAAACGGTATAAACTCTATGTTTTCAACAAAAACAACGTTTAAACATCAAAATCAAGTTTTGTCAAATTGATATTTAAATTCCAAAATCATATAAAATAAATTCAAATATGTTTATCTAAGGTTGTTAGTAAAATAAACTATGAGGATTTTTTTGTTTTAGCTGTTAATTATTAAACCTGTCCGAAAAATTAAATGCTCAATATGTCAAGGCTATTTACACGAGAGAAAACGAACATAAATGTAAAGTGAATATGAAGAACAATTCTTAAGTCAAAACAGTTGATCTAGAAAGACGACATCGGAATCAATTTCGAAATCATAGACCTCTTACTGGGGGTGGAGTTACTGGAAAGTTGCCGGATGATTTTAACTATTGAATGTGCCAGTGTTTAGTTTTGAAATTTGGATGTGTGGTGAAAATGTGAGTTAAAGGATATCCTTCGTATCACAAGTAAGTTGATGTGTGGTTAAAATGTGAGTTAAAAGATAACCTTCGTATCACAAGTAAGTTGGGTTACAATACGGTTTGTTTGTTCGCAATTTATGATATTCTCCCGTTTCATTTCATGTATTGATAAGACAATGCAGGGTGAATTTGACAGTTAATAGTTATACGATGTACGGTTTTAAGACAATTCGTTTATTCAGATCTATGTCTTTGTTTACTACTCAATTAAAACCTTAATGCTAATACACAATCATTGACGAAAAAGTACTCGTGTTTTTTTTTCAACAAATATTAATAGAAATAGCTGTTTTCACAAAATTTCAAGCCGATTCCTACATATGAGAACATTTACAAATACTTTCAAATTTACGCGTTACGTCGCTCACTCTTTTTTTCAGAAGAATATTCTTATAATATGAAACATATTCAATAAAGAAAATGCATTGTGAATCCAGACATTGACTTAAGGATTGCTATTTCGAGGGAAATCGTCCCAATTTCAAGCCGTTCCTTTCTTAGAACGCATTGACATATCCTTGTAAATTCACGGGTTAAGTTATTAATTTATCTTTTTTTCAAATTGATATTCTTATAATATGAAAAATATCCAGTATAGAAAATTCACTGCCAATCCAAACAATGACTTAAGAATCATTTATTTCAAGGAAAATCGTCCAAATTTCAAGCCGTTCTTTTCATATGAACAGGTTTACGCAATGACAAATCCATGCAAATTCACGGGTTAAGTTATTAATTTATCTTTTTTCAAATTGATATTCTTATAAAATGAATCATATTCAATAAATAAAATGCGCTGTCAAACCAAACAATGACTTTAGGATCGTTTATTTGAAGAAAAACACCACTTCTAACCAGCAATCGCTCTTCACGCCCTTTACATGGCGCATTCAGTGGATCACGAGTGACGTCACAGCAAAGGGAAGTAAGTCATATGAACTTTTATTAATCGGTGCGCTATGACGGTGATTTATGACGAAATGCGTTATGCTTCAATGTTGCAAATAATTTCAATGTGATTCTTTTACTTCATATTTCAATTATATGAAATAAACCCAACCTGTACATATGACCTTTAAGGAGAAATTGCTTGTCACAAGTCTTCGCAGTATCGTAAGACAAGTGTTTAAACAGTCGCACAGGTGAGAATGGTGAAGTTGATTGTATACAAAATCCTTCCTTAATTGGTATCCCATTTTCGTTTTAGATGAAACGAAATGAAGAGACATAGCTATGAAATAGATAAATAATACTAAATCTTTGTCATGCTTTTGTATGTATACTTGAGCCGTTATGTGTAAATGTGTGTGCTTAAATATACGTATATATAAAACAATCGGAGAACGAAAAAGATTTTATTTTTATTTATATTTCTTACGAATAAAAGCGTAAAACGTTTGTTTAAGATGATTTAGAATTATTGTCTATCACTCGTACGTCGGATTGCTGTCTCGTAATACGTTGTAAAGAAATACTTGTTTTAATAATATACGTAAAAAACAAAATCCAATCGATTCATTCATAAAGTACATTGGAAAGGGTTTTCCTTTTCGCAAGCCCGAAGTGGATACCATTTCCCACAACTCGTTGTTTGATGACATTTATCCTGTATCAAACATGTACTTTCAATTCGCCGACAAACTTAATCGGGCCCTTGGGAAATATGTCTTTCCTGCATTAGAATGTCTAATTTCATTCCGATGTCATTATAAATTCCATTGGTGGATATTGTCTGATGGACCGCATGTTCAAGAGAAAGAGATTCGCTGCAATAAAATACGTATGTGATAAAAGATAAAAACCAATTCCGACTTTTGGACTTTTGTGACAGGTCTAAATTGGATGCAACAGCAGACGATAACTGTCAAGATTGGGGGATATCGCTTCATTCGTCATGTTATGTTGGATTCATTGTGACAAAATAAGAAAAGCCTACTCATTACGAGCAAATTCTCCATTTGCAACACTGATTTCTAAGATGCAGGTGCGTAAAACCTTTCTATAAGTAGGAAAGGGAAATACCCACGCGTGTCTACTGCAGGTTAAAACTTCTTTATCTTTCTAAAGAATCAACAATTTCTCCACACCACCGAGATTGCATTTTGATTTCATGACGATTCTTCCCCAAATTTTGACGAAATAAATGCGTTGTAATTTGGTATACCTCATTGGGTCTCGCAAATGTTACGGGAAAGGTAGTTCCATAGAGGAAATTTAAATTTCGACTGCTGCATAGTTTTGCTAGTAAGAGATAAACTCGCAAAACAATGATATGTTTCCTGTATAGATGAATGTCCTGCAATGCTCTCAAATCTTTTTGATTGCCTATTTCAGGATAATTTGTTTGAGGTATTTGAAAACAAATACCGATACCTCGGCCAGTTTTGACAGCCTGTGCACTGATATTCGAACGTTACTAGTACACTGTGCTCTGCAGAAGGATTTGAGACGAACGAGGTGTCCATTCTATTACAGATTTTAAGAGTTAAATAGACCAACTTGATGTTTCTGTAAATAGCTAAGAGTAGAAAAACTATTATTCACTCAGCAGAGTCTTGAAAATACTTTACGCGTTTATCTCAACATTTGCGTTATTTTACATGCATA
Source organism: Cerastoderma edule (assembly GCA_947846245.1). Taxonomy (NCBI): domain Eukaryota; kingdom Metazoa; phylum Mollusca; class Bivalvia; order Cardiida; family Cardiidae; genus Cerastoderma; species Cerastoderma edule. Next base: position 26,699,872 of record OX401416.1, on the reverse strand, counting down.
AGAAAAAGTGTCGTTGTACAGAAAAGATCATCAAAAGTTGACGTTATTTGGAAAAGCATATCCCCTCAAGCCAATATGTATACCGAAAGACATCTTTGTTAACAATACGAAAAAGACCTGTTTTGTGTCAACTGCATTTTACTTCGAAATTCGAATATTCTCATACATGTATGTGAACAAGCAACTTAAAGTGTCATAGAATGATAAAATCGTAAAATATCAAAATTTATAACATTTAGAACATAAATCAAGGTTCGGTACAACTCGTAGATGCCTCGGGTGTTTTCGGAAATGATCTAATTATCAGCCCACATAATTGACGTCAAGACAGCGTTTAGTGTAATGTAGCGGAAGTAAGCTCTTAGGGGTCTGCCATGCTTCATGTACATGTAGGCGACATTGGTGCACTGGTAGAGCGTCGGCTTCTTGTACCGAGGGTCTCGGGTTCGAGGTAAAAATGCTTGGACTAACCTACAAATCGGCAAGTACTGATTAAGTATCCAGCAAGCAGTAATCGAGAGCGAATTTTATAAGCTTGAAGCTTTCGTCACAATCGATGTAAAATAAATAAGTTTAAACTAACTACCTTCAAGCAAATCACGTTTTAAGCAACCGTGAATAAACACTTTATATAACACACTATAAATGTGAGCTTATCATTATAAATTGGTGTTATTCACGGATGTTTCTCTAGCCTGATGTTGTTTGTTTAGATATATCAGCATCAAATGAGGATTTATCTTAAACAACAAAGATCTGTGAGGCTGTTTTTGTTTCTCATTTACCGCGTTGCCGTATAAGAAATCCATTTACAACCATGTCAGCCGGAATCATGCAGACATGCAATGGCATTTAAATGCGCCTTTTATGCACGATTAACCCATTGCGCCATTATACCCTCATTTTGACAGATTTTCAGCAGAAGACTTCTGAAATCATTGAGACAAAATAATGAATTGAATCTATGGAGCAATTGGTTATTTAATCACAGTGCTTTCAGCCCAGTATCACACAGTAAATGATTTTTTTTTCATATTTTATTTTGTCGTCTGCTGCTGCTTGCTATATAGACTAGTCATATATCCGCTATAATGGTTTAGTGCAAGACTATAGAAGCACGTACTATAGTCTTGCGCTGACATTGATTTGAATTCATTTTGGGGTGGGGAACGGAATAATACTCCTTACAATACACCAAAAGCTCGCGAAAATGCTGGTATTGACGGATCTCACTGACAAGATATTTCACGTTAATTTTCCAGCTAAAACGCCAAAATTGCACCATTGACGTATAGATTTTAGTCCGGATGATATATGCGTAGATATTACTTTCGAACCCAGTTACAGCATGGATCCTCCAAATAATACAGGACTATGCCAAATGTTAATACAGTGCTAAACATATATTCAAAAAAGCTGTTTCCTTTACTCTATTTCTAAAAGAAATACAAGAAACAGTTCCGCTGTGTTGTTTAAAATATTATGCACACTTGTTTAAGTAAGTCAGTTAACTTAACCATTGACAAATAACATTCACGACGAGAGGTTGGTTGGACAGTTTTATATCCGCTTCCGGTATTAGACCGGAAATCGAAATCTCTCCATCTGAATTCAAATTGCTCCAGATGGATCGCCATTTTCGAATAGTAACAAAACGTGTTTTAGATAAGTGACAGCCTTATAATTGTAGGCGTCAAAAGAAAAAAATGCTTATTAATCTAGACAGGTGATTGTTTTAACCATTTAGAAATATATGCTTTCGAAAGCAGATTGAGAGACCATTATGGAAATATATCTGCCAAAACGTTTATTCTGCAGCATAATTTGGGTAAACAAATATTTAATTCATTTATGTAGAGTGTAGGTATTTAAAGAAAAATGAAAAGTTTTTATCATAAATCAGCGTAATCTATGTGATGTATTTACACGCACTTGCATATTTTACTACCGATTATCCCCGGATGTAAACCAAAAAGTAAACATTTATATCTCATAAACGTTAATTACTATTGCTTTAATTAGGACATGGTTCCAAAATCCCCAACAACCATTTGTGTCCATTTATAGTCTGCATGGAAAGCGACAACCGCTTGCGAACAAATGTTCCTTTCGAAAGTTCTATTTCAACTTCCGGTTTTAAACCGTAGACAAGAAATCACTCCACTTTAACGCAAATGGCCTCGAATACCATGCCGCTTTCCCTCTTAGTTACGTTACGCTTGATAATGTTCTTGCAGGAGAAGATTCGTGGTTCAATCGAAACCAAACAATTGGTTAAAGAAATTGCTTTAGGTGCTAGAATAGGTGCATGTGATATGTATTGATTTCAGAATCACTGACAAAATGTCCTTTCTCGTTCCTTGTTGACGTATTTCGCCATTGAACTCTATATAGATACCCGACTAGATCAAACTTCTTTGCGATATCAAACGAAGTCAATATGAAAAGACACTGATATATTGTGTCCATGCGGTATTGTGGGCGACATTTGTTCAATGGTAGAACGTCGGCCTCGTGTACCGAGGGCTCTGGTTTCGAATCCCCGTTAGGCGGGGTGAAAATTGCCGGCACTAACCAACGAATCGGCGCGAATACTGGTTTAGTATCCAATCCAGGAAGCAGTAATCGAGAGTGAATTTAATAAGCTTCAAGGTTTAGACACAATCCATGTAAAATAGGTATGTATAAACTCAAGCAGTCAGCATCTAAGCTGAAAATAATGTTGTGCTGGTGATGGAATATAGCGGCCAAGGATCGATGACAAGAAGATACTGGTCAAAGGTCAGTGTGTTGGCCTCGGGACACGAGGGTCGTTGGTTTGAATCAAGTTTGTAGCGGAATCGACCTTGCGATATATCATTATTCCATAATCGACGCAAGTACTGGCTATTATTCCATAATCGACGCAAGTACTGGCTATTATTCCATAATCGACGCAAGTACTGGCTATTATTCCATAATCGACGCAAGTACTGGCTATGTACCCAAGAAAAAGATTCAGATCAAATAAGTTGTTTTAACTAACAAACAATTAAACCAATTAAGTCAGACTTGTGCTAGGTTTTATAAATCAGTACCATATACGCCGAAATTTTAGTTGGAGAGCTTTATCTCCACTTCCTGTTTCAGAGCAAAACCGGAAATCAGTGAAAATTACCGCTAATGCCTCCTCTAAAAGTATAGTCCGTCACACCTTTACCACCATTTACACCGAGTTTGTTCGTTCTAAAATGGATTTTCACGGTATCAACGATATTTTAGTTAAAGTGTTAATCGGGAGATAACCAATATCTGTTCTTCAAAATACAGAGCTTGTAATTCGGAAAAAAAACCAACTACGTAAAAATTTAAACATTGTATTACACCTCATGAATATCAAAATCAATCAATAAGGCAACGTCGTGTATTTTATGGGTCAATGCTTAGCATACAATACCTTACTGTGTTCGATAGTTGTGCTTTGCACTAACTGTCGTAACTGATGACGTAGACCCTTGAACAGAATGTACAATAGCGTGCTGAAATTCAAATTCTATAGAACTACTTTTTGATGTTCAATGACTTCCGGAAGTAATTGAACAGTGGTGTCGAATCTTGCGGCCTGAATTGGTTCATTTCAAGGATCCGGTGTAAGTAAGTGTCAGATACATTTAGTTCACACCGTCTGCAAGTTTTCGACCGATATTTGGAAACATAACTGGCATCAATTTTATGATTTCAGTTGCGTGATCATTACTCTTCTATACAAGAAGCCATTGTATTCTCCGTAATCAGCGTTGCTTGTTATGGTATAGATATCAGTCCATATTATTCCGTTCCTCTGTTAATTTGACCATAATAACATTATAAAAAAATAGATATGCGATGTGATGATATGATATTGTTATTTCTTAAAATTATTTAACTGTTATTCATAAGAAACAAATTATAGAGGCTAGATAGACCAAAGAGAAGATCCCAGTATTTTAAGCAATCCAGTCTTCAGTACGCTTTCTTTACATGATCTCCTCTTAAGTATAGTGTTTGCAAAGCAAACTATATTCATGTTCTACCTCAAAACGAGGTCACCAACCTAGATATTTTACATGGAAAAACAAAACCATATTTTCGCAACGCTTTCGGTTATTTACCTTACATCGAATATTTTTAGATGGAGTATATCACGTGTCTCACAAAGCATGAAATAACTCTCCGGATATCACACGATTTTTCAAAATTGTTCGTGCCATCAAGGACTAAGTAAATCGTCTTTAGTAATAAACATTTCACAAAGTCAGCGTGAAAACTGCGTAAATAACACATCGTTACTCAAACATTCAAGACGCGAAAATTCAGCTTGCGTGAGACGAAGTGTTTATAACTATTTATTATGAAACAAACATCGCAAGACAGACATGCGAAGGCATTAAATAAATCCTTTCCCGCCATAAACATTCTACAGCAGACGGCACTTACAACGCACTTATCACGGCAACAATCAACGTTTTCGAAAAGCGTTAAAACTTCACTTTTTGGACTAGAAACGTATGTATCATAGTTCATTGAATAAGTAAATATTTCGAGGCCTACTAGTTCATCGATGAAATTTACACAAACGCCCGTTTACTCAGTTATTCATTCCCACAAAAAATAAGTTCTGTGCGCACTTATACCTTTGTAGGAATATGGCTAGTACACGAAGATTTATTCATCAATTCTTTTCATTTTACTTTCTGTCAATTTTACTGTTCAAGAAGAAAACTAATGTTATATGCAAAGCAATTTGACCTATACTTTAACATGGTCAACATTGGGACGCAAGGAATACTTTCTTTCAGACGAACATATTAATCACTTGTAATCTGTATTTTCTTTCTTTTTCGAATATCGCCATTTTCAAAATGCGCTAAATACCGTCTATCTTTCGGAAACAGACTCATCAGCTTGGTGTAAGCTGGTTTTATTTATTGCAGGACACATCCAAATGTAAGAACACTTCGAGTGCTACAATAGGAACGGCGTTATTTGCTTTTAATACCGTTTGTCACATTGTATCATTCAAATTGCAAAACGTAAATGTTTTACTTTGTGTATTTAAGAAAGTTCCACTCTCAGCATTTGAGACGTTGACTCCATGGTTGTCTGGATGGTATAACATGAGTCTAAAGCCGTTTTCAACAGTATTTTCTTCATGTCAATTCGGTGAGCGCACCTCTTAACTCTTCTGGCATTTTTTCACATATTTCGGCACCTGCAATGTGAATAATGTCAAATATTTAACAAGCCAACAACAGCTTTTCCAGCTCATAATTGATCCGTGGTATTGAAAAAAACAAAACACTACTCACCGATTTCTTTAAATTTAAAAAAGGAATATTGTCAGGTTTTGGTCTTGAACTCTGCACTCTTGCTTTAAAGCCGAACTTGTATCCGACTTGGCTATTCTAGTTACGCTTGGCCTAAAGGGAACCAGTCATGAATATCCAATTCTTGCCCCAACATTGATATCAATATTTGGGAGTGGAGGACAGTGGTCCAGGGATAGAGCGTCGGTTTCTGGACAAGAGGGTCTTAAGTTCGAATCCCGTAAATAGCGGGATCGGCCTTTCGACCTTCCATTCAAGGACAAGTTATGCATCCAGGACTCAGTATCGAGAGTGTTTAATCTAAGTGGCAAGAACTTGTTTAACAATCGTTGTAACACAAATAAGTCTACAAAATTGATATCAATATTTGTTCCCGTTTAATAGCAACGACAGACGACGCTTCATATTTTTTTCCTTTTTTCTGCAAAGGGAAATAACAAGAAATAAGAAAATACCAGTAACGTCTCCTATGTGAGTTTTGTAGAAACCAACTTCGACAAAAGTTGAAATCGAGATTTTTTCCCTTTAACCCATTACCAAACAGTAACGGCATTTGACCACTTTTTTGCCGTTGACTCTGGAAACCATTGTGGGAAAAGGAGAAATTGCTCGAAACGAGCAATTTCTCCTTTTCCCACAATGTTTTCTGCCCTGTCCGAAGATTACTTTCCAACTTCCTCAGATTTTGAGATGAGATGTCGTCTGTAAACTCTTTCAATTTGGGACAGTCGAAAATTTGGTGTTTTGTAAAGGATTAAGCAAGATGGTTTCTCGAGGCATCATACTATTCGGTTTAAATGCGATTAAATGAGGGAAGATATCGGATCAATTTGAAGATGCAAATATTGTTTTGATATAAGACAGCGTCTGGCCATGCTTTCAGACAGTATTCACAACAGACTGTATAGATTATTGGATTAAAGCTCGATGTAGAATAAATGGGCGCCATCTGCGTTCGTTTACCTCCTCCAATTAACTTTTGTGGCCAATATTCCCAGAGTTTGAAGTAACCGCAACAGACACATCTTGTCATTTGTCATGGGCAAACGAGAATTTGCTCAAAAGAGTTGTTTAAGCAGTTACTTAAAATGTCTACCTATTCTACGAAAAAAGGGGTTTAACAAAATTTAACCATTTTCATTAATTCCGCAGGGCGATCCCCATATCTATGTTGTCTGCGAATTCAAAACCTGTACTTCATTTTCTCAAGATGTCTATCTATTCTACGAAAAAAGTTTTTTAACAAATGAAACCACCTATCCAGTAATTTCGCAGGGCAGTTCAAATAAACATGATGCCCGGGAATTCAAAACCAGTACTGTCCGATTTCGATAAGGAACTGAATTTCTATATCATAATCGGGACGGAAAGGAATATTTCCTTTTGGCAAAAAGATAATTCGTTTGTATTCAGTTGGTTTTGTGGCCTTTCAATTGTCGCCATCGTGAAAAGCAATTCTATCGTCTGTCTTTCGGAAATACGTTCAGCAGTTTACCAAGAGTTCATTTGAATGGAAGCATTTACTACCGTTGAGCTTTGGTCCTTGGTCATGAGCCAGCACGGGTTTCGAACCGACAACTGCAGCACAATAGGATGTCAAGACTACCCTGCGTCAAGGATTAGAATGGAATGTGAGCGACCGGTTGTCGTTTAACATATCGCCTGTAAGCGAATATTACCCCTATGTCTTTCTAACGCATGACTTTTCTCGTGCAAGATAATATTACCGCTATGTATTTCTAACGCAATGGTTAATTGCAAGTCACGCACACAATCAGAATATTTAAATAGATATAGGAAGTTTTCTTATTCCCCTCGGAGGTGACTGTTAGCTCTATAATAATTCGCTTCTTCTACAGATTACGTTAGAAACCACTGTGGCAAAAGGATAAATTGCTCATGATGAGCAATTTATCCTTTTGACATAGGGGTTTCTACCAAAACTCATTTAACCCTAATTTATCCCTCGTTTTCTTGGTTTTAGTACCTTGAAGTTGCTTTTAAAATCAAACACACATACTTTTCAATGTAGGGAAAATATACAAAAAGAAAATAGCATCGCCTTTGGATAGGAACTAAACTTTGACACGCATAACGTCTTTTCGCAAAGATCGCATGTCACGAAATCAATTCGGAAAACTGTGTTAAATATTCAAAATGTAAACATGTATTGGAATGGGATCATCAGTTGGAGCATCATGCTATACCCTTTGAACGTCCGCGACGTCAAAAAAGGACGCCATTGTTGTTGTTGTTGTTGTTGTTGTTGTTTTGTATCTTCCTCCGTCAGAGCACCCTGTTACATAATAATATATAGTGTATGGCCTTGTTATATTGTCTTGACAAAGCACTGGGTGGTTTTAAATACACTTATTTAAAACACATACAACGCTTTGCCATTTCTAATCGTTCTGGCCATTGTTTACCCTAAATCGGATAAATGGACCTTTTGTAACGTTTATTGAACGCTTTGGCAAATATGATAGCCTTGGACTTGGCTAGAGAATGTACGGGTGTTTGTATTCGTAAATAAGTAAATCGTTTTTCAATGTGACATGTGCACAAAAGTGGAGAAATGATTATCATAATACAACTTTACATACAGATATCACAGCCGATCATTGGACAACAGTGTTTCTCACTTATCGAATATGATACTGTCTTTGAGACTTCTCTTTATTCATTTTGGTGCAATTCGATCAATCGCTATGTTCGATAAAGAAGAAATGGCTGATAACACTATAACATACCATGATTCAACAAGCATGTGTTCTCGGTGATCGATTCTTATGTCAGTAATTTAACCTATTGGTCCCTCCATATATGTTAGATTCGCTATCGAATGAGTATCGTAGAAAAAAAGATTATTTATTGTGTAATAAATCTATTTTGGGCCGGAGACCTATGATTCGAACAGATTTATGTTATATCATGTTTTTCAAATCGTCGAAATAATCCTCTCTGCATAATGATGCGTTTCATTCGATCATAAAACGATAAATGTATTCCGAACATAATTTGCACAGGATATCCGTTCGCCCTCATTCCGAACTGCCTAATAACGAATGGCCTTTAATGATGTGGTTAGGTAATCTTGCGACTAAAATGGTATCTAGACCAAAAATAAAGAGATGATGTCGAAGCAATTTCTAATAAATGACTCATTAATTCAGGTAATGGTGCCCTCTATCCAATAATCCTTTACGGTATGATGGTAAAATACGAAGGTATCATTCTTTTAGCCTGGGGTCCTGGTCAGTGCGTATACCCCTAGTGACGGGTATACGAACATGCCAGGACTCAGGGCTAAGCATTCTTGTAGTTATTTGTTGCCGGCTTGTGGAACAAGCGGAACCGTGGCAGGGCATTGGCATCAAGACATGAAGGTCGTTGGTTTGACTCCCGGGATTAGCGTGGTCCACTTCGCGACCTTTCATTAATCCACATTCGGCATTGGGCCAAGCTATGTATCAAGGAAGTGTTATAGAAAGTGGTTACTTCAAATTATAAGAACTAGTTTTTAGAAACGATGCATAAAGAATAATGAAAAACTAAAGAAACCGATAAAAGTAGATATGCGGCTTGCATGTTATCTAACCTGGTTGCAACTCTGTACCGAATCATTCACGTTTTTTCAAATCGAATGATAGAATGTGACAAATGGTACAAAAATCTATTTTTAGAAAAATTACCCAGCATCCTAAGGGTTAACGCTCGAAAGAAGGGCAAACAGATGCTCGGAGCGACCTGACGCCATCAGCGGTGAATAATTCGAAACGATTAGTCGATCTGACGGGCCGATTACTTCACGTAATGGCGGGAAACCGTTCAAGCGTTCGCGATTAATCAGACCTCATAGCTCGAGTCGAATGGAAATCGTAAATCAATTCATCTGTCATACAACCAAGGTGATGGTGTTTAGTTTAAAAGTGCACTTAGTGGGCGATGGGGGTACTTAGCTATGGTCGTCCAAAGAATGCCTGGCCATGTATCAACCTATGTGCGATTTTTGCATTTTTATTATTCAATGTTTTATTCGGTGGAATCAGCACAAACATAATTTTAATCATTGCAGTTCATTCAAATACGGTTTAAACAAACAATTATTTATTCGGCAAAGTCAGCACAAACATGCTTTTGATCATTACAGTCCATATACATATGGCAAAATCAAACACTCATTTATTTGGCAAAGTCTGCACAATTTTTTTTTGAACAGTACGGTTCATTCAAATATGGCGAAAACAAACAATTATTTATTCGGCAAAGTCGGCACAGACATACTTTTGAACATTACACTTCATTCAAATATGGCGAAAACATAGTAAATTATTTGATGTTAACTAATGTACAAACATATTCCAACAAAACATATAAACAACAGCATATAAGGATACATACAAACACAAATACATATAATCCCGGTCTGACAAAAAGTACACATTTACGTGATTAAAAGCACACGTTTCCAAAATTCACAGTTTTAGACATGATGTTTGTGCCTTAAGATGACATTATGTTTACAATACTATTCGTATAAGACCATGCAATATTTTTTAAAATACTAAATGTTGTATATTTTGATAAGAAGGACAACATAGTAAAAAGCAATACTCAGACTATAAGTTAGAAATACATTAATTACGAATTCCATCTTGTCTGTCGGTTCCATTATATCTTCCAGTCTCGATTGTCTAAGTATGAAACCTTATTAAGGGCATTCTATGTGGTTCCAAAGAAGGTTTCTATGCATTTATTTATTAGAGAGACGATTTGCCAAGTGGGTGAGTGAGGTGTTGATTGGTTTTGATTAGAAAATAGCATTAAAGAAATTCCAGAGAATTTTGGTCTGATTAGATGGAAGGCTGACATGTACTTCAGGATTCATGTGACCGTGACCTAGTTTTGGTCATGAGTTGACCATCAACTTTCCGGTTCTGGTGGTATATGGTAACCCATGATTTATAACGGCGTTACGTCTAACACTCGGCAGAGAAATCGCAGTCGACGGGCGCGCATGTCCAAAACAGTTCGTCTTCGACTGTGATTTCTCTGTCTAGTGTTAGACGTAACATCGTTATTAAGCAAGGGTTATCATATGATATTAATACACCATTGATATTATTGGAATCAAGATGGACTGTTGGTGGTCAACTCATGCAGGGTATTCAATGTGGCTTTCATTGGAAACATTTGGTGAAAAAGGCAAAATAGCTAGGCGCGGCGCTCTTGTTCGGACATAAGATCGAAAATATTGGTCATCTGATTCCCTATCCTTTAGATTCCTCGTCGGTTGTTTTGTATGATGGCTCACTGTGAAACAATTCATAGAGAATAATCAACTTCTTTCGGTTGATATCAAAAATATGTCACGAGAATGGAATGTTATCAGGTTGAAAAAACGAGTTCAAAGAACGATTTTTTTCTACATGATAACAACCCATTCAAGTGACATATTTTTTATATCTATCGAATCGAGTACATTATTCTATTTTTATCCCGTTACATGGTGCAAAAGGTGACGTGAAAAGGGGTGCCGTGAAAACTAAGTGATTCACGGTTACTTGACACGTGATTTACCTCATTTGCATATGGTCAAGCGATGCATGAGCCAGTCCATTGGAGTTAAAATCTATGCAGATAAAACGTTACTGTTTGGTCCATTTAATGTTTCCAGCTACAAATTATCGTTGGATGATAACTTGATTTGAAGAAATCGTAGGTTTTACTCAGAACTACAGAATGCCTTATGGCGTCATATCACATGACGTCACATATGACCTCACGATTTGTCTCGTGATCTCATGTTTTTGCTCATTTGCGTTTTATAAAAACTGTTTTCTCTGTTGTTTCGTTGAAATTGGTTGTTCGAAAGATATGTAACGGGATTAACAGAATAATAGGTTAGTGCCGTTAATGGGTTAAGTTTTTCGGACTCGGACTCAGCATTTATTGGATTCGCCTTCGGCTCACCCAATAAATTCCTACGCCTTGCCCGAAAAACCTAACCCATTGACGTCACTAACCTATCATTCTCTACATTTTATTCCATTATATAAAGTATATTTGCCAAAATACCTCCATATAGTCTGGTCCAAGATAGAAGTAATGTTCCTACCGTGTCCTGTTTGGGACACGGTAGTAAATTCGCCCTCATAGCTCTTTTGAGCAGGCCGGTTGTGTATCACAACAGCTACGATAATTCACAAATGGGGCAACTAAATGCAACAAAACTTCACCTGATTAAACATATGCATATAATCTCATACCTCAGAGTCCAAAAGTTAATATTTTTCCATTATTTTAAGAGAATATAAGCATTTTTCGTAATCCTTATACATTTCATTTCTCAAATCCATCACTTCCGGTTTTCATTTGGATATCCAGGACTATCCTGCAACAATTGACAACCGATTTGGGTCAAATTGGGTGGAGCTAGACCTGTAGGTGTATTCCATATTTGGAAGTTGTAGTAAGGTTGTAAAAAAGGCGGGAAAAACATGTGTTTTCATTGGATGAGCCCTTCATGTTCAGTGGGTAATTACCATATTTTTAAAGCAGAAAGTGCGAGAAGTTGCGAAAAAATCAAAATGGCCACTAACGGTTTGTTTCACACTAAATTTCACCAACAATTAAGAAATACAACTTAATTAAGTAATTTTAGCTTCTATCAAGCTGTTTGATTTGATATTTTAGACAATGCTGTGCTAGGGTTATCATAAAAAGGTTATCTATCATGTGGTTGTTGAAATTGATTTTGCTCCAACAAGTGATGAGCGTGGAATCGTAACGTCGGTGGCAACCAGAAAGCAGCCACAAGACGTTACGACATCGTTAATAAACGTCAAATGGAATATAAAATGGGAGGAGCAAAGCAGTTAATAACGCCCATGACGTCATTTTTGCAACCTATGACGCCTTTCAAGCGTATGGATATATTTTGGAATACAAACATTTTAGTGCCTTGTGCAAAAGTGCAGCTATGATTTGAATGCAAAGGAATGGTAAAAAAGTAGTCCCGTCGAAACTGATATCATCACAAGTGATGATATGATGTTTTTATATTATCACTAGTGACGATATTCACTGTGACAAAATTGAAAATTAGTACACTGAGAAATCCCAGTATTTCACTCATAAGAATAATAATTTTTGTTAAATCATTTGCCAAACAGAAATCTGACCACTTATTCACTTTAAAGACGACAGATTGGATCCAAAGATATGTGAAGCATTAATATTGCGTAGGATGAAACGTACTTTTGGCAACTCGAACATTCAGCCAGCCTGATATTCGATTTTGTCCAACATTTGACGTAACCCAATACGACACTCTCCATTAGTCTATTATTAATACTTAGCGGCTAATTCAGTTTAAGACCTTATTGAGTAACGTTCTAAATTGAATAGCGTCAAAACAGTTGTGCACTTTGTTTTATCATCCTATGGTTCGTTGGTCTACTCAAAATGTGTGAACCTTTCCTTCGACACACGTTTTTTGGTCAGTTTCTCGGACTGTCTGCATTTTATCATTTCCATATATGCTTCACACCATAGAAAAATGTAGAAGACGGCTTTCAGAGACCGCTGTAACTAAAGAGAAATTTACTTGTCATAAGTTATTTTGGCTCCCATTGAAGTGATTTGGAGATATTTCAATTTTCAAGGTCCGTCCGGTCTGCCTGCTGTTCAAAACATAGCTAAACTCTCAAACTCAAACACTCTCATCAATTTGTATCAGACTTCATGGCAATGGTTGTTGCCACAACGTTTTGCCGAAGATTTCTGAAATAGGTCCAGTTCTAAATGATTTGGTTTCTTCCAAAACCAGCAAAGAAGCAATTATCATCAATATGTGCAGTGTCCGACTCGTGTAGGAAATGCTGTTGCTTCGTTATACGCCAAAAAGACAAAAAAGAAAACCCCACTTAAACCGACAACAACAACAACAACAATAACAACAACAACAACGACAACAACAACAACGACAACGACAACAGCAACAACAACAGTAGTACCGATCTCTACCCAGAAGTCTTTATTCCTTTCTTACGCATCAAAAAGAAAAAGAAATATTCGTCAAAATTTACTAAAAATAAGCCACAATAGCAGGTAGGGCGCTATTTATGCCCAAACGACTTAACAATTTGACCTATGTGTATGAAAGGAGATAGGTACTCTGTATTGAAATTGCGGTAGTCCAAGTAATAATAGTCCTGCATGGCGTTCTGGGTAAAGGGTACAGCTGAAAATTGCAGTTCCGTGTCGAAAAGGGGGAGATCTTGTTTGTATCGAGGTACCACCTTAATTAAAATGGAGCATCTTAAATAATGGCGTCAAACAATTAACAACACTTTGTCGAAACTCCGGTATTGCGCATGCTCAAACGAAAGCAGAAATGCGACCGATTTCGAGAGTCGGTGCACTGTAGATGGTTCGTTTCCAAAGTGCTTAACAACAGACGTTTATATGGCGTTCGTTTTGACAGAAATCAATAAAGCGAATCGGATAAGATATATGCGCACATACCCTTTGTCCGATATATCTAATATGTTTGTTGTATTGGCGGGTTAACGTTTCTGATTATATGAATATGTAAGAACATGTTAGAACAATTCCTAGTAAAAAAACGCCTTTCTGAAAACAATGTACAAACGCATCCACGAATAAGTCCATTCTGCTTAAATGCTCTAATACTCAAAAAAGAATATTTTACTTATTACTAAACTCTGTTCTTTAATTCTAAGGGTACTCAACAAAACAACACGTCCCAGATATTAAGAATTAGATGCTTCTGCCATGTTAATATCGCAATTCAGTACTCCGATTTTAATTTTTAAGTTATACGCCTTTTTTAACAGTATATATGAAAGTTCTATACAGTCGACGCACCTTTGCATGTTCTTGTCATGCCTAGTCATTGGTGCTGAGCTCTCCTCCCAAACCTCCCAAACTGTCGCCTGCTATCCCACAAAAACCTAATAATAATCCAGGGGGAAACACCAATTGATCATGAAGCAATGGCTTCCCAAGCCGGGGTTTCAAACACAGGACCCCTGTATAAGACGAAGTCGAATAAAGCACGAACATGTTTGGTTTTTCGGCAAGTCCAGTCGTGTAAAAACACGGAATAGCATCAACAATAAAGCTACCCAACTTTTTGAGATGTCGCATATATCGTTTATGTTTATGCGGTTCGCGAGTCTTATAGCAGATAGCGTTGTAAATGCCGATGTAAATATACTTTGATCTGATTGGGCATTTTTGCTCATCCTACAATATCATGTCAATACTGATGTAGGTATAGTTGTTATACCGAAAACAGACAGGTAGTTTTTATCCTTTAAACCATCGTACAATTTAAGTATAAAAGACATTCTGACATAAAGTGTCCTTGTAAGCAATTATGTAAACTTATCGGATAAACGAATTGTTTTATGGCAAATGAGAAGAAGTACGCCCGTAAGAAATGATGTTGTCAAACCTAGGCCGAATGTTAATAATGATCTCGTCAGACCCTCCCCGAAATCGTGACAGGATAGATAAAGAACCTCTCATAATTGAGTATACAGGGGGGGGGGGCACTTGGTCTAATCTAAATGAGATATAGAGGTGATGGAATAATGCCGATGCCAAATCGACTGGACGTTTCTCATTTATTTCATGGAATCGGTGCCATATATACGACGGACGAAGCTCTAGCGGCGCATGAACTTTTTGAGGAAAAAAAAAAGGAATGTACGTGCATTTTCCTTTTTATAAAGAATCTATGACGAAACAAATGGACGCATATTCCCGCCTTTTAAGGGCTTTTTAAAAGGCGTGTTAATTCTAGAAGACCGTTTAACCCTCATTTCAAAACAAATATACGGCTTTCTGGTATTGCCTGGACGACGAGTTGTTGATCAGTTGAAACTCAAATGCTTTATAACGTCTTTGGAAATAATAAGATAATATGTTTCGCATCTTCAAAGAATATTACGCAAGACTTGTGCCCTTCTTTTGGCTTCAAGAAATGAATTCCGTTTCAATGCATGATGGAATGTCTTTTCCCTTATAGTGCTGGTACCAAATCCCATGCTTTTGCAAACAGGCTAGATCACAAGCCAGCCGCCAAGCAAATAACGGCTGGCCTGTGATCCAACCTGTTTGCTACTCTGAGTATCCTTTCCTCATCATAATCCAGCAGATATTTAAGGTTTTGGAAAGCACACAACAAAAAATCTATGCACAGAAAATTACCCTGCATTCTAAGGGTTATATACTTGTTTCGGCGTTACGAAGTGTCCCCAAGCATTTTGATGGCTATGACAGATGCTATTTCGGGAACATGCCTTTGTTTGGACTTGTCTATCTTGGATTGCATACTGATTTCCCTAGAAAATATATCCGTCTGTTATGTGAGGATCCGCAAGGAAATCAACCTCTTACCCTTTACAGGAGATACCTCTAAACCCTTTACAGAAGATTGTTCTTATAACGGCTTTACTGCAGATTTCCAATTGAAAATGTAATGACCAAAATATAGTGACGAAATATTGTGACAAAAATATGGTGACACAAATATGGTGACAAAGATATTATGACAAAGATATTATGACAAAAATATAGTGACAAAAATATAGTGTCAAAAATATAGTGACAAAAAATAGTGACAAAGATATAGTGACAAAGATATAGTGACAAAAATATAACGACAAAAATATAACGACAACAATATAGTGACAAACACCCAGTGACAAAGTGAAAAGATTTCCAATCGTGAACATGTACTTCCGTTTTTTAGAATGGCTTAAATGTTTGTTTGTCAAACATGCCGTTTTCTATATGTATTTATTCTTCCACAACGGTTATAAAAAAATATCTGCTGCCAGTCCCTCAAAATTATATCAGTAAACTGCCTTCCGACTAATTCAGATGATCTAGGTTGTAAGAATAAGATATCTACGTCTGGATCATTCATTCGGACTACATCTCGACCGACATTTTATATCGTGTAGTTGTTTTGGGGGTCAAAACCCGAATCGTATATATCCATTTTAAGGCTGTTGTAATGTTCAAAGAAGAGTCTAAATAGTGAAGTTCAAACGATACAGAAACCCTAGGAAAGAGCGATAGCGACTGACGGGGTTTCTATGTCGTTTAAATTTCACTATTTTGCCTCTAAACAACTAAAATGTAGTTTAAACACTGAAAGTACTTTACACTGTTCGTTGTTTATCATTATTGTCATTTTGTTAACAAGAGGGAAGGTCATACTATGTTTGTCGTATGAGACAATATCAACATATCAATAAAGGTCTTTAATGTTCTGCCCAAACTTTTAAGTGGATTTTGATTACCTATGTCTACGTTTATTCGGCCATTAGAAAGTCTGTATTCGATTCCCCAGTCTGCCACAACGCATATGAATTGTTTAACCCTTTACCAAACGCCACATTTTCGACTGTCCGAATTTGCAGAGTTTGCGACGACATTTCAAAATGTGATGAAATTTGGAAAATGATGATCAGAAAGGGTAGAAACATTGTGGGAAAAAGGAGAAATTGCTCGTAACAAGCAATTTCTTCCTTTCCCACAAAGTCTTCTAGTGTCGTATGCAACAAACTGGTAAAATTTTGTTATTGTTTGGTTCTGGGATAATAGATGATCTTGCTTCAAGCGGAAATGTTTTTCTTGTTTTAGGCCAAGCCAAGCCCAGATCATTTCTTGGGATAATGTCTACATTCTTACTGTTGAATTTGTTTATGGCGGCTTAAATTCATCATCGTCGGCTGAAAACCCAAAGCCGTAGTTCGACACTGTTGTCAATTCAGGAAGCAGTAGCCTCGACCATGATAGTACAGAGGCTGTTTGTCGTGACCTGTGTTAAATGTTGGCATAAGGGCAAAATCAATCGTCTGCATTACAAAGCTTGACTAAAAGTCTTAGCCTAGACGTCAATTTCTTCTTGGATTTACCATGTATCCAGTTACGTACAATAAAACATTGATATTTACGGACAACTAAGTCGAAATAGATTTCACCACCCCTGGTTTGAAGTTCGAAACCTCAACGGGCCATTCAAGAAATCAAGTAAATGGTTGCAATGGCTTCTGGGAAGCCAGTTCCTAGTAAAAACAAGGCAGTACTGGTTTTTGATTCGGGGATATTCGCAATGTATTCGAATAGTTGTTTGAACGGAGTTTAACAGCAACCCATATTCCGTTAGAACTACAGAACTAAGTTTAGCCGTTCCTCTGTTTGTCATACAATGAATTTGCCCATAATGACTATTGGAAAAGTCCCTGACTTTTTAAAATGTAATCCAATGCGTTGAAAAATAATGTTTTGACAAAAAAAAAAGTGTTTCTGTTGGAGTTTTCTTTTCAACAAATTAACATATCCACTTAGCATTTATAGGAAACATTTCGTGGAGTGTTGAATTTATATAACACGTTAGCCTCCAGAACTGATAACGGCTTCAAATATTTACTGTAAAAAAGACGAAGTTTCGAACTCTAAGGGATTTATCCGAACAATTGAGTGCTCATACGCATGGGTGTTTATACAAGCAATGGATGAACGGAGCGCAATTGCTGCTCGAACTTATTACAAGCTTTCGAGTTTGGATAGTTTATTGACGTAAAACACTAAACATAGTTTGCCATCAAACATAAATACAACATTAAGATGCAAAAATATAAATTTACATTAACATAACAATGCAAAGAAATAATTGAGAAAATATGAATGAACACAGTGTGTTGTCAAACCCCCCCCCCCCACACACACACACATCTTTTAAATGCATAATAATGCATAAGCACAACAATACAATCACAAAAATGAGAAAAATGTTAGTATTCTTAGATACAAAAGAAAATCGGCAATGCGTGTGAATAGAGACAATCTTCATCGGATAGATGAAGTCATCCGTCAACAAAATCGTGAATGAAGCTTTATCAGAACATTCGACGTTTTTCTTAATCAACCATTCCAATGACTCGCAGAAAGCCATTAACGGCACGGTGTACTTGGTTCGGCCCTAAACAGATTAAATTGTCAAAGTTCCGATTGATCCAATGATCCCATTCCGTCCATTTTGAACCGAACAAAATATCTAGTGTTGCGTTATAGGATTGCTTTTGTAAATCGGGAAGGATGTATTTAAGAAGAAAGCTTATACGTCTATTACTCCGAGTAACAGCATACGATTCTTGAAAGAAAAATGACACAAACACAGAAATTCACAGATGGACGTTCATATCTAGCCATCCAGCCAACCGGCCAGCCAGACAGCCAGCCAACCAAACGGACAAACATACAGACATACACGTACAAGATCACCCCACACCCCACCCTCACAAACCCAAAGGACAAGCACAAGCACACACATGTGCACAAACGAACATATATGTCGATGAAACAATACAATCAATGTGTAATTTTTATGCTTCACAACCAATGGTCCCAAATCCAATCTATTATAATGGCACTAGCAGATCGGCTAGAAATACTCTAAACAAACACACCATTAAGCATGCTATCCTGTCTGCTTGTGTGGCTTTCATACAATCATCTTTGTTCAATCAACAGCAGCACATGTTTATCTCGGTAAAGGGTCCGACTTTGAATACAATTGTCCCGTGTTCGAAACTCCGTTTAGTGGGATTTTTTGTCCGGCTTAAATGGCATGGCAGCACAATTCAATCTCCACGATGGAACACTAGTATTTACTTACATATAGTGCGTCGTTTGGGAAAAGATATTGCACAAGTAGGTACAGTGACCCCCGACATGTAACTGAGATATTGTTGTAAAACAAAGCAATGATTTAACGGAGTGTAGAGACGGCACATGCATACGGCATCGTTTTCCATTGTAGAACTTGAAGATAATAATACAATGGGCAGTTACTTAAAGATTGAATTTGAAAAGTGTAAATTCTGACTAAGCTGATCGACTTGTCGTGGTGGAATAAGTCCGCTCAGAATTTATTTTGCAATCTGAACACATCGGGTTTATCCAATGAAAACCCCTCTGAAATAATAGGGATGACGCCATATTGTTTCCCGCGAGAATGACATCACTTTACTTTTGGTTTAAAAATAGATCTTAAATGTGAAATCTAAAAAGTCGAATACTTTGATTAAAGACACAAATTTATATGTCATTATTTATCATTTCGCTATTTCCTATGAGTAACCGATAAAAAATGATTTAAAAGGGTGGTCAACACGTCTATATACATTGAACTACTTAATGTGGACCCTTTGGAAATGTGTTTTAAACCGGGGCCGATTTACCCGAATAATTGTAACCCTACACTTATATCCGAGGTGTACTTCACAGCTCACGGAAATACCCGAGTAGTTTCGATTGTTTATTTTGATGTGGATGAATATATGAGTAAAAGGACGCTTGTGCAAACATTTTATCGATTAACTTGTATGCCTCAAAATACAGTTAATATGAATCCAGTGGACTTAGGATGAAGAGCAATCTTTTCCAAGGAAAAAAAGTGGAACCTGATTTCAAAGCAGTTCTTAAACTACAGATCATCTCTTTCTTTTGGAGAAAGGTGTTTGTGCTGTTTACCCCATTTCGCGTCTAAAAGCAAACCGCTTTGAGTATTATTTGATTTTGTGTATTCATGAATATTAAATCGGGTAAGTCATGACAATTGAAGGACCAAAATTTGACCGTTTATGTCATTTCCATGCAAAATGATGGTGTTTAATCGTATTGAGTAAAGGTTTATTCTGAAATCCCATGAAATAAAAAAGTATTGAAACCGGACTTGAAAAAGTTCTTAAAGTGCGAATCAATTTTTGTAATGTGGGGATAGCTGCTGTTTACGTCATAACGTGTCTAAAACACGAATATATTTGAGTGGTTTTTGGTCTCTTGTATTTATGAATGAGAAAACGAGGTGTTTCTTTTTTCATTTCCCATTTGTTGTCACAGAAACGCTTGTCACGATTCGTCAAGCGTCTCTTGGGAATTGCCACAGGAATTCTTAGAAAGAAAACAGAACAGTTAATAGAATCAATTATTTTCTAGGATTGTGTTTTAAAAAAAGCATTTGCGACAGACAAAGGGTGAGTTCATCGATACAGCATTGAGCTAACAATCACGATTAAATGCACTTTATGAATCCAAGATTCCAATGTTTCTCAACCAGCTATGCAAAAGTATTATTTTTTCTGATATGGAAAAGAAACTATTTGATAAAATTCACATTTAGAGCGATTGACTCACAGTTTTAGATTTTGATATATATGAAATAAAGTGTCGTCTTCAGATGAAATGGCATCGTAGATCTATAAAGTTACATAAATCTAGATGATCTATACGCATCTCAATCCATTCATAACTGCTCGATTTGGCACATTTGCCTGCATATTTAGAAAACTGTATAAACTTTTCAATTCGACACTCAAATATGTGTACAAGAATAGTTATTATTAAAAATCGCAATAATACTCTTAAAGTCATAGTGTATAACAAAAAAATCGCTATGTTTTCTGGATTCATTACCAACTCCCGTATTTTTGGTCACATTTGTCTCGCCTATTTAGAACACCGTTTAAAGGTCATATGTACAGGTTGGGTTTATTTCATAAGATTGAAATATGAAGTAAAAGAATCACATTGAAATTATTTGCAACATTTTAGCATAACGCATAACGTCATAAATAACCGTCAAAGCGCACCGATTAATGAAAGTTCGTATGACTTACTTCCCTTTGCTGTGACGTCATTCTTGAACCACTGAATGTGCCATGTAAAGGACGTGAAGAGCGATCGCTGGTTAGAATTGGTGTTTTTCTTCAAATAAACGATCCTAAAGTCATTGTTTGGATTGACAGCGCATTTTCTTAATTGAATATGATTCATATTATAAGAATATCAATTTGAAAAAAATAAATTAGTGACTTAACCCGTGAATTTGCAAGGATTTGTCATTGCGTAAACCTGTTTATATGAAAGGAACGGCTTGAAATTTAGTCGATTTTCCTTGAAATAAATGATCCTTAAGTCATTGTTTGGATTGCCAGTGAATTTTCTTTATTGAATATGTTTCATTTTATAAGAATATTCATTTGAAAATATAAATTAGTTTCTTAACGCGTGAATTTACAAGGATTTGTCAATGTGTTCATATGAAAGGAACCGCTTGAAATTGGGACGATTTTCCACGAAATAGCAATCCTTTAGTCAATGTTTGGATTGACAATGCATTTTCTTTATTGAATATGTTTCATATTATAAGAATTTCCATCTGAAAAATAAGTAAGTGACATAATGCGTGAATTTGCATGGATTTGTAAATGTGTTCAAATGTAAGAATCGGCTTGAACTTTTGACGATATTTGTGAAAACAGCTATTTTCATAAATATTTGTTGAAAAAAAACATGTGTACTTTTCCGTCAATTATCGTGTATAAGCATTAAGGTTTTAATTGAACAGTAAACGAAGACATATATTTGAATAAACGAATTGTCTTTGAACCGTACATTGTATAACAACTAACTGTCAAATTCACCCTGCATTGTCTTATCAATGCATGAAATGAAACGGGAGAAGATCATAAATTGCGAATAAACAAACCGTAGTATAACCCAACTTACTTGTGATACGAAGGTTATCCTTTAACTCACATTTTCAACACACATCCAAATTAAAAAGTATTGTTCCTCATAAAGTATTTTCAAAACTAAACACCAGCACCTTCAAAAAGAAATTGTTAAAATCATTCGGCAACTTTCCAGTAACTCCACCCCCAGTAAGAGGTCTATGATTCCGAAATTGATTCCGATGTCGTCTTACTAGATCAACAGTTACTGTCTTGACTTAAAAATTGTTCTTCATTTTCACTTTACATTTATGTTCGTTTTCTCTCGTGTAGGTAGCCTTGACATGTATATTGAGCATTTAATTTTCGGAAATGGTTAATAATTAACAGCTAAAACAAAAAAAAATCGTCATAGTTTATTTTACTTACAACCTTGAATAAACATATTTGAATTTAAATTTGCGATTTTGGAATTTAAATGTAATTTTGACAAAATTTGATGATAAAACGTTTTTGTTGAAAACATAAAGTTAATACCGTTTTGGTGAATACTGATTATCATATACTTATTGAAGTGTCAAACTATTCTTATAGAAAAGACAAATATTCACTTCTTTGAATATCATAACGAAAAAGTATCAGACGTAAGTCACATTGAGAGATAAATATTTCCTTACACCTTATCAACTCAAACATCCTGTGAAAGTTTGGTCATGATTGGTTATATCTTAACAATTTATTCTTTAGCAAATTTTAATTGCCGCGCATTGAACGTGTGAGATTTGCCGCTTATTATGTCATGTCTAAAATAGCAGGAAGTGTCTGACCTGTTAAGTAACATCAAAGATATTTAAGAGATTAACGCCAGAGACAGATTATATACATATCACAGCTATCCAAAACAGAATGAAGAAGGACACACAGGATTGTCTTTGACAATTTTAAAGGTCCGCGGATGGCCAATTGTTAATTGCGGAGGCTATCTATCGGCTAAACAATAAAGGACTTGAGACTTGAAACATACTGTGCAAATGTGGCTGATTGGTTTTAATTTGCATCACGACCCTTAAACCTTGTAATGTCCGATGTTTGTTGATTGACCCGTTGTATGTGATTGAAGAGGTAAACTGCCAATAATCAATTAAATTGTAAACAAAGAGATTATGTTCAAATGTGTATATTATATATTTAATGATCTTATTACTAAATTATCAATATAGAGTTGTAGTAATCATGTTTGAACACCTGCATTTCAGTGTGAAATACGTCATTTGAACCAATATTACCAATGGCAAAAAATGAGGTGTGTGATATAAATAATTCCGAAAAGCAGACGCTTAAGGTAAGATCGAACCCATTACCATTTGCGTTGATAAGTTCAGAGAGAGTTTGCGGATATCAAATATTCATTATTTTGAATTTTCATTCAAAGACGACTGCAGATAAAAGAAACTTGGTTGTTTTAATCGGTTTGTTATCATAGCAATCAACGTACATTTTTCGTTTTGTCTCATTTATGTACAATGGCAACGTTTCTACGATTATGTTAAAACATAAAACAAGTTTTGCAAATAAGAACAACAAGATGCATTTAAGCGTTTAAAACCAAAAGACATGGCAATACAATAAATTATGATGTTGGATGAAATCAACATATTCTTGCAACCCTTTGAATTCTTAGGCAATATAATCGCAAAGCAGCCTAATTAAGTTTTCGTAACTAAGTATGTTGCATAGTTAATCTGTTCCAAACAAAACTAGCTTGGCGAGTAAGAGAGCCATTCAAGGAAATTATCTTTCAAAAAAGGTGTAATCAATGTGATTTATCCTTTTCTTGAATTTATCTACATTTACACAGTTCAAATTCTATATAAAAAATCTAGCATGACTACACGAGGCTCAAACTCCCCAAACAAAAAGTCAGGAATTATTTTAATCACGAACATCAGTTCACCACAACGTTAATTTTGAAAAAAATATTTTCCTTTACCTGAGATCATGTGGGAAACAGCGTAACAAAAGGACTTCAGGCTTAAATTGTCAGTAGCAACTTGGTACATTGGGTAATAAAACAACGACTTTTGATAGATATTTGGAGTCACTCCGAAATACAATGTACACATTCGCGCGTCACACCAATGTCTTGACACACGGTTGTGTGCTTTATCGCTTGATTGGTGTTTGAAAGTTAGATTAGCTTTGTCTGGTTTGCATTGACAGTCTTGAAACCAATACATCAAGGAAAAGTGAATGTTGTCGGTGTGTTTCAAATTAGGGAAATATAACAGTTACTCTATAAGTAGGATGAATTTGAAGTGTCTTCACCTGTATAAAATACTTTGAACTGCGTCCGATCATTAAAAGATCAATAAAATAAATTCTCTGGAAACGCCTAACAATGCGTAATTTTGCCGTCTTCGAAGTGAAAGTAACACAGCCTATTGTTGTTTGGGGATAAATCTTTTGCTTATTTGTAAAGTAAACACGGTCCAGTTTACTTATTGAAACTTTTGCAGCTTTTATGTTCGTCGGAAAACGGGCGAAACTTGCATCACTGCGAACAAAAGCAGAATAACACCAGAAGACCTGTCAAAATTCCATATTCAATATCCAATTTACGTTTCCAAAAACACAATTCGACACTTAAAATGTCCGAAATTTGTGGAAAAAACCCGTCGTAACTGAGAACTAGATTCTTCTTAAATGACGTCACAACAAGGGAGATAAGTCATTCACAAAAATCGATAAAGGTGAATAAAAGTAGTCAAAAACAACCTTTTGCGCTTCTGTATGAGAAAAAAATCATTACCGCCGTCATAACGAAACCATAACCTAATTCAAAAACCTTAATTAAAGAAAAAATTACTTATCGGAAAATATGACCTTTAAACGGTTTATTTCGACACTCATATGTGTGTATAAGGACAATTATTTAAAAAAAATGGAGCAAAAATCTCGAAGTCATTGGGTTTCACAATGAAATCGTTTAGTCTTGTGCCCGCCCTACTATAATAATTCAGTAATGTTAAGGACAGGTAATCCAGACTTTAAAACCACTATGTCGTTCTGTTCGGATTTTATGACCAAATCTCGTGTTTTCCCGCGAGAATGTAGGCAAAACCACGCGAGAATCGCGTTGGCAAGTGGTCTCATTACGATAATATGAAAAACGGGTGTTACAGGAGCCATTAATGTAATTGATCCGGGGAAAGTGAGCGAAATCAATTCTGTAATTTCCATACGGGGATTTGTAGCAATGATAACCGGGTCAAGATGACCCCAAAGCCTTAATCACATAATCAATTTCATTTTTATTTTTGGCATACATTTGATACATCATTACCTCTTTTGACATTATTTACTTATGGTAGAATGCCCATTATCCGCCATTTTGAAACGTTTTCTTTCGGTCGTTTTCTATATACATGGGTGGTGGTCGGAACTTTTTCTATTAGACCGAAAGGTTCCGGCCCGGACCAATGTATACCATTACCAATAATGACCGAAGTAATCCGACGAATCGATGAGTTTTAGAATGGCTGATTTCGGGCATTCTACTAAAGGTGCAAATGCTTTTTTTGAACAGAAGCGACGACAAAGCTGACTTCAGTGAATACAAGCAAACATTCAGGATGATCACAATATAATAGACTCATGGTAATATTTATTCACAGAATCGATGACAAAGTTTGCTTTTTGTAAATATAGACTTGCAATCAAGATAAATACAATCAAACACATTGATGGACATATCTATTCACAAAATCGGCGACAAAGCTGGGTTTTGAAAAAATAAACTTGCACTCAAGATAATTACAGTTCAGCAGAATGTTGGAAATGTTTATTTACAGATTTTGCGGCAAAGCTGACTTCGGTAAATATATACATTCATTCATGAACATTTCAATGCAATATAATGATGTAAATGTGTATATTGAGAATGGACAGCAAATACAAATGTAGACATACATTCAAGATGGTTCCAATTCAATATGATGATAAGAATAATAGTTAGAGAAACGAAGACAAAGAATGCATTTGCGAATATAAACATACATTCAAATATTAGCAATACAATAGAATGATGGAAATATATTATTGACAGAATCGACGACAAAGCTAGCTTTTGTAAGAACTGCTAAGTTCTCTTTGCAAGTGCTAGGTATCTTTTCCCACAGTGAGAGACAAACTCACAAAACATTGTTTGCACCAAACATCGGAGTTTTATTGAGCGAGCCAGGTTCTCGAACCAGGAACCCTAGTCTGGGGCCTGGCCCGTACGTATACCCCGAACAAGCCTCATGCGGATATGCATGGGCCAGGATCCAAGGCTACAGGAACCAATGCAGATAGAATTTGTTACCGCTACTGAAAGATCATAGGGTAATAGTCTAAAACCCTTATATATGCACATCGTCTAAAGGTACATATACATTTCCAGGAAAATTCAATATACTTAGTTTTCTATCCACTAGTTAGTTAAAGATTAATGGCCATTACCAAGCACTCCCCATATTTCCATTGTGTCTCCTCTATTATTTCTATTTCATTACACTTTATCACGCCTCGATCATACCTTTCTCCCAACAGGGATATATTCTACGGGGAATTATTTTGGCGTGTTTTGTTCCCACTTGGAAAAGTTTCCGGATCCTCTATGGTTGGGGTTCGTGGAAGACTGGGAAAGCTGTTTTTGGAAGCAATTATGAAGGCGAACTAGCATGTAAAGCTGCTTGTTCATATATGTGAGGAAATTTGGAAGTTAAAACTTAATTTCTTTTAATTGATCAATGTATGTTCTGTTGTATGATACTCGCTCGCCATTAAAGGCAAAGTTAGTTTGAGATTCAGTTTATGTAGCCTTTTGCAATGCCGTGCTTTGTTTTTAAATATAAATGTGTTGCAACTCTTTTGAGATCTACCGATTACAGACTCTACATAGTTACATGTAATCCTTTGGCACTTCCTGAACTTAATATTAGCTACTTTCAGTTGTATATTATACAACAATGCAACAACTGAGACGATTGAGGTGTCCATTTTTTTACACTTTTTGAGAGTTTATTATACCAACTTGATGTTCAAGCACATAGCTAAGGGAAGCAAACACTCTTATTCTTAACTCAGCAGAGTATTAAAAGTATATACTTTAACGTTGGAGTCAATGGGTATTTAAGATATCAAAAGTAACAGGTGTATGACCATAATTACTTTCTAGTGCCGAACTTTCCCTTCATCAACGTCAAATAACACCCAACTGTTGTTTTGCATAAAGTGTTAATACCATTTATAATAAATGTTTTTTTTTGTATTGTTGGTTCTAGGCGCGTTATCATTTATTCATAATCCCTGGGTTGAAGGATAGTATATCAATCGTCATAAACCAACCTTTTCAATTTTATAGAATTATGAGAGTTTCCCAAATTGAAAGTTGATGCAGACGATTTATCTCCAAATACGAGAAATGACATTCTAATAGCAATATACTTTACCAGCAATTGTTATAATTGATATATTGATCTTCTGGGGCAGTTTTACCATGTTGTTCTCAATTGTTTTCAGAGTTACCATTGGTCATCGCCATATGACACAAAGTTTATTCCACTTTACGAAGATTTGGCGTGAAATATTTTGAGTAATTTATCGAGGCTCAACCACAAAACACAAAATCCTACGCACACTCGCCAAACAATACTATAGGCAAAACAGTTGTTGAAGTAATCACTGTGTGTAAAATGGATGACAACATAACGGTTATGCAAGTTTTCTTCTGTAACAATGTCTATTTTAATACGAAAATTCTTGGCCTGTGCAAAGAATTCGATCGAAAGGCGTATTCCTTTAATAAGAATCGTGTATTTACAACTTAACCCTCAGAATGCTGGGTCATTTTCTAAAAACAGAATTTTGAGTCGTCTGCTTTCCAAAAACTTAAATATCTACTTAATCTTGTTAAGGAAATGTACTCAGACTAGCGAACAGGTTATATCACAGGACAGCCGCCAATTTACTTGGTGGCTGGCCTGTGATCTTAACTGTTTGTATAAGTATAAAGTCGGTTCTAGATCTGAAAGGTTTAAAGCATTTGCCATGGAATATTCAATTCCCGACTACAATACAAACCTGTCGGTGAAATTTGATTCGTAATTTCGTGTCGGCATGACATGAAAAGGTTAATTATAAGCTTGGATGCGTTTCCCCCTACTTTATATTCCAGCTCATATTAAAATTGCTTGTTCCCAGGGCTATAACCTATATGTCCTTATTCGTGTTTGAGATCACACCATGCCTGGGTCGTGAACAGAGAATCTAGAGAATCCGAAAATGGGGAGTAGGTGCAAGTCAATCTATTGGTTAATACATTGCCATAGTATTGCGTCTTTCAGCAGACAATTTCGAAAACGATTGTGGCAAAAGAAGAAATTGCTTATCACAAGCAATTTCGCCTTTTGCCACCATGCTTTTTCAATTAATTCACATAGCACAGCAGTAGAACTGAAAGGTTTTACACATGTTTTCAAAACTTTTCTAAAGCCGCCTTATTCAAGTAAAAGAAGGTAGTCTGCATGGGTTAAAGAGTTAAGTAAGGTTTGTGCATTTTCGACTAGAAAGGCTTTGCCTTGAAAAAGGGAAAAACCAAATAGAAAAATGAAAATATTTCATTCCGTTTTGGGGGCATATCTGTCATTTAATGCAAATGTAATTATATTTAATCATTCCCCTCATTGGAAGCACATCATCCAACATTAAAAGGAGCTTTTTCACAGATGTGAGGAAATTTGAAAGTTGAACATTGATTTCTTTAAAACCACACAATAGCTGTACTGTTATATGATAGTATAGTCAATAGAAGCAAAATTATATCGTTTTTAATTATCTAAAGTGTGTATGCAGTGAATCAAAACTTAATCTAATCCAATAACGTGAAATTGCTTTCGGGATCTACCACGTATAAACTGTACATACTTAGACAAGTAGAAACTTCCTACATTTAATTTGCTAATTTTAATTGTACTCGTATATCAAAAAACACTTGAAAAACTGTATTGTCTCAACAACATTTCCTTTTGACTCTCAACGTTTCTCTTCTGTGAACAGTCACCTTTAATAACAAAAAAATATACATTTTCAGCATGGTAATGGACAAGAGGTTCAACTGTTAGAAAGCATTTTGATAAATAGACAACTCCGAAACTATTTGGACAAAATGGAGAAGTAACCCATAATGAGCACCCCCCTTTCTAGTTACAATGCCACTTCCTAGCATCACAATGAAAGTGTTATATTTGAATACTTTTTAAATGTCATCTGCATTTTCTTCCAATTTGGACCACTCACAAAAATAACTATTTTTGGACATGGGTCATAAAAGCACCGGTTACCGTTTATAGGCCGTAAAAGCATTGTACCATTACCACAGTCCCGACTAATGCATTCATAAATTTTTCCCAGATCCTTTTTTGCATTCACTTTTCATTTCCCCGAAATTCGACATTACTCCAATTTCCGGATATAAAGTATTTCACTTCCGACGGACGTAAAGTGCGCTTCTACCATTTGGTTCTCTACTCTATGTTTCATTCTATGAAAGAGCTGCTCTTATGACGCATTCCGTTTTATGTTATGTTCCTTACCATCTAAACATCTTTAATAATGCATGTCTTGGTAAAGTATGTTCGTCACTTTTAAACATATATAAGGACGCACGTTTTTTGTGCCATGCTGCTAACTTTGAAGCATATGTTATGACACATGCCTTTTTGTCATATCTTCCTTACTATAGTATATCTCCAATGATGTATGCTTTTAATGTGATGCTACTGTTTATGAACTTTCTCCGATGGTCCATGTTTCTATGGCATGTCCTTTACTGTGAAAACCCCTCTCATGATCAATTCCTTTGTATGTTATGTTCCTTACTGTAAAACACATTCAATGGTGCACGTCTTTGTTCAATATGTTCGTAACTTTTAAACAGCTCTAATGGCGCATGCTTTGTTATGCCATGTTGCTCACTTTGAAGCATCTGTTATGGCGAATGCTTTTTGTGCTACGTTTCTTATTATAAAACATCTCGAATGATGGATATCTTTTTATGTGATGTTCCTTACTACGATGTCTCTCTTAGGATGTATGCATGTTTATGTTATCTTCGCCAATTTGTAACATCTCAAATGACGCATTTTTTTTCATGTTACGTTTTTTATGTTAGCAAGGATGCTATGAGGATGCGTCCAAGGACGCATGTCTTTAAATGTTATGTTCGTCACTATGAAACTTCTATAGTGATGCATGCCTTTTAATACTAAGTTTCTTTCTAACAAACTTTTCTGATGACGCATGCCTTTTTATGTTATGTTTCTTACTATAAACCATCTCCAATGATGGATACCTTTTTATGTATGCTCTTTACTATAGAATATCATCAATGATATGTCATGTTACTGACTATGAAATATCTCCGATGATGCACGCCTTTTTATGGTATGCTCCTTTTTATCAAACATCTCTGATGACGCTTGCCGTTTTATGGTATTTTCCCTACAACAAAACATCTCCATTGATCGATGTCGTTATGTTATAACTCCGTTCGTGTTGTAGAAACTCAATACAACCCTTTACCAGTTGCATAACGGACGGAAACACATATCATTTACTGTATCGTGTGAGGTAAAGTGGGGCCAGCCATCGAGTTCCCGCGAAACAACCACCCTCCCATCATGCAATACGGCACGCAACCGACTGACGTATGGCTACTTACACGTGAGACATTTGGCGGCCATATTGGACAAGTGGTATAGATAATATGACATGTGGTATATATAATATGACACGCGGATCATTCAACATGCGGGACATGAATATCATTTTCTGCATTTATATAATAGGCACATTGTCTCAAACGTTTGAAAATGTTTTGTGCTTTTTATTTTTTATTTCTTTTTGGCATTGGTAGAACGGGTAATGAATAAATGGTGTTTAAGGCGCTCGACAGCTCTTGTAATTTAGCACGCATTATAATGAGGTGAAAAGGCATGAAATAATTGACAGGCTAATAAGCATTTGAATTATGAAAAATGAAGAATAGTTTATTATGAAAGAATGATTAATTCAGGAACAACTATAATGATTTTTAAAACCGTGCGAAAATACGTACTGTCTTTGGAATGGAGTTCAAAGGTCCTAGTCCTAAAATAATGGTACCACTTTTCGGCGTTGACAAAATATGGCATAAAGGATCAAGCAGGGATGAAACAAAATCACACATTTACTATCCTGTGTTTAGGGTCTTCTACTTTTCTATACGGCTCGGAAGTTTCATCTCCACAATACTTATATGCTGTTGTTAAGGTCAGATAATCTTAGATTTGAAAATTTTGAATGTACACGTTCAATTGAGAATTTGGGAAGATCCAATGGTTAATACAAAAAACAAACGAGGTATCATCAGTAACAGAGGTTATTCTCTCAAAAATGACTACACTACCTGCCCGAACTCTTCTTCTACTAGCTTCATTTAACTTTTACTAAAATCTCTTGCAAAATGATCTTTGTGCTGTATTATCAGCACATCTCTTGGTCTAATATTTTGATAGCGCATTCCTTTGTCTTTTATTACTTAATTAACATTTGAAGTATACAAGTAGAGATTCATTTGTAAATAAGCTTTTCTAATATTCTGAGAAAATTCTGATCGGACCCTTTTGTCTCCACTTGTCTATTGATGTTTTTTAAATTCATTTTAATGCGTAGTTATACGTAGAGTATAAGATCCAAACACGACTTCCACTTCCCCAACATGCACACATGCACATATGGTACGAACGGGCGAACTCATTCTACCAAACGGGCCCATACATGAGTCCAAACTCCTCACAAAAATCTTTTCTTGCTACGCTGGATCGATCACTGCCACCACAAGATTTTCATCCATGTTTCTTTTTATGACGTTTCAATGATGTTTTTTTTTTTCAAGTTTTGACCGGATATGAAAATTGATTAAGCAATTATGTCTTCTGGTGTTGATTTTAGACTAGTTATATTGAAAAACATTTCGTTTCTTTACAAATAAAGTAAAAATGGATGATATTCTTGGGATATCGCCGCCGCCTTTGAACGTCATTTTCGTTTCTAAGCCGATGGTCATGTGACAAGTGTTGTGGCAGATATCACTAACATAAAGGGAGATCACTGTGAGGAGTTTGTCATGAGTCTTGTAATAGGCAGACAGTAATTTGATAAAGGGTAACCGGTCGACAAAGCGGTTAGCATTAGGGATTTGAAATTCGATAATACGGGTTCATGATCTGATGACGGCCAATTATGTCCATAAGAAGACCCCTTTGACAAGGAACTATTGCCATGCCGTAACACTAAGTAAAGACGGTCATGTACAGACCATTTGCGAAGACAAAAGGGAAGTTAATGATACTACTGTCTAGGGACATACCTATTTGGCGACATCAAAGAAAAACAACACTTCAAAAATACCTTTAAAAACAATTTGAAGTATATAGCACGGCGGTCTAGGGACCAAATAAAGGCACAACTTCAAAAATACCTGTAAAAATAGAAATGAAGTACAACATGTACATGCTATGATGGTCTTGGGACATATTTATGTGGCAACACCAAATAAAAAGAACGCTTTGAAATTACCTGGAAAGACAAAGTTGATGTATATAGTACAAAGTTGAGGGACACATTTTTTCGACAACCTCGAGGACCACCTACTTTGGGTCGTCTAAAATTAGAAACAAAGTCTAGTAGGTTGGTTTTTGATCCGCCTTCTTTCAATAATAGCACATCAGACACGAGCCATTGGCAGCTAATTCTGGAATCACGATATTTCCATGTTAGATTAAAACGGCACGATTCTCATTTACTTTATGTAATGGTAAATAAATGTTCTATCACTTCTGTATTAATGATAAAACTATTTTTTCATGCGAATGCATTATTTCGCATCAGTAATATCCGATGACTTCCAGTGTAATCATTAACCCTTGCAATGCTTGATAATTTTCTAAAAATATATTTTTGTGTTGTCTGCTCTTAAAAACCTTAATTTCTGCTTAAGTTTGATGAAGAATAATACTCAGAGTAGCAAACAGGTTAGATCACGGACCAGCCGCCAATTTACTTGTCGGCTGACGTGGATCCAACCTGTTTGAATAATCATGAAGTCGGTTTCAGCACTATATGGGTTAAAACGAGTTTCGTTAAATAGATAGGTTTGACGTTATTCAGAATATCGTGATCTTTTAAAAATTAGTCGAGTTATGATTAAGTTGTCTAGATGTATTTCCCTTTATTGGACTTTTTGGGTAAATT
>OX401416.1:26647868-26666131 GCA_947846245.1 Cerastoderma edule | reverse complement strand
GCCATTACTTTTTACCTACCTCTTAAATCACCTACAAAAATGGGTGGGTCAGCGAAGGACGTCTCCCTCAGCGCTTCGCCTTCCGCGAGAAGTAGTTCTGGAAAATACAGCAAACCAAGGGTTTAAAACATGGCCAACACACACAAAATATCAAAACAGTCAAAAACACCCCTTCTTATGTCCATAAAGCATAAAATCAACACTCAAAGTATCATTCTAAATTTTCAAGAACTACTTTTTACTGTACAACGACCTCCGGCAGTAATTCTTCAGTGTACTCTGACCAAAATAAAAATCAAAATCTCAATATATTGCTCCGATAAATTTTTCTTAGGTTTCTAAGCCAATTTCAAGTAAAACGGAACCAATCGCAAGCATTTCTATCAATATTTCCCAGATCTATGCGTGTCGAAACAAAGTACCTAGATTTGTTAAAATGGGGCTCGGACCTTTCAAAATCAATGCTAAAAGAAGGTCTCATTAGATCCACTCTCATTCATTAAAAAATCTATGAATTCTCACCAAACCAGAATTTCAGCTTGGAAACATATTGTTCTATCTAAAATGATCTTTTGCCCCAAGAGACTGACATGGGAGTAATAGTAGTAAATTTATCAAAAAAGTTTCTTTTTTCCATATATTTTTTCAACATTTCATATGTTATTTTCAAATAAAAACATAATATTTATAATGTTTTGTCATTAATTTGCATTATATATATAATACATAAATCATATTTAGACCGAAAAAAAAAACACAATTGGTCCAAGGGTGAAAGAATTGAGAGGAATGAAAGCTGACTTTTGACACCTTTCACCCCATATATCCC
The DNA here is from genome assembly GCA_947846245.1 of Cerastoderma edule. Taxonomy (NCBI): domain Eukaryota; kingdom Metazoa; phylum Mollusca; class Bivalvia; order Cardiida; family Cardiidae; genus Cerastoderma; species Cerastoderma edule. Next base: position 26,665,302 of record OX401416.1, on the reverse strand, counting down.
ACATCCTCTACCTGCCACCCTGAGCTGATACACTAGTTAATGTCATGCCCAGTCTTACTGGCGTCTCCTGAATTCTTGTCAAATACACTGTAGGACTATATAAGAAGATCATGGCCAGAACAAAGCCATTCAAATTCAAGATTTCTATCTGCTACTATGGCCAAAGGAAAATTAAAAAGACGAGCCGCAGGAAGCCTTTACAAGCAGGGAAAGGCATCTGATCCTACCCGAAAGAGACGTGTTGAAGATGATAACCAGCCCGGAACAAGTTCAGCTATTAACGATCAGACCGAACAAATATCTGTAGTTAAGCAGAAGCCAGTACTTCGATCCGAGACAAGAAAATTACAGACCAAAAACCTTGAATTCCTTGGAAACCGCATTATTGATTTAAGCCTGCTTTCAACAATAATGAATGAAGTCCTCCGCTGTCAGCAGAACTTCCCTGACCACTGTGAGAACATCAACCTAGTGCTGCAGAGCGAGAGAAAAGTTGGCTTAGGCTCAGACCATCAGTTTGCTTGCCAATCATGTTGCTTTGTATCACCAATCTGCAAAACCTACAGATCCTGTGACGGAAAAGGGCGTGGGGCGGCTATTAATATGTTGCTGGCCTCGGCTATACAAGACACATCTATCGGTCCACACAAGGCAAACATCATACTGAGTTCACTAGATATACCACCACCTGCTAAAAGCCATCTCCACAAACTCACCAGTGGGGCAGCAACAATGACTATTTTGTTAAATGAAGAAGACATGGCCAATAAAAGAAAATGGGTTGTAGAACAAAACCGACTTACCAGGGCAAATGATCCACGCCAATTTGACGTTTCCTTCGACTGCAGATACAACGCTAACAGAATGGTATCTTCTTTTAAGCCAGGCCAGGCAGCATCCCAGGCATACAGGGTTGCAATAGAAAACCACAGCAGCTACAAGTATATAGTGTATAGTCTACAAGTAAACAATAGTTTGGAAAAAAGCGATTCAAACAAAAGTTTCATCGATAACTGGCAGACCATTGTCACCGAAGGCAACCAATTATCTAGTAAAGATTTCGAAAGACGACATAAAAAAGAAAATCAGAGAGAAGTCTGCACAATTCAAAACTAAACAAAAAGAAAGAAGAGCAATTCTTGAGTACCAGTACACAAGAGCTAGGGCCGGGTTAGGTATAGGAAGTCGATAAGAGCATGAGTATGCGAAAGGTCAGCTGGATCTAAACAAAAACTAATAATACATACTTTATCTGTATTCAATTGATTAAAAAAAATGACCCCTAAACAACATCAACAACAACAACAACAACAACAACAACCGTCGGGTTAAAGGCAAAACCCCTGATGATGGCCTGCTGCCGGCTGAAACGGTATTTACAAAAAAAAATCATGAAGAAAAAAGTCATCAAAATCATCACCTCATACCCCCCCCCCGCCCTATCTGAATACATATAACAAACCGACCGACTGCCCAACAAGCCCCAAGCCTGAAATCAATCATACTGAAATCAAATATCACATACTTACGAGGTAATTTCAAAGATCCACAAGGCATCCTGCAGTCCGTTTCCCTTCTTGGTCGAAATGGCCGCTGCACTTTCCAACCCGAAAACATGTCCTCCGCAGGCAATTATTATGGCTGGTTTCAAATACAAGGTGATCCGTGTTGACGCAGAGCTTATTGTTGCAAAGATGTGACGCGTGGTACCAAGCTGCAATCGAAAAATTCTTTAGTTTAGCCATCAAGGCAACTCGGTGTGCTGTTCGAGTCTTGTGCTCAGCCGTGGACTAGCCACCGGATCCTTATATCTGAATTGACCATAACCCTGGGCATTAATACAGTCTTTCCATATAATACATTCCCCATTCTCATGAATCATACTGTTTTCATTCAATTTCTGTTCACATTCAACATAAAATGATTCCATGACAAACACAGTATAGGGTACTATTAGCAAGATTATGAAGTTATAAATAAATATATATATTTATATGTATGTATTTCAATGAAAATTATCCAAATCTTAACTAATCATAATCAAATTCTACTGTCCTCTGTGTGAATATAATCCCCATCAATCGCAATGTCCAAAAAATTGTACCAGACGACCAAATTCTGCATCAACACCGCCTATTCCTATTCAGGGGACGTCACTCGGCCCGCCTCGTCACATAATATTTTACAAAAATCATCAAAATTAAAAAAAATTAAAATGAATAAAATCTTTACAGCCATACTTCTAACAATGAGAATCAACTTGTGGGAGAAATTACAGGGTCCTTATCCTATTACTTCTGGAGATATTCAAAATAAACTGGTTTATCTAGGTCAGAGTCTCCCTTCATTTAGCCCTTCTTTGCTCTATACAAAAACAGTCATTTTGGCATGTTCACAGTACCTTCCATGAAAAGATTCAGAGTTAATCCTTGTTGTTTCATTATTCCACAATCCGTTCCCAATCAGAATTCAATAATCTGATATGCCAAAGATCAGCTACTTTTTTCACTTCCGGCCATTACTTTTTACCTACCTCTTAAATCGCCTACAAAAATGGGTGGGTCAGCGAAGGACGTCTCCCTCAGCGCTTCGCCTTCCGCGAGTAGTTCTGGAAAATACAACAAACCAAGGGTTTAAAACATGGCCAACACACACAAAATATCAAAAAACAGTCAAAAACACCCCTTCTTAGGTCCATAAAGCATAAAGTCAACACTCAAAGTATCATTCTAAATTTTCAAGAACTACTTTTTACTGTACAACGACCTCCGGAAGTAATTCTTCAGTGTACTCTGACCAAAATAAAAATCAAAATCTCAATATATTGCTCCGATAATTTTTTCTTAAGCTTCTAAGCCAATTTCAAGTAAAACGGAACCAATCGCAAGCATTTCTATCAATATTTCACAGATCTATGCGTGTCGAAACAAAGTACCTAGATTTGTTAAAATGGGGCTCGGACCTTGCAAAATCAATGCGAAAAGAAGGTCTCATTAGATCCACTCTCATTCATTAAAAAATCTATGAATTCTCACCAAACCAGAATTTTCAGCTTGGAAACATAGTGTTCTATCTAAAAATGATCTTTTTGTCTCTTACAGACTGACATGGGAGTAATAGGGTAGTGAATTTATCAAAAAAAGGCGCCTTTTTTCCATGTTTTTTCAACATTTCATATGTTATTTTCAAATAAAAACATAATATTTATAATGTTTTGTCATTAATTTGCATTATATATAATACATAAATCATATTTGAGACTGAAAAAAAACACAATTGGTCCAAGGGTGAAAGACTGAGAGGGAATGGTGTTGACTTTTTGACACCTTTCACCCCATATCCCACATCCTCTACCTGCCACCCTGAGCTGATATTACACTAGTTAATGTCATGCCCAGTCTTACTGGCTTCTCCTGAATTTTGTCAAATACACTGTAGACTATATAACAAGATCATGGCCAGAACAAAAGCCATTCAAATTTAAGATTTCTATCTGCTACTATGGCCAAAGGAGAATTAAAAAGACGAGCTGCAGGAAGCCTTTACGAGCAGGGAAAGGCATCTGTTCCTACCCGAAAGAGACGTGTTGAAGATGATAACCAGCCCGGAACAGGCTCAGCTATTAACGATCAGACCTAACAAATATCTGTAGTTAAGCAGAAGCCAGTACTTCGATCCGAGACAAGAAAATTACAGACCAAAAACCATGAATTCCTTGGAAACCGCATTATTGATTTAAGCCTGCTTTCAACAATAATGAATGAAGTCCTCTGCTGTCACCAGAACTTCCCTGACCACTGTGAGAACATCAACCTAGTGCTGCAGAGCGAGAGAAAAGTTGGCTTAGGCTCAGACCATCAGTTTGCTTGCCAATCATGTTGCTTTGTATCACCAATCTGCAAAACCTACAGATCCTGTGACGGAAAAGGGCGTGGGGCGGCTATTAATATGTTGCTGGCCTCGGCTATACAAGACACATCTATCGGTCCACCCAAGGCAAACATCATGCTGAGTTCACTAGATATACCACCACCTGCTAAAAGCCATCTCCACAAACTCACCAGTGTGGCAGCAACAAAGACTATTTAGTTAAATGAAGAAGACATGGCCAATAAAAGAAAATGGGTTGTAGAACAAAACCGACTTACCGGGGCAAATGATCCACGCCAACTTGACGTTTCCTGCGACTGCAGATACAACGCTAACGGAATGGTATCTTCTTTTAAGCCAGGCCAGGCAGCATCCCAGGCATACAGGGTTGCAATAGAAAACCACAGCAGCTACAAGTATTAGTGTATAGTATACAAGTAAACAATAGTTTGGAAAAAAGCGATTCAAACAAAAGTTTCATCGATAACTGGCAGACCATTGTCACCGAAGGCAACCAATTATCTAGTGAAGATTTCGAAAGACGACACAAAAAAGAAAATCAGAGAGAAGTCTGCACAATTCAAAACTAAACGAAAAGAAAGAAGAGCAAATCTGGAGTACCAGTACACAAGAGCTAGGGCCGGGTTAGGTCTAGGAAGTCGATAAGAGCATGAGTATGCGAAAGGTCAGCTGGATTTAAACAAAAACTAATAATACATACTTTATTTATATTCAATTGATTAAAAAAAATGACCCCTAAACAACAACAACAACAACAACAACAACAACAACAACCGTCGGGTTAAAGGCAAAACCCTTGATGATGGCCTGCTGCCGGCCGAAACGGTATTTACAAAAAAAAAAAATCATGAAGAAAAAAGTCATCAAAATCATTATCCTCATCACCTCATACCCCCCCCCCCCCATCCCTCCCCTGCCCTATCTGAATACATATAACAAACCGACCGACTGCCCAACAAGCCCCAAGCGTGAAATCAATCATATTGAAATCAAATATCACATACTTACGAGGCAATTTCAAAGATCCACAAGGCATCCTGCAGTCCGTTTCCCTTCTTGGTCGAAATGGCCGTTTCACTTTCCAACCCGAAAACATGTCCTCCGCAGGCAATTATTATGGCTGGTTTCAAATACAAGGTGATCCGCGTTGACGCAGAGCTTATTGTTGCAAAGATGTGATGCGTGGTACCAAGCTGAAATCAAAAATTTCTTAGTTTAGCCATCAAGGCAACTCGTGTGCTGTTCGAAGTCTTGTGCTCAGCCGCGGACTGATCCTTATGGTCTGAATTGACCATAACCCCTGGGCATTAACACAGTCTTTCCATATAATACATTCTATTCTCATGAATCATACTGTTTTCATTCAATTTCTCTGTTCACATTCAACATAAAATGATTCCATGACAAACACAGTATAGGGTACTATTAGCAAAATTATGAAGTTATAAATAAATATATATATTTATATGTATGTATTTCAATGAAAATTATCCAAATCTTAACAATTATAATCAAATTTACTGTCCTCTGTGTGAATATAATCCCAATCAATCAAAGAATGTCCAAAAATTGTAGCAGACGCATCAAATTCGCATCAACACTCTCTCATTCCTATTCATAGGACGCCACCGTCTCTAGGGACTGGCCACATAATATTTTACAAAAATCATCAAAATTAAAAAAAAAAAAATTAAAATGAATAAACCTTTACAATATAAGCTTCAATGAGTAGATCAACTTGTGGGAGAAATTTCAGGGTCCTTATCCTAATACTTCTGAGATATTCAAAACAAACTGGTTTATCTAGGTCAGAGTCTCCCCTTCATTTAGCCCTTCTTTGTTCTATACAAAAACAGTCATTTTCTTGGCATGTTCACAGTAATCTTCCATGAAAAGATTCAGAGTTAATCCTTGTTGTTTCATTATTCCACACTCTGTTCCCAATCAGAATTGGGATTGAATCTGATATGTCAAGATCAGCTATTTTTTCACTTCCGCCATTACTTTTACTCACTTAAATCGCTTACAAAAATGTGGTAGTGGAGTCAGTTTATGACGCTCTCAGCGCCCGCGAGAAGTAGTTCTGGAAAATACAACAAACCAAGGGTTTAAAACATGGCCAACACACACAAAATATCAAAAACAGTCAAAACACCCCTTCTTATGTCCATAAAGCATAAAATCAACACTCAAAGTATCATTCTAAATTTTCAAGAACTACTTTTTACTGTACAACGACCTCCTGAAGTAATTCTTCAGTGTACTCTGACCAAAATAAAAATCAAAATCTCAATATATTGCTCCGATAAATTTTTCTTAAGTTTCTAAGCCAATTTCAAGTAAAACGGAACCAATCGCAAGCATTTCTATCAATATTTCACAGATCTATGCGTGTCTAAACAAAGTACCTAGATTTGTTAAAATGGGGCTCGGACCTTTCAAAATCAATGCGAAAAGAAGGTCTCATTAGATCCACTCTCATTCATTAAAAAATCTATGAATTCTCACCAAACCCGAATTTTCAGCTTGGAAACATATTGTTCTATCTAAAAATGATCTTTTTGTCTCTTACAGACTGACATGGGAGTAATAGCGTAGTGAATTTATCAAAAAAAGGCGCCTTTTTTCCATATTTTTTCAACATTTCATATGTTATTTTCAAATAAAACATAATATTTATAATGGTTTGTCATTAATTTGCATTACATATAATACATAAATCATATATGAGACTGAAAAAAACCCACTTGGTCTAAGGGTGAAAGAATTGAGAGGGAATGGTGTTGACTTTTCACACCTTTCACCCCCATATCCCACATCCTCTACCTGCCACCCTGAGCTGATACACTAGTTAATGTCATGCCCCGTCTTATTGGCTTCTCCTGAATTCTTGTCAAATACACTGTAGGACTATATAACAAGATCATGGCCAGAACAAAGCCATTCAAATTTAAGATTTCTATCTGCTACTATGGCCAAAGGAAAATTAAAAAGACGAGCCGCAGGAAGCCTTTACGAGCAGGGAAAGGCATCTGTTCCTACCCGAAAGAGACGCGTTGAAGATGATAACCAGCCCGGAACAGGCTCAGCTATTAACGATCAGACCGAACAAATATCTGTAGTTAAGCAGAAGCCAGTACTTCGATCCGAGACAAGAAAATTACAGACCAAAAACCATGAATTCCTTGGAAACCGCATTATTGATTTAAGCCTGCTTTCAACAATAATGAATGAAGTCCTCTGCTGTCACCAGAACTTCCCTGACCACTGTGAGAACATCAACCTAGTGCTGCAGAGCGAGAGAAAAGTTGGCTTAGGCTCAGACCATCAGTTTGCTTGCCAATCATGTTGCTTTGTATCACCAATCTGCAAAACCTACAGATCCTGTGACGGAAAAGGGCGTGGGGCGGCTATTAATATGTTGCTGGCCTCGGCTATACAAGACACATCTATCGGTCCACACAAGGCAAACATCATGCTGAGTTCACTAGATATACCACCACCTGCTAAAAGCCATCTCCACAAACTCACCAGTGTGGCAGCAACAAAGACTATTTCGTTAAATGAAGAAGACATGGCCAATAAAAGAAAATGGGTTGTAGAACAAAACCGACTTACCGGGGCAAATGGTCCACGCCAACTCGACGTTTCCTTCGACTGCAGATACAACGCTAACAGAATGGTATCTTCTTTTAAGCCAGGCCAGGCAGCATCCCAGGCATACGGGGTTGCAATAGAAAACCACAGCAGCTACAAGTATATAGTGTATAGTATACAAGTAAACAATAGTTTGGAAAAAAGCGATTCAAACAAAAGTTTCATCGATAACTGGCAGACCATTGTCACCGAAGGCAACCAATTATCTAGTAAAGATTTCGAAAGACGACATAAAAAAGAAAATCAGAGAGAAGTCTGCACAATTCAAAACTAAACAAAAAGAAAGAAGAGCAATTCTTGAGTACCAGTACACAAGAGCTAGGGCCGGGTTAGGTATAGGAAGTCGATAAGAGCATGAGTATGCGAAAGGTCAGCTGGATTTAAACAAAAACTAATAATACATACTTTATCTGTATTCAATTGATTAAAAAAAATGACCCCTAAACAACATCAACAACAACAACAACAACAACCGTCGGGTTAAAGGCAAAACCCCTGATGATGGCCTGCTGCCGGCCGAAACGGTATTTACAAAAAAAAAAATCATGAAGAAAAAAGTCATCAAAATCATTATCATCATCACCTCATACCCCCCCTCCCCTGCCCTATCTGAATACATATAACAAACCGACCGACTGCCCAACAAGCCCCAAGCCTGAAATCAATCATATTGAAATCAAATATCACATACTTACGAGGTAATTTCAAAGATCCACAAGGCATCCTGCAGTCCGTTTCCCTTCTTGGTCGAAATGGCCGTTGCACTTTCCAACCCGAAAACATGTCCTCCGCAGGCAATTATTATGGCTGGTTTCAAATACAAGGTGATCCGTGTTGACGCAGAGCTTATTGTTGCAAAGATGTGATGCGTGGTACCAAGCTGAAATCGAAAAATTCTTTAGTTTAGCCATCAAGGCAACTCGGTGTGCTGTTCGAGTCTTGTGCTCAGCCGTGGGACTAGCCACCGGATCCTTATATCTGAATTGACCATAACCCTGGGCATTAACACAGTCTTTCCATATAATACATTCCCCATTCTCATGAATTATACTGTTTTCATTCAATTTCTGTTCACATTCAACATTAAATGATTCCATGACAAACACAGTATAGGGTACTATTAGCAAAATTATGAAGTTATAAATAAATATATATATTTATATGTATGTATTTCAATGAAAATTATCCAAATCTTAACTAATTATAATCAAATTCTACTGTCCTCTGTGTGAATATAATCCCAATCAATCGCAATGTCCAAAAAATTGTAGCAGACGACCAAATTCTGCATCAACACCGCCTATTCCTATTCAGGGGACGTCACTCGGCCCGACTCGTCACATAATATTTTACAAAAATCATCAAAATTAAAAAAAAATTAAAAATGAATAAAATCTTTACAGCCATAAGCTTCTAATGAGTAGATCAACTTGTGGGAGAAATTTCAGGGTCCTTATCCTAATACTTCTGGAGATATTCAAAATAAACTGGTTTATCTAGGTCAGAGTCTCCCTTAATTTAGCCCTTCTTTGTTCTATACAAAAACAGTCATTTTGGCATGTTCACAGTACCTTCCATGAAAAGATTCAGAGTTAATCCTTGTTGTTTCATTATTCCACACTCTGTTCCCAATCAGAATTCAATAATCATATGCCGAAGATCAGCTACTTTTTTCACTTCCGGCCATTACTTTTTACCTACCTCTTAAATCGCCTACAAAAATGGGTGGGTCAGCGAAGGACGTCTCCCTCAGCGCTTCGCCTTCCGCGCGAAGTAGTTCTGGAAAATACAACAAACCAAGGGTTTAAAACATGGCCAACACACACAAAATATCAAAAACAGTCAAAAACACCCCTTCTTATGTCCATAAAGCATAAAATCAACACTCAAAGTATCATTCTAAATTTTCAAGAACTACTTTTTACTGTACAACGACCTCCGGAAGTAATTCTTCAGTGTACTCTGACCAAAATAAAAATCAAAATCTCAATATATTGCTCCGATAAATTTTTCTTAAGTTTCTAAGCCAATTTCAAGTAAAACGGAACCAATCGCAAGCATTTCTATCAATATTTCACAGATCTATGCGTGTCGAAACAAAGTACCTAGATTTGTTCAAATGGGGCTCGGACCTTTCAAAATCAATGCGAAAAGAAGGTCTCATTAGATCCACTCTCATTCATTAAAAAATCTAAGAATTCTCACCAAACCAGAATTTTCAGCTTGGAAACATATTGTTCTATCTAAAAATGATCTTTTTGTCTCTTACAGACTGACATGGGAGTAATAGGGTAGTGAATTTATCAAAAAAAGGCGCCTTTTTTCCATATTTTTTCAACATTTCATATGTTATTTTCAAATAAAACATAATATTTATAATGTTTTGTCATTAATTTGCATTATATATAATACATAAATCATATTTGAGACTGAAAAAAAACACAATTGGTCCAAGGGTGAAAGAATTGAGAGGGAATGGTGTTGACTTTTCACACCTTTCACCCCCATATCCCACACCCTCTACCTGCCACCCTGAGCTGATACACTAGTTAATGTCATGCCCAGTCTTACTGGCTTCTCCTGAATTCTTGTCAAATACACTGTAGGACTATATAACAAGATCATGGCCAGAACAAAGCCATTCAAATTTAAGATTTCTATCTGCTACTATGGCCAAAGGAAAATTAAAAAGACGAGCCGCAGGAAGCCTTTACGAGCAGGGAAAGGCATCTGTTCCTACCCGAAAGAGACGTGTTGAAGATGATAACCAGCCCGGAACAAGCTCAGCTATTAACGATCAGACCTAACAAATATCTGTAGTTAAGCAGAAGCCAGTACTTCGATCCGAGACAAGAAAATTACAGACCAAAAACCATGAATTCCTTGGCAACCGCATTATTGATTTAAGCCTGCTTTCAACAATAATGAATGAAGTCCTCTGCTGTCACCAGAACTTCCCTGACCACTGTGAGAACATCAACCTAGTGCTGCAGAGCGAGAGAAAAGTTGGCTTAGGCTCAGACCATCAGTTTGCTTGCCAATCATGTTGCTTTGTATCACCAATCTGCAAAACCTACAGATCCTGTGACGGAAAAGGGCGTGGGGCGGCTATTAATATGTTGCTGGCCTCGGCTATACAAGACACATCTATCGGTCCACACAAGGCAAACATCATGCTGAGTTCACTAGATATAACACCACCTGCTAAAAGCCATCTCCACAAACTCACCAGTGTGGCAGCAACAAAGACTATTTCGTTAAATGTAGAAGACATGGCCAATAAAAGAAAATGGGTTGTAGAACAAAACCGACTTACCAGGGCAAATGATCCACGCCAACTTGACGTTTCCTTCGACTGCAGATACAACGCTAACAGAATGGTATCTGCTTTTAAGCCAGGCCAGGCAGCATCCCAGGCATACAGGGTTGCAATAGAAAACCACAGCAGCTACAAGTATTAGTGTATAGTATACAAGTAAACAATAGTTTGGAAAAAAGCGATTCAAACAAAAGTTTCATCGATAACTGGCAGACCATTGTCACCCAAGGCAACCAATTATCTAGTAAAGATTTCGAAAGACGACATAAAAAAGAAAATCAGAGAGAAGTCTGCACAATTCAAAACTAAACGAAAAGAAAGAAGAGCAAATCTTGAGTACCAGTACACAAGAGCTAGGGCCGGGTTAGGTATAGGAAGTCGATAAGAGCATGGGTATGCGAAAGGTCAGCTGGATTTAAACAAAAACTAATAATACATACTTTATCTGTATTCAATTGATTAAAAAAATGACCCCTAAACAACATCAACAACAACAACAACAACAACAACAACCGTCGGGTTAAAGGCAAAACCCCTGATGATGGCCTGCTGCCGGCCAAAACGGTATTTACAAAAAAAAAATCATGAAGAAAAAAGTCATCAAAATCATTATCATCATCACCTCATACCCCCCCCCCCCCATCCCTCCCCTGCCCTATCTGAATACATATAACAAACCGACCGACTGCCCAACAAGCCCCCAGCCTGAAATCAATCATATTGAAATCAAATATCACATACTTACGAGGTAATTTCAAAGATCCACAAGGCATCCTGCAGTCCGCTTCCCTTCTTGGTCGAAATGGCCGTTGCACTTTCCAACCCGAAAACATGTCCTCCGCAGGCAATTATTATGGCTGGTTTCAAATACAAGGTGATCCGTGTTGACGGAGAGCTTATTGTTGCAAAGATGTGATGCGTGGTACCAAGCTGAAATCGAAAAATTCTTTAGTTTAGCCATCAAGGCAACTCGGTGTGCTGTTCGAGTCTTGTGCTCAGCCGTGGGACTAGCCACCGGATCCTTATATCTGAATTGACCATAACCCTGGGCATTAACACAGTCTTTCCATATAATACATTCCCCATTATCATGAATCATACTGTTTTCATTCAATTTCTGTTCACATTCAACATAAAATGATTCCATGACAAACACAGTATAGGGTACTATTAGCAAAATTATGAAGTTATAAATAAATATATATATTTATATGTATGTATTTAAATGAAAATTATCCAAATCTTAACTAATCATAATCAAATTCTACTGTCCTCTGTGTGAATATAATCCCAATCAATCGCAATGTCCAAAAAATTGTAGCAGACGACCAAATTCCGCATCAACACCGCCTATTCCTATTCAGGGGACGTCACTCGGCCCGACTCGTCACATAATATTTTACAAAAATCATCAAAATTAAAAAAAAATTAAAAATGAATAAAATCTTTACAGCCATAAGCTTCAAATGAGTAGATCAACTTGTGGGAGAAATTTCAGGGTCCTTATCCTAATACTTCTGGAGATATTCAAAATAAACTGGTTTATCTAGGTCAGAGTCTCCCTTCATTTAGCCCTTCTTTGTTCTATACAAAAACAGTCATTTTGGCATGTTCACAGTACCTTCCATGAAAAGATTCAGAGTTAATCCTTGTTGTTTCATTATTCCACACTCTGTTCCCAATCAGAATTCAATAATCTGATATGCCGAAGATCAGCTACTTTTTTCACTTCCGGCCATTACTTTTTACCTACCTCTTAAATCGCCTACAAAAATGGGTGGGTCAGCGAAGGACGTCTCCCTCAGCGCTTCGCCTTCCGCGAGAAGTAGTTCTGGAAAATACAACAAACCAAGGGTTTAAAACATGGCCAACACACACAAAATATCAAAAACAGTCAAAAACACCCCTTCTTATGTCCATAAAGCATAAAATCAACACTCAAAGTATCATTCTAAATTTTCAAGAACTACTTTTTACTGTACAACGACCTCCGGAAGTAATTCTTCAGTGTACTCTGACCCTCAAGACGTACAAGGAGGGAAAACCAAAAGAAAACAAACAGTAAGTTTACACACCTTCTGCTGCTTATGTACTTCAAAATTTTAACCTACAAGTTCATTGATGCGATGTAGTAAAGTGTTGTAGATAAATGATTGTCCATGGGCGAAATTCCGCGTAAAATTCCAACCTACACCAGTGCATTGTTTTTATTTTGATAATACATCCTCATGTTGATTTAATGGGAACAATGACAAGATATTAACAGGGTCTATGAAAATATAGTTTCTGATAATGTAGTCAGAGACGAAGATGACACCATTATTATTATCTATGTATGTGGTATAGCGTTACAATTTCTGATTGTAGGATTGTCAACAAAGATGTTTGGCACAAACACTGTAAGATGACTTTGTTGTAATGACTTTTGGCTGATATTTGGATGGCTACCAAAATATGAAATTGTAGTAAGATTACTTCTAAGACAGGGTGTACATTTGACACACAATTTTGTTGAACCCTACACTCTATTTTCTTCTCTTCATTCGATTCAGTTTTCTTCCAGAAAAAAGTAAGATTTTCTTACTGTATAGGGTCAGTTAGTCAAATTAAGACGATGTGCTCAGAAAATATTCAGAAGATTTTGCATTGGGCCATATCTCCTGTCACATCAAACTTTCTAACCATCATTTAATGGTGGCCACTTACAATGGAATTTTTGTCACAACTTTGAATACCTCTATTTCCATTATTACAGTAAACTATTGATTGTTCATTACTCACAGTTGTAAATTATTCCTTTCTTAATCAATTCATACACATAAGATAACATGTCAGTATTTCGCACATTTTTACTTTGTAAGAACAGTTTAATTAACACTAGGTAACAATTTTTATTCCTAATAAACTTTCTTAGCGCATGCGTGCTGGAATGTGCAATAAGCTATTTAGCTTAATGGCAATTAATGCCATTACATGGTGGTATGCAAGTAAGTTTAACATATCTTGTCTAATTAATTGACTTTGAATGTGTATTGTGTGCACTAAATTCGGAAGTCAGAGTTTGATAAATCCACCACTATTTTGATCCTTTAACAATTTATCTTAGATTGCCCCATGGAAAAAGGCAATCTTCGCATCAAATTATTTGGACTAAGAGTCAGTTAAAGGTGCTTGTTCACTAAAGAGAAAATTTGAAAAATTAAAAATAAATATTGTTGAAGTAACACAATTGTTTGATAGACAATTAAACCTAGCTATTGAAAGCATGGTTCATTCAGGAAGCATGAATTTATCTATAGGTATGTACATTTTTTATGTGGAAGATCTAAGAAAATGATCGCTTTTGGATTAAGATGCATGTTAATTCACTTTATAAACACTTTACAGAATTACATGCAGAAGCAATTTAATTTCACTTAAATGACCATTCTTCAGTGGTTATCATATAACAATACACTGTTGTGCAGTTTTAAGGAAATTGATTTATAACTTTCAAATTTCCTCTCATCTGTGAGCACCTCTCAAAGGGGGTAAAACAGTCTCTGCATTTAGTTTGAGGGGGTGCTAGGCTGTGGTTTTGTCTTGAAAACCAAACCATATGAATCTACTTATCAGTATGTATATTTGTGGACGTTTGTACGCTTATATAAATGCTTTTGGGCACGCCTTATTTGTCTTTGCTCCAGTCGTTGTCCATTTGAATGTTAACATCAGGTTCACTGTTTGCTAATTATGTACTTATGGTTTACTAATGGTTCAATATGAAGCATTTTAGAATGATATTATATGTGTAACCGTTTAATGTTTGAAGCTGTTGTCAGTACTTCTGCAAGGAAATAAACTAAATGAACTGACAAAGTATGATAACACCTACCCACTTAATTGTGATAAAAAAACCAACACATTTACAAACTGAAAGAATATTTTTGAATGTATGTATGATAGGGATTAATACTTTGTTTTTGCAGAAATCATCGTGCAAGTTGAAGTAAACCTCAGAGGCTCAATACACAAACTTCAATGATATCATGATGTTGTTGAAGATCCTATACATCAAGACAATGGTTGTACTAATGGCTGAAGATCTGATAACCCATAAACAAACACATATAGAGAGAGGAATTCAAAGGCTTTCCGAAAACTTCAGAACTGGTATGTGCAATTTAATTACATGTACATAATTTATGAAACACAGCATAACGGTCTTGCAATATAAAGTATTAAAAAAGTATTTAATCAACCTTGGCCCTATTTGATGGCCAATCATTAGAAATGATTCATTCTGTTAGCTTGATTATTTGAAGAATAAGGAGGCACACATTGGTTTTTAATAAGTTTTTACATGCAAGTTTTTATATACCTCATTAACTAGTGTATGACTATGGGTTACAGGGTCTTCCCCAGGATTTTTTCTCAGGCGCTGGGGAAATCACAGATGCATCCTAAAACGATGAAATTTTAGGACTCTTTTGGAATTTAAAGACAAGAAATACTGTTTATAAACCAAGGAAAATGTAACAAACAATGTTACAAGCATGTTGATCAGCTGTGGACCAAATTTAAAGTACTTTGGGCAATTTTTAAGCACATTGGGATCAATTCAGGTGCCGGGGGAGTGCTTGTTTTGAAATCCAGGGGCTGGGGTACCACAGCGCTTAAAAGGCCTGGGGAACACCCTGGGTTAATACTTCACACAATGTGTTCATCGTCATAATTTAAAGCCCCTGACCAAGTTCGATATCTCTTATAATTTAAGAAAATTATGTTACCTTTTGAACTTAGAAAATCTTGGTTAAGTTTTTACATGAAAGTTTCTATCTCAACAACTACTTCAGTTATCAGATTGAAACTTCAAGTATATGTTTGGGATTAAAATACTACAACACTGACAAACTCCTTTAAGTCTCTTTTTCATTTTGGTTAACTTGTGGCCTTTTTTCTACTTGAAAAACTTTGGTTTAAGTTTTGCATGCAAGTTTTTTCTTTAAAACTACTACATGTATATGGATTGGATTGAAACTTTAGACATGGATTAAGGGTCATACTGTTGGGTTACTGACCATGTGTGTGCAATAACTGCTCTTTATTTGAAACAAATTCTACAAGTTTCTGTTCTTAGAAAATCTTGGTTAAGTTTTGTCATGCAATTTTGTGTCTTATGAAATATTGTATGGAATGGGTTAATACTTAACACATGTGTTTAGGGTAATAATTTAAGGTCGCTGACCAAGTTTCATATCTTTTGGTTTGAATTCAAGCAAATCATGTGGTCTTTTGTACTAAGAAAATTCTTGGTTAAAGTTTTGTGTGCATGTTCGTTTCTGAACAACTATTGTAAGGAATCATTGTTTGCACCCTCATATTTTAGAAACAAATAATATTTAACTGACCTTTACCCTTTTCCGACAATATTGAATAGTTGAGCACACTGTCTAATGGAAACCTCTTGTTACGAGATGCAGTCTTCTGGTTGACTTACAGAATGCCATTGGTTCTACCCACCTTGACTTGTTAGAAGTTATATTTGGGGTTTTCTCCAATCATTTCTGCCATTGCAACATAATTGAAAAAGTGTTTATGCGATGTAAAATACAAAGAGAGTATTTACAGAATAACAATATAGATTGCATAAATATTTGTTAAAGCTTATAATTTTGATATAAAAAAAGTGCATACCATGGCGGTGTAATGGTTAGCAACTTGAACTAGAGAACGGCCCATCCAGATTCGATCCTTGATGGTAATTATCTATTTCATCGTAGAGTGTTGTTTTACAAGACTCATTTCATAGCCTTGTACTGGTAGGTCATCCAGGGAACATGTACTATAATGCTCAAGAGTTAGCCCTGTACATTAATCGGTAGAAGAAGTAGAACAAGGATTTGGTTTTTAATAGAATTTTGATTAGTGTTCTTTCAGGCACAAAAATAACCTAGTGATATGGTCTTGCTGTCCCTGGTATCCATGCTGACCATAGTCATTGAAGAATGTGGGAGTACGAAGAGGAGCGTCAGTTGAAGAGGTAGTCTTTGTAGAAATGATCTAAAACCCCTTATGAATAAGTAAATTAGTTTGAGGGAATTGGTCAAGGATTAAGTCTACTGTTACTTGGCAATAGATTAAATTGAAAATCTTTGGTCCTATGCTCTTAAAATTCCAAAGTCCTATGTATTTGAATATTCATCATACTCCATTTATTTCAAGGTCACTTGATCAAAGTCACTTGATCATGGGTCACTTGATCATGGGTGAAGACCTGCAAGTAAATTAGCGGCTGGCATGTGATCTAACCTGTTCGCTGCTCTGAGTATCTTTACTCAAAAAAGATTAAGCTGCATAGATCCAACCTGTTTGCATAAGCATGTAGTCGGTTCCAGCACTATAAGGGTTAATTCTCCGTTATCTTATAAATATATATCTGTATGGTTCAAATTAAAAGCACAGTGAAATATGTCTTCATTAAAACATTCCCTCATACAAATTAATCTGAAGGGTTCCTATTCTCCTTTTGTTACAATGATTTCTTACATGTTCTGATCTAGGTGCTTTGAAATAAGTATATACATG